>OY735253.1:13479131-13905207 GCA_963457715.1 Argyresthia albistria | reverse complement strand
AACGCGTGTAAGTACAGGCGAGCTTAAGATTAGGCTAATTGATCCGAGCCGCACGGTGCAGCGGCGGCCGTATAAGATGTCTGCGGAAGAACGTATCGTTGTTCGCGACCGTGTGAGAGAACTACTAGCCGCGAATATTATCAGACCTAGTTGTTCTCCATTCTCAAGCCCAGCTCTGCTAGTAAAAAAGCACGATGGGTCAGACCGCATGTGCATTGATTATCGGGAACTTAATAGTAATACCGTTACGGACCGTTACCCGCTTCCTCTGATATCCGATCAAATCGCGCGGCTTCATGGTGCCAAGCATTTTTCAAAGCTAGATTGCGCTAGTGGCTTCCACTTAATACCCGTAAATGTAGAGTCGATAGAGAGCACTGCTTTCATAACAGCTGAGGGACAATACGAATTCTTAGCCATGCCCTTCGGGCTCAAAAATGCCATTTCCGTATTCCAACGGGCAATAATGAGTGCTCTAGGTGACCTAACTCATGATTACGTAATCGTATACGTTGATGACGTTTTGATCATCTCTCCCGATGTAGAGTCAGGTTTAGAGCGACTACAAACTGTCCTGGAAGTTCTGACAAGTGCTGGATTCTCTTTGAATCTCAAGAAATGCTCCTTCCTCAAGACGAAAGTTGAGTTCTTGGGATTTGAAGTAGAGTCAGGCATGATTAGACCCAATCATAAAAAAATAGAGGCTTTGACAGCTCTACCACCTCCGGAAACAGTGGCCCAACTACGTCAGTTCATCGGGTTAGCCTCATATTTTCGCCAGTTTGTGCAAAATTTCTCTACGAAAATGGCCCCCCTGTATCGATTGACTTCACTGAAAGGTGACTTGACATGGAAACCAGAACACGAAAAAATTCGTCAAGAAATCATATCTGTCTTGACGAACGATCCTATATTGATGATCTACGATCCAGAGCTCCCGGTAGAGCTCCATACAGACGCGAGTAGCTTAGGTTATGGCGCTATCTTGTTCCAAGTAAAACCCGATGGTAAGCGTTGCGTGGTAGCTTACTACAGTAAGAGAACATCCCCTGCAGAGAGCAAATATCACTCGTATGACCTAGAAACCCTCGCAGTCGTGAACTCCATCAAACACTTCAGACAATACTTGCATGGCAGAAAGTTTACCGTCGTTACGGACTGTAACTCGTTAAAATCATCCCAAACGAAGCAAGAGCTGACACCCCGAGCGCATAGATGGTGGGCTTTTCTACAGTCATTCGATTTTAACGTAACGTACAGAGAGGGAAAACGTATGGCGCATGTAGATTTCCTTTCCCGTAACCATCTGCCACCTAAAACAAAACCCGTAGAGTCCCGTGTAGAGCCAAAACGCATTGATGTCACTGAGCTCTCCCCAAATTGGCTTCAAGCTGAGCAACAACGTGATGTAGAGATTTCGAAAATCATGACTGACTTAGAAAACAATGAACTAGACGAGCAACTAGCCACGACTTACGTCGTGCGGTCAGGCATACTCTACCGTAAAATCCAACGTAATGCAAGGTCTAAATGCTTACCGTATTTACCTCGTGCTCTCCGATGGTCAGTCGTCAATAATTTTCACGATTCTATCATACACCTCGGTGCTGAAAAGACGACTGAAAAGCTGTACGATTATTATTGGTTTCCGGGTATGTCTCAGTACGTTAAGAAATTTGTAGACAGCTGCGTTACGTGCAAAGTTGCAAAGTCACATTCCGGTAAAGTACAGGCTGAGTTGCATTCGATACCTAAGGTAACGATACCTTGGCATACGCTGCATATAGACGCGACGGGTAAACTTAGCGGCAAAAATGATAAGAAGGAATACATTTTCGTGTTAATCGATGCGTTTACGAAGTACGTGCTGCTCTACCATTCGACGAACATAGATTCTAAGAATAGTATTCAGGCTGTGACTCAAAGTGTAGCGCTGTTTGGTGCTCCTACTCGTATAATAGCAGATCAAGGACGTTGTTTTGCCAGTAAGGATTTTCGCGATTTCTGTGCAAGCAAGAACATCGATTTGCATTTGATTGCGACGGGTTCATCACGTGCTAATGGGCAGGTCGAGCGCGTGATGAGTGTCCTTAAATCGATGCTGACTGCAATAGAGACTAGCGACAATAGTTCATGGCAAGATTCTCTAGGAGAGGTTCAACTAGCGATCAATTGTACAGTTAATCGAGTTACAAAAGCTACACCTCTGGAGCTTTTGATCGGGAAAGTAGCGAGACCGTTATCATTAATGTGTAGTGATGTAGAGACCGAAATTGACTTAGAGGAAATCCGCGAGCGTGCATCAGACAACATGAAGAAGAGTGCGGAGTATGACAAAACCCGGTTTGACAAAACGAAGGCGAAAATTCACAATTTCGCGGTCGGTGATCTCGTATTGTTACAGAACGAAGAGAGAAATCAAAATAAATTAGATCCAAAGTATAAAGGTCCATTCAAGGTGATCGAGATTCTAGATGGAGATCGTTATACACTGAAAGCTTTAAATTCTAGGCGTACATATAAGTACGCGCATGATAGGTTAAGGAAGATGCCAACAGGTCATGTAACAGTCGATGAGGATGTTGAGAAAGATATTGATGCTGATGAGCAAGCTTAAAAGCTGTGGTAAATGTTCGAGTATGAGACTCTATCGGCCGTGATTACTATGTTCGACCGTACCAGTAGTTATTTCGTAGTCGTAGCCCGGTAGAAATCGGTGTCTCTTAAGGCAACTTAAGTAGTCCGTGGGTGCGCGGTGTGCGTTTAACTCTGGCGGAGGTCGGGGTCTATGGAGACCACGTGTGTAGTCATGAGGATGCACACGGGCGATCCACTCGGTGGATATGCAAACTGATCCATGCGCTGGATGTGTGAGAGCAATGCGATTGCTTGTCGGCTAGAGAGCCGTGGCGTTAGAGGTCTTACTCGAGAGCAACTATAAAGTAGAGTTGTTGCAGTAGAGTTTTGAGAATTGATTGATGCTCAAGTGACTGTGTTACATGATCTAGGGCTACCTGTTTATATGTTTGACGTGTATTGTGTTTTCAACTATTTGCCCAACATGACTGTTTGATTTAATTATAGAGTTGAAATAAAACTGAAGAGATCTTGTTCTTTATTTTTACCTGATGAATCTAGAGTCGGTCAGGAAAGGCCGAGTGAGACAAAATTCTCGCGTGGATTATTTTGTTCACAGGATAACACACGAGGACGTGTGCAAGCAGGATGGCCGTGTCGTAATCAGGCTGTATCGGAACGCCAGTGTCGCCCTCGGGTGGCACTCGATGGAGTTTGTGGCGCGCGCGTCGGTCGACAACGGGTTGTGACAGGGCCCACTTCAACTTCGACGGCGCGTGAGAAATGTCACAGAAACTATCGCGCGTTTCAATTAGCTAATTCACGTGTCTTGTACAACTATTGCGTGTGTGTTAATTAAGTTCAACGTCAATTATAATCTGGATCTGACATCACCCACTCCAGCCCACAGTTGTGCATTTTAATTGAGGAGTCAAGATGAACGAGGAGGACCCGCCTCCATCAAGTGAAAAACCACCTGCCCCGTCATATATATATATATATATATATATAAGGCCTCTTATCAGCAAAAATAACATTTAAATACAGGTAAATACATACGAACATCCAAGAACCGGGGGTTTTTTCCCAGCCGGGATTCGAATGGTCTTCGGGACCTCTGGCCTGGGAGGTAGATTCTGAACCGCAACGCTAAAGAGCTAGTCTATTCATAATAAATAATAAATGATATCGCATTACACTTTTCCCACATGAAGTGTCAGTGGCACAATTTTGTCCACTTTTAGCCATAGCTGGTTAACTGCAACGTGGGGACGTTCAACGAGAAAGAGGCTACCATTGTGAGGTTTAGATTGGGGGAGCTAGTGCATAAATTTTTACTGAGAGCCTTGTGCCCCTGCTGCTGAGGGGTGACAGGATGAGATGATGATGATGATGGTGAGTTCCAATATTTTTTTCTATTATACCGCAGTAGTAGTCATGTTAAATAAATCGCGTCGAAGAAAGCTGTTCGCATAATGGATCGAACTTCACTTTACAGGTAAGTTCGTATGATCATAAATTATACCGCAGTACTAGTAAATATAATTTAATCTTTCTTTTAATTGTGATGTGTGTGGAATTGTTGTTAGCGATTTGAAGATTGAAATGTAATTCCCTGAAATAGCTTATTTTTAATGTTTTTTTTTTCGTTTTGACGCTTACGTTGATTCAGATTAGGTGCGAGCGCACGATTGCCATCCCTCTTGTTCCTATTCCCGAGTTATATTCGCTTCTCACTTCCGCGATCTTCGTTGACCTTGGTTTGTAATTGTTCATCTCCATTTTACGTAACAGGGTCTACCAAATGGCTGTAGCTATGGAGTAATGAAGAACCATATTTCTTCTTATATCTCAAATCGACGTACATACGAATATCGAGCGCTACAGAATGTTTTCACAGACAATGGGTACATGGCGTGTTTTCTTTAAGAATTGGACAAATATTGCGAACATGTCTTCAGAAAATATTTGTTCGCTTCTAAAGATAGTGTTTATAAATGTTCTGCCCGTATCGCCTTGGGTAAACTTTGAACCCTTGATATTGTGCGGTATGTTTTCTGAGAATATTGTATTTGTTAGAAATACATTTTTAAAGTCAAGATATAATTTGGAATGGATTTATTTTTATATTCTTGGACAAAAATTGGACACAAATAAGCACGCTGAGTGTTATCTAGGTACTTGAGAACTGGGGAAATAGACGGTACTCACGAAGATGGTATAAATCATCAGTTTGGAACTATCGAAATGAATATACGTTACATTGTAAGCAGTACGGTTTTGTTTACAAGGTATAGGTAGTTTACAATCCCTTACCTTATTAGAAAGTATTTTGCTCTGGCGTATACCAGCAATAAGTATATTGTCAAGCCACAAACCACCAAAACAAAAATAAAAGTTTTGCGGAAGAATAAATAGTAAAAGAAACAAAACAAGTATTAACACCTGAACGCGGCTTACAATAAAACACGCACGACAGAGGGCGCCACTTAGGGTTTCCAAATGAAAAAAGTTAAGCCATTTCGGGGCGAAGTCCGATTCGTTGGCCCACGAAACATCCGCCATTTTGATGATTACTATCGTCAAAGAAACGCTAAGTTTCCCAACGCTCTTTTGGCTTGCGGTGACATGTGGAACTAACGCTTTTTGACAGATTCGTTGCAATAAGTTGCGTAGAAGTAGCGCGACACTCACGCGCCAAAATATCGTTGGAAGACTGTATTACGAAGGGTTGAATTGGGTTGTGTCCAAGGTGATCAAATAAATCTACGAACAAGTCTGAAGTTGAAGCATTATATACAAAATGGCTTGACAATCTCAGAATTGTACATTTTCAGCAGTTGTATTTTTCAATTCTGTGCAAAAAAGACAGCATTTGATGCCACACGCCACATGATGTCACGTATTGCTATTTCATAGAACTCTGGAACATAAGTACTGTTTTGACAGTTCATAAAAAAGTATCTATTTTGACTATAGGTACCGCCATCCACGATGACGCGTGACGTAGCTATTTGCATCTTTGACTTTCATCAGAGTGCCCCGATGAAAGAGAAAGATGCAAATAGCTACGTCACGCGTCGTCGTGGATGGCGTTACCTATAGCAGGAGCAGGACACAAGCCAATTGGTCGCGTGACAGAGTGGGGTTAGGTTCTTTAGCTTCTCTCAGATTTATCATTTATCTGAACAGAAGTGTGAACCAATTCCCTGGACCGACGAGCACGAAGAATGGCCGAGATTTCCCTCCATTTTACAGTTTTGTTTACGTGTAGTTTTCGGATGACTGTTTTCTTTTCTTCCTTCCGCAAAGGATTTAGGTTAACTTATAGGGCTGTTAGTGAAAATTGTGAATGCAGTTAAAAAGGGTTTCTTGTGTTTTTTTACGTATTACACATTAGAAACAAACTCACGTTTAATGATGACTGGGTTGCAGTTTTATAAAATGATCGTTAGTGAGTTCAATGCTGGGAATTGAACAGGGCCGTGGAATCGATAACAATAGCAATAGCGAGGGCGCAACATGCCATTTTTGGCTTGTCGACGACACCGAGATGTGCCTCGGCGTCGGCTGCTAACAAACAGGTATCTTGCGCCCTTGCATTGCTATTGCCATGCGACTCGCGTACAGAATCCGACCCCTGAAGGTGGTTACTTCGTCATATCATATCCGACAATACCTGTCTCTGCTAGCTTGCTTCAATTGCATTTAAATATCTTGTTGTATGGGCATAGCGAGATGATGTGGTCCGTCCAATTTCAGAATCATTGATTATGCCTATTTCCTTTTTACAAATTAATGAATTATATCAACTTCAAATCTAAGAGTAGTCTAAATTTTTTAATATAGGTTGGCGAATTGCACCAAGCTAATGTTTCCCGAGAGACTGTAACCGCATGAAATTGAGTGTCCGTCAAACTTGAGTTATTATCAGTTGTGCATCCAGGCTCCGAATCCTGCGAAATTCTTCATCATACTGCCCTCGCAGCCCACAGGTACTGCAACATTGTAATTAACAGAGGCTCACCATCTGATACCGAATCTATTCATCAGTACTGTGTGACTCGGACGCGTCGGCTGATTAACTACTCTACAGAGTGTTTCGGAAACGTGGACGCCACTTAAAGCACATTGGAAGCATTGACGACCGTACCTGCCACGTCAGAAGCTGTCGTCGTGGCGAAATAAAAACAGCAGTAGCAGACGAGAGGAAATGTTATTGCATTACAAAAACGACAATTTCAAGTCCAATCTCGAGTTCAGTAAACTTAAAACTGCCTTGCAGTTTGGCAAAGGTATTTAGTTATATAGTTAAGATACGTAAATTGAATAAACGATAAAACTTTTTTTTTTACACGTATCTATGTAATTCTATAAATTACCATAATATGACTAAGGCATGCAATGGACAAGCTAAACGAATTGCTCTCTTCAAATATAAACGTTTTCTATAAAGTAGGTAACCGTTTTCCCCCAACAACCCAATATATGTATATGTTTCTACTTATTTCCATAACATCCTGTAGAGGCTTGCAAGCATCCATGCAGATGATTATCACAGGAACCTGATACAATGGAGGATCGAGTGATATGTCGTCGTTGATAAATGGCTTTTTCGGCGTTGACTGATCTCCAAAACCCCGAGTCCTATGCAGGTTTTAGAGAAAGCTGCTGCAGAGGCAGACAGAGTCTGGTTCTAGAGGTTACAAGTCAACTGAAAGTCAAAATCTGTAATAATATTGTGATGAGCTAGACATACAAGGTGTTAATGAATTAGACGGACGGACGGACAACGGAGGCTTAGTAATAGGGGTCCCGTTTGGCACTCTTTTACATATTTGTGTGCTAGATCCAGCCCCGTGCGGCAAACAGATGCTATCTAATGTCATTGTGATCTATCTCAGGCGCTGATTACTCGCCGCAGTGACGTCTACATGACAGGAAGCTCTGTGCCTGCAAGAAGAATGGCTTTATGGGTCCGTGTTAGTTGTTGCATTATGTGAAGATATCACTAAATTAACAACGTAGCTATAGTAGTAACGTAGATTATAGTAATTTTTAGGGTTCCGTACCCGAAGGGTGCCAAACGTAAGTACCACAAGCTAGAACGTAAGTGAACGCTAAATTCAACTAAACTTTGACAACTCCATATAATAAATGTAGATCTCCAAGTTGCAAGTACGTTTCTATTTAGTTTAAATGTAAAATGGCGTGTGTAAAACTCCAAAAGTGTTTAAGGCTCTACTAGTAGTTATGGCCCATAATAATATACCTTATCTTTTAACTGATGATGTGACGTTAGCAGGGGGCGCCAGCTCTATGCAACTTAATGCAACGAACCTGTCTTCAAGACAGATCTTTCACTCCTTATGTCATCAAGAGTACCACCTGTTACCGCCCGCCAAAAGATCGTAGAAAATCGTACGGTTGTTGGTTTTACGTACGGTTTCCGAAACGAAAATTAGCTGCCTGTGACAGTTTGTTACACTATGTTTTAACTCATATAAGCCTATCACGTGCCGCTATTTTGAATAGGCTTGTGTCGTGCTATTTAAAAGAGATACTTTTAAGCAAGTGTCAAAATGGTACTTTTCTTCCTGTTTAGGTGGCGTGTGGCATCAAATGCTGTCCATTTTTTTGCACAAAATTGAATTGATAAAATACAACTGCTGGAAATATACAATTCTGAGAAGCCATTTTGTACGTAATGAATACTTCAATATCAAACTTGTTAGTAGATTTTTTTGATTACTTCGGGCATAATCCAATTAATCAATGTGTAAACGTCTGTTACCTGTGAGCACTCTTTCAAAAACTATGGTTTAGTATCTGTAGATTACCCGCTACCAGCCCCGCTCATGCCATGAAACCAGACGCTAAACGCTACATTGTCACGCCAGCGGAAACTTTAATAATCGACACAAGAGATCGAGAGTCTGCGTTCTATTGTCGAGGGCTCATCAAAGTCATATCATAGGTTAGTAGCAGACCAGGATTAAATGCATAGAACACCGACCAAACAAGCCAGACCTCTTATACCCCCCGCGCGGCGAGAAGAGAAGGGGTGAGAAGAGAAGCGGACGGATAGACAAGGGTCATCTAAAACTGGACGACAGGGTATGTAAAGCAATGAATGGAATGGCAACAAACGAGGATTGAAAATTGTGGAAGGATAGTGATTGGTCGACAGGTTTACTGTGAATTTTCAATTCAATTTTCAGATTGCAGTCATTAATCGGCCATAAATTTGTCTTAATGCGGGAATAGCATTAGGATATTATTTTTTGCCACCAATTGCATTGCAATACTGCATTATCTAGTTAAACTGTTGATTGTAAAAATAAAGAATGTAACCCAATAATTTTCCCACCCACTCAGAAACGCACCTCAACGGTACACAGTCAACACCGAACCAGCTAAATTATGTTTATTTTCTTGAATTTATTTCCTGATTATAAGTGAGTGCGTTTAAAGTCATTAATAACTTTACCCATCGTCTACAACTTATGTATAAGAATTCAATAGACTTACACAGTCACGCCCCTATTCATAGACAGCCAACCATATTCATAGGTCATCCATTGAAACTAAAACAGTAGTGAGACCTCACAGCGTTCTGTATGGAAGCAGATAGCAGTCTTTGTAGGCTGAGGCTGGACTTCCGGTCAGGGGCATTCATCTGTCAATCTCGGTTCCGTGAAAACAATACGCCTATGTTACAAACGGCGGCGCAGCGTTCATTTCATTCATTCAGGCGTTTGTGTGCAAGTGTGCCAGTTTGGTGACTCCGACCGTTCAATTTTTGTCTTAACGTCTAGTCTCTAACAACAACATTAATTTCGCCAACGTTTTTTTTTATGGTTTGACTGAATCTAAACAGAATGTGTGTTTGTATACTTTGTCAAGAAATGCTAGACATTAATAGATGGCAACATTTGAAGACTGCTGCATTTTTTCTTTAATGACATATTTTGTTTGTCCCTAGTGCCTTAATATGGCACATATGTTGTAATAGTAATAGTTTATTACAAAGTCACAAAATTTCACAAGGTGGTAGAACAAAGCCATCATTTTTTGCTAAGCATTTCTTGACAAAGTAAAACTTAATGAGGTCAAGACGGTAACCGGGACATGTGTCCCATTTCTGTGGCATTTATTTTAGGCATTTCTGTTGTTCAGATAGCTGCTATTAACCAGCTGTGAAGCTTGGTTGGTTGGCTTGGTTCTAGATAATATCGCTACTTTGGTGATTCAATAGCAATTACTAGTTAGAAACCAATTCAAATATTTTATTTCAGTTGCATCTCTTTCCTTTCGCTCTATATCACTTGCACCAATCCTTTTAGCGGACTGTCATAGAACCGTAGTTACTTGGTCCCAGCCATAGAGTTTGCATCCTCCTTTCTATATTATTATCTATGGTCCCAGCTTAACAAACCTAATTCTTAATTTCTTTATTGCACACAAACAACATCATCTTGGTCACGAACGTAACGACAGTCATCGCAAGCACTTCTCTCATGTAAATGGATTTATTTGTTATTAGCACGCTTATCCAGGAAATTGAACGAGGATTATAGTCTGCTTTGCTGCTTACACCGAAAACGGAGATCCACCTTGCATTTCGCGCTCGACTAACCGCACCACAACATTTCATATTCATATCAAGATGCAACTGCATATCCTAAATCCTAACACGATTCTAGATGTGGCTTGGGGACTTGGGGCTGGGGAAGGAACGGTTGATAGTGCTTTAGGTGTAGACTGTAAGCTAAAACTTTAATCAATTGTTAAAATGATGTCTATGAAATGAATATCAGCGGTGTGATGGACTATTGACTAACAACTGGCTGAAATTGGGCATAACATAACTGTGCCTTTGATACCCCGTTTGGGAAATAGCGTGACTCAATGTTATGTTATGTTAACAGTTGTAACTCTATTTGGGCCGCACCATTCTGCAGTCATCGCATTTCGATTCTTTGTAAGAAGTTTTATGCATCAAGCACCGTTTTACCGGCAGATGATGCGCGCAAACATAGTAGGTACCTAATTGATAAAATGCGATTACTGATATGCTCGTAGGGTATGTAGGTTGAGAAAGTATACTATAATTTCGTTAAGAAACGGTAAATGTTGACTGCAAACTTTTTGTGGCACTACTTTGTTAAGACGTTTCACGCTGCATCAAACATTTATTAATCCAGTCAGAGAAGACGCCGTTTCTAAGACTGTTCTTCCGTACCAGTGAGTGATTGTTCCGAATGTTAGTTATGATGGAGATCTCGTCATTACATCTCGAAGTTAACGACACACTCTTAATTATTAAACCGTTCTCAGCTATGAGAGCTGCGTCTCATCTTAGAGAAGAGGCCAAATCAATCGTGTTCTAAGTATATTTGTAAATATCTACAGAAATAAATACATTTGAGTTTGAGTTTTTGTCACAATAACAGTCTCGCCATTCTTAAACCTATCATTTTCACGCATTTGAGACAGCACTTAAAGCTAGCTAAGAGTGATTTACGGGCACAAGTTAGTTTCCGCTGCATCCATGGCCGCTATTCCAACTCAGTCTGCGGGTGACTGCGATTCTAACCTCACAATGAGTGCAGCGGCGTGAGAACGCTTCTGCGCACACTACACCCATGTTCTACTTAACATGCTCCTTCCACTTCATTCTTATTTCATGCCACACACGGACGATTGTTAAACTACGATGGTAGAGCTTATATTGGACACCGTGAAGGTCTACTGAAGTAAATGAAGTTATTATGTGTTAAACACAAGAGGCTGGAGTGAAGAGGTTATAGAGGTATCTATCTCTTGAGAGTTTGTGGCCAGTTGAGATGGAATCGAGAAAATGGGCGAATTAACACAAAAAAAGTGTCACGCTTTTTCCACACGCAGGTAATATACGGGCTTAAGCCCGTACACTTAAGTGTCTCCCCGATTCAGACTTTATGCTGAGAATTCTAGAATCCAAACCAAGGTATCCCTTTGTCCCGCCCGACCACTGAATTCACGCCGATGATTGCTCGCAAATGGACAAAAATGCGCCAAATTCCAATAATATGCCCGCTCAGTGCTGATATTAGGCCGGGAACACAATGTGCAGGGCGCATGCTTAGAGATCTTAGAATGGAGAAGCCAAAAATATAGGTACGGTTTTCTTTTATACGAGGCGGCAGAAGCACAGATGCGTTAAAAATTAGCCAGATATAAGATAAGATAAGCGTTTATTCAGACGTCACAATACACAAAATAGAAACACAGTTCAAAGCAGAAGTAATAAATTAAAAGTAAAAAAACATTTTTAAACAAAGCTTTTATTGAATGCCCTAAAAAGAAGAAAATAAAATTTCAATTCAATCAAATGCGTCATTTTATTACATTACACAATTTATACGATATAAAAGCTTGTTGCGAGATTTACTTGTGTAGACTTAATTAGGTGGGTAGGCACCTATTTGCACAGACTTGGAGATAAATCCCGCAACAAGCTTTTATATCGTATAAATTGTGTAATGTAATAAAATGACGCATTTGATTGAATTGAAATTTTATTTTCTTCTTTTTAGGGCATTCAATAAAAGCTTTGTTTAAAAATGTTTTTTTACTTTTAATTTATTTTTAACTTTTTAGTCTATCATTACAGGACAAAACATCTAATCTAGAATTCGAGTGCTTGTCAAGACGAATCAAATGAGACCAAACACGATAGAATTGCGTCGTTTGGTAACAGAGTTCCCATGGCCACCTTCCGGCTCCAGCATCAGATCAGCTCCATGTCATAAAAAAATATTCTAGGACCAAAGTATTCGTCAAGACGAATCGAACGAGCCCAAATTCGACGGGCTTGCGATGTTTTATGACAGAGTTCCCATGACCGTCTTCCGTCTCCATCATCAGATCAGCTTTAAGTCAGAAATATATTGCATTGTCATCCGACTTATACACGTATGCGAAATTTCAGCTCAATCGGATAACGGGAAGTGGGTCAAATTCAAGCCGACATTTTTGACGCGAACCGTGATACCCACAAACAAACAAACAAACAAACAAACAAACAAACAAACAAACAAACAAACAAACAAACATACATACATACAGTGCAAGTTAAATAAAAGCTTTTAAAAAGAGATAAGAAATTATGCAAAAATAGAAGGAATCAGAGAAAATAAAGTTATACAAAATAAGATTAGTTGTAGCATCGTGTCCGCTCTACTACTGCGTGGCAGAGGCACATTTGTGACAGAGATAATAATATAATGTATTGTGTACGGCGACGGTGAAACGGTTCCGGCTCAGCATTATGCTACAGGAAGACCTATAGCGCTGGTATTCTGTCGATGTCGATATCTACTTTACAGGAGGCTAGCTTATTGCCTCATCTCTCGGCGCTGTCGCTTACTTGATCAAACTCGGTGGCACTGCTATAGATGACGACTGGGTAAAGTTACGTACGACAGTCTTATTCGCGGATCAGTGACAATTGACTTTAATAAACCGACTTCATGACCTATCACTTAGTCCTCCCCGCTTGGTATACAAATTTTAATGTCGTCTAAATTTTAACGTTGTGCTAATAAGCTTTGAATACAGATTTGTTTCTTTTCAATGAGAAAGGAATGTTTCCTTTGAGTGAAATTTGCTATCTCCATTATTTGGAGTACTTTCCCTCCGGTCGTGTTTAAAATTTCCACCCTGTGTAGTACAAAGGCGAGCTCTTCTCTAACATGAGATGTCTTCCAGCGTTTCCAGTCCCAGTAGTTCAGAGTGTGCACGTAAGCTATCAGTGGGGCGCTAGTGATTTATGCACTGCGAAGTGAGAAGCGGCTAGTGATAAGAGGCGCTGCAACATCGCATCAGGAAGAGAGATGCCAGATTCTGCTATTCGTGACTTGCACACTTGCATTATGGAGTGATTGACTGGACAAGATGAAATTGAATTTCCTAGATTTCAAGAGGTTATTATGGATAGTCTGAGCAACTTCTACTACGAAACCGATTTGATCAGAGCAACTTTATTTTTCACTTCCCAGTATATTTTGGCCTGAGTGAGTCAGCTAATTTCAATGGAGAAGTGAAAAATAAAGTTGTGTACCCTTCTTGGTGTAGCATAATATCTAGCTAGACCAAAACAGTGTGGAATACCTAGTATTGAGTAGTTCCGGGGGTTGACCATCTGTGTTGTCATGATGTTTGATGCTACTCGTACCAGTGAATTTATCGTTCACTGGATGCTTGTTACCCTTCAATAAATTAATAATTTTCAGATATTTATTCATGATCCCATCATTTGAGCTTGACCTTAATTATATAAAGCTTAACAAATTAAATTATTAGTTTTGTTTATTCCTGTAACAAAATAACAGTCGCACTGCATACAAAATATGCTCTGAAGACTTCAAAATGCGGTACGGACGGTAGATATAGCTACAAAATTGAGTTAATGCAGAGGGACTGACACAGCTCTCCTCCAATTTAAAAGTTCACTCATCCGGCCCACTAAGCATGTCGATAAAAATGTACAATAATTTACCTGAATATATATTAAATGTAACTAAAGAGAACAAATTCACAAAATCACTTAAGCAATTGCTAATAACAAAGTGCTATTACAATATTAACGAGTTCCTAAATGATAAATTATGACCGATAAAATAAGAATAAAACATAATAAAAAATTATATAATATTAAATAATATACCTAATTACAAACAAAACTTAAAAAATATATAATAATTTAAAAAGTTATTTTCTTTTTATCTCCTTCATAAACTTTCAATTAATAATATAAAGGTCCTCTCTTATATTGCTGTGCCAACGAGGTTCACAAGTGAATAAAGTGTTGTGTCTAGTATTTAAGCGTAAAATATGTTTAATTCTTACATAGTCATACATTGTGAAATGCAATAAATATATTTGATTTGATTTGATTTGACAATTCTCGCGCTATCGAAATCATCTCTACATCGAAAACATAATAAAAGCTATTGTCACGATCCCCTTTACGACCAACCGAGACAGCTCGAACCGTTTCGATATAATTTTTTAATCGAGATTATTTTCGACGGAGATATTCGGTATCTAAACCGATAACTCGACTATGGAGAATATGCAATGGTGTGAGAATTGGGGGCCTGTCCATCCGCCGTTTTCGCGTCTTACCGTGTGAACAGTAGAATCGTGGGCCTTCTCTCGCTTCAAGTGTGCATTGCGCTTAGCAGGGTTCGGGTTTCGTCTTCAGTTGGTACTTCATAATTTCTTTATTGCACGGAAAACAATGTGATACATAGTCTTAAAACAGAGGTAAATAGGCAAAGGCGAGCTTATCTCTAAAAAGAGATTTCTTCCAGCAAACCTAGGCGAGATAGGACAGATTGTTCTGAGAGAATAGTCCTAGTGCACAATAAATAAAATGAAGATAAATGAATGAATCTACATATATCTACTATATATCTACACAATAAAAATGCTACATAGACCTAAATATGAATACATATATAAAATAAAATAAAAATATATATAATTGAGTAGAATACATAAACATACATAAGAAAGAAGAGAAAGGAAGTGTTCTTTCAAACTTTTCTTAAAAGTGAAAATTGAGGGACTGTCCCTTATAGCGCAGGGAAGTGCGTTCCACAACCGTACTTGTAGGTGGATGTTGCTAATGTTGGATGGAAGATAAGATTTCGGAAATTCTAGTCTTAGTTCAACAATCGCGAGGAATCCTTTCTGTATAGCTGCGGCAATGGGCTAGCGCCCTATCACACAAAATAAATTTAATAATATTGTGTTATTAGCAAAATGTGGGCATAATTGTGCCTCTCGCAAGGGAAAAGGTAGAGCTCGTCTAAGCTGAAATGACGCGCCCCACTCCTTGGTTTTGTATGACAAGTAAATACGAAACCAAGGAGTGGGGCGCGTCATTTCAGCTTAGACGAGCTCTACTATACTTTTTTTTATTTTATTGAGCACATGTTTTTACATTCACATTTCTGTTTTTAGTGTGTTTTGAAGTACTATTTTTACATTGTAGGCAATAAAAATCCAGTTGATACCTATTTTTAACTGACTTCAAAAAAGGAGAGGTTCTTTAACATTTTATTGAGTCAAAATACTTACTCAAGATCATTCACAAAATCACAGAATCATTATTATCAAAAAAGCATATCTATTGTATACGTACGTCACTTTCTACGATGCTTTTGGACAAAATGTCACCATCACAAATGATTTTTTTTAACTGGTGGTGAGCTGACGAAAGAAAAAGATTAATACATATTTGTCGCTCTAGTATGCTTTGTACCTAACCACTACACCACCCTTAATGAAAACATCCTGTATCAGCCTGCATACTTGCACGCTTCTCGTAACTTTACACACGATCACACGACCATTCCACGAGTAAACACCACCCGCTTCCGCCCACAGGGTGTTCACAAGGCCGGTACATGGTCAGCGAACTTGTGAAGTCATTTTCCAGCATCCTGTTGCAAGGCAGGCACTAATAACGTTTGCGAAAACTTTCCCTCAAACTTTGCTTTCCCATTTCCTCTGTGAAATAGACCACCCCACAAATTCATATCCTGGTTGCGTTAGACCCTATGAATTTATATTTTCGATTGCGTCAATTAAACCTATCTTCACATCACATTAAAATGTTAAAGCATCAAGTCGTGTTGTACCCAACTCAGGTAAATGACAGCGCCCCAATATGCAAAAGAGGTACTTTATTTGAGCAGCACTCTGTTAAAATGTTAGGATTCTAACCTTTGACCCTGACAAATAATATGGGTTTAATACATTTGAAGCGTTTGTCCGTTTCCATGTGTCTGTCCTTGGCTTTTTTGTCTCTATAGGATATAGGATTGGAAATATTGAAGAAGAAATTAAAAAAATAACAATATTACATGGAATGGTGTAATGAGGGTGTAATAGTTATATCAAAGTTTACGCGGCCAAATGTTTGATCGAAGGATTCCTTTATGCGTCGAGGGTATTATTTAAAATACTATAGTACAAACTTACTCTCGGATCGGTTATTAATTTGATGTTGTCGCCTCTGTAGAATCATTTTCCTCAACCAATTTCACTACTTTATGTTTCAAATATTTTGTATCCTCATATGAAGATGGCAACTCGATATTCTTAGTCTCCTGCAGAGGATAGCACAGAATACAGCCAATAATAGCCATTAAACCAAATATCATACCAGCCTTTAATTCTGACATAGAATTAATCGGCGGTGCTGCAATCTGTCCCACTCTCGACATTACAGACAAGAAACCCAAAGCTGAATTTCTTATCGACGTCGGGAACAACTCCACGCCATACAAAAACACAATAATGAAAGACATGAAAAAGAAACAGTTCCCAAAGCTCGCGATTAACACCCTGCACCAGACAATGTTTGCTGGAACACAAACCACAACCATCGTCAACACTCCCGAAATTAAGTTAGTACTAAAAAGAAAGGTACGTCTACTTAATGTCGGCAGTAGAAACACAGATGCTACTGAACCTGGTATCATAATAATGCCAGACAGAGCAACGTTGATGTGAATGTCCCCATTCATTTGCCCTATGAACTGGGACATGCCGTAGTACCCCATGCCACAGACGAAGTAGATTACAGACATGCACAAAAAGTTGATGGTGACTTGCTTGTGCTTGAATATAGTCAAGAATGACATCTTGGCTTCTTTGGTTGAGGAGTGGTTCTTGTGGAAAGAGGAGAGTTCTTCTACTAAGTCTTTGCGGGTCTCGGTGGCATGTCTGCAATGAAAGACTTATGTTACACGTATGTCAGTAAGTAAATAAGCGATGACATTGTTACTTATGATGTAGTATGATAGTAACATGAGATTCTTATTTTCTGCATCAGTAAAAATTAAATCAGATATATTGAAAATGGATCATTTGATCAAATATCTAAGTATTGTGTATTTGCATCTTTAACAGACGGTGTTTACCAAGATGTAAGATGCTTAATTATAATGAGCCCTAAACTCATTATTTTTTGGTATATTTTGACTCTGGAAATAAAAAAAAATATACTTACAATCGACTAAACTTTTCCATTACAATAGCCGCCTCGTCAAACTTTTCATTATCCATCAGCCATTTAGGCGATTCCATCATCAACCAACGTATCGCCACACACAAAAACATCGGTATCGAGAGGGCTATTTGCAATTCATCGCAAGACCTCAACCAATAAGACCAACCAGCCAACGAAATATGGGCAAAGTTTAATGACAAATGGTAGATTGCTGTTATGAGTTCTCTGTACCGAACTCCGGTGTATTCTATGCAGAGAACGAAGGAGGTGACTATAGCACCTCCACAGCCGATGCCTTCAAGGCAGCGGATGAATGTGAAGGAAGCCAAAGTTGGCATGACGACCACCAGGCAGCCAGCGGATGCCACCACTAAAGCTGATAATGAGAACGCTGAGAGCCGGCCGAATCTGAAAGAAAGAATAATAACATAAAGATACTACCTATACAGGCATGATCAGTGCTTCTGACTCCATACTAAGGCATCCATGCTCTGAGGAATAGAAATTGTGACGTCATTACTCTAAATAACCTAGATTCGAAGATTTTCCGATAGAAATGTAAAATTTAACTCTTTTCGATTCAATTAAATTTGTAGACGTTCCCTGCATCTATTTTACTTTTGTTTGTAAAGTATTATGTTGGAGCAAATTCAAGGCATACAAATCAGATCATTACAATAAATAAAGTGCTCATATTAACTACGTCTTTTACGTACCTGTCTGACAAAAAGCCGAACACAAAAGAGCCGATAAGCAAACCTACATAAAACATGCTTTGAGTGAAGCTAGTCAGCCATGCGTCCTCACAATATAACCCGAACTTCGTCTGAGTCGTCTCGGAAAACACCGACCTATCCCAGATCGGCATATCGCACGGACAATAGCTCTTCAACTCTATTGATGCATTAGAAACATCTCTTCCTTCCACAGACTTACAATAAAAGGTGATCGGTGGCGACAAAAATATTAAGCTGAGTATATGCCATGTTACTGGAATCTTTAAAATGAACAACAACACAAATACATAATAGTGGTAGAGGGATATATTGGTAAACCGTTTCTCGATCGGGTTGTGTAACTTGGGATGTTTTACTTTCGTCATTTTGGATTTTATTACATATGAATCAAAATGATGTTATTACACGTCGCAGGAATGTTATTGTAATCGGGAGGGCTCTGAGATAACTTTTTAAATATACCACGAGTATACTGCCTGGAGGTTTCTAAGAAATATTCACAAATTATGCAAACATGAAAGGCACAAGCTGGGGTAGTTAACATTGAAGTGGATTAAAAATACATCTTACAAAGTAAATGTTTACAGATTACTTAAGTACAAGGATGTAAAAGAAAGTAAATGTAAATTGGAGAGATTCCATCTCATTGTAATTTGAAGGAACATTTCCAGAGAACTGCGTGTTTTTGTATATTTATTTTCACTAGGTACCTAGTTATAAAAAATAAAACTGTGTAAAACATGATTCGAATTTCAGCTCAGTTCTTACGGCGTACCAACAAGGTTTGATTTTATACATTAGCTAGTTAGTTATTGCATCAATCGAAAATATAAAGTTACCTCAGTGTTTACACTACACCGTTTAGGAATATTTTCAAATGGCTAGTTTTGTAAGACTGGTACCCGGCTGATATAAATAATCAGTAATCACATTTGGGAGTAACAATACCCTCAGGTTTTCGATGTCTAAGTCGCAGCCAACTGGTTCAAATAGCTGACCAATTGCATTACCTCGTACACTGAAGAACTGCTGCGTCAAGGTAGACGTCGCTATTTCTGGTTCCCATCACGGTACAGGGTATCCTAGTGTGGGTGCCATCAAGGAAGCAAGATTTAATGTGCCTTTATAAATGTTTATTTTTATCTAATTCACACGTACAACAGGCAACCACTAGCTAGCTAGCTTATAGCTCATCTCAACACTTTTAGATTCCAATCCATTTTTATTGTAGTTTGTGACGTCGCTATTTCTGGTTTCTACGACACAGGAAATCTCTAGTGAGTTAAACTATTCAATCAGCCTACCGATGTACTCACGGTGTCATCAACTACGATGTGCTTAGCCAACAACTTTACAGCATCTACCTGGAATATTAATCTCAACTCCCATCTAACCCGCGCGTCTCTACAGGCAACGTTTCACATGGATATCGGGATATTGGATGCGTTTGTGTCGTGAGACGACATGAACCGAATCAAGTTACTGAATGCGACATGCGAGAAGCTTCCGTAGCATTTCAGTTTACGCCGGCCGGTGTCATATTTTGTTCTAGGCGGTCTATCTGTATTAGTATAACATTATAGTATTTGTGACTGTACCCAACAACAACAACAAAGGTCACGCTTTTTCCCATACAGGGTCGCAGAGGCACAAATGTGCCCACTTTAACATTTTGCGTGACAGTCAGCCCATCGCCGCAGCTACGGAGTAATGACGGTTTCCTCACGGTGCTTTCCATCACCGTTAGATATTCCGTGTATATATAAATGACTTCTCATTGGTAGGTACATGGTCACCAGCGTGATCCGAACCTGCATCACCTACGACGTGAGAAGCAAGGGTGACACCCCCTATACCAAGGAGCTCTCTTACGCTACTTTACTCTACTATAATTTTAGAGGTTTCCAAAAAAAAATTACTTACATTTTTACTATTTAGTGACCAAATTATCTCATATCGTTGGCTCGAAGCCATGTCTCATAATGTACGACGAGCGGCGAAGGGTATCCGAGTGTGAACTGATTGATTCGCTTTTAAGCGATGTATTTGACGTCGAACCCGCTTGGGGACGATTTCTTCTGACATCACGTAAACTGGTATGTGTTCCTAGTACTTACACATACAGGCACATAAATTACTTCCCTCACTAGGCCCCACTCTAGGATACCCTGTACAGCTGTAACCAGAAACAGCTACATTACAAATCTGTAAACTTTTTTTTCTGCCCAGCATGGAATCGAATCCGAGAACTCTCACTTGGGAAGCACAACCTCGATCACACGCCACAGACTCCGTCGAGATACATATACTCACGCCGATTTCCAGGAAGAGGGGTAGGCAGAGACTAAATACCTTCACTTGCTACGATCCTGGCATACATCTCTCGTTTCTGGTTACTTAACCCTCTCGCTCCGACGTCTATTGTTCTCCGTTGTAAGTTTGTTCGGCCGACTATACCAGTTAAAGTCACGCTGTCATGTCTTTCGCTCACCAAAGGACAAAAGGCCGGTTTCTAATTAGATAAATTCACTAAATGTTGTGTCCCGTGCTTTTTTGTGACACCTGCAAAGGTATTTGATTAGTGAAATTCTCTATTCAGAAATTGGAGCAGAGCCAGTATGATACTTAAGCGCCACTTTACTTGAGCAAAAGTCAGTGCATTAGGTCATAAGCCTTTAACTGTTGCTTGCTCTAGTAGCCTCCTCAACTCATCAACCTGCTAATGCCAATATCAAAACTCAATTTACACCAATACACGAGTCACCTCTTAGCTACCACCCACCTCAGCTACGTCACTTTGACCCTTATTGATAACCGTATAGGGTCGTTTAATCCGACTAGCAAGTTGTATTTCAGAGCGAGTGACGGGTTAAGTTTGCAAGATTAATATCCTTGAAATAGCCAAGTGTGCTTTGGTTGTCACACGAAAGATTCCTTACGTTAGCAACAGTTTTGTATTGTTATAATTATAATTAGTATTGTTCATTCATGAAAGGCCTGTCAACATTAAAATACTCAATTAAATACAATAACAATACAGCCAGAATTAACTACACAGGCATAGTGTAAAAGTAGTAGAACTTGTTCAAAGTGAAATAGCGTGAACCACTCATTTATAGTTGCGATATGCTTGATGTGTAAATGCGATATCTCTAACATCCTCTGCGGCAACATGTAAGTATATTGACATCATTTTGAGTCTTTCACTTGTACATTTTTCTGATACTGACTGAGCGAATTATGTGAAAGGATTATGGACACGGATCCCTAAAATCGACAGGGTACATAAATTTCTGCTTTTGATTGATCGAACTTTTCAAGTGGTGTGTTGTGCAAAGGTTGTGGCGCTTTGAGCCTAGCAGGTAAGTACAGTAAAGCCGCGTTATTAAGTCACAAAGCTCAACGTTTACCAACGTTATACAAAGTTAAGAACAACATTATCAGCACTACACTATGTTAGTTATAGCACGAGATACTATAATATTATACTAATACAGATAGACCACCTAGAACAAAATATGACACCGGCGTAAACTGAGATGCTACGGAAGCTTCTTTAGTTAGAGGCCATTATCGCTTGGTGCAGCACTATCGAAAAATTTCAAATACCACGAGATGGCGCTAAGATATATAGAATTTATTCTAAGATTAGCGCCACCTAGAAGTATTTTAACTGAAACCATGGCGTTTAAAGTACAAATCTTACTCCTCACGCTATCTCTTTTTTACGAAGGGTTACTAATTCTAATTTGTATGGGATGAGCACCCTGTGGTTATATGTACTTTTCTGGGGGCTAAAGGTATCTATCTCAAACTCCGCTTGACAGACTGGCTTTGCCTTAATTCCGGCAGATGGCTCTATTCAGTAGTTCTTCTCGTTTGACATTGAGAAGAGATTTAATTGGGTTGGTTCACTAGAACCCCCCAGCCCCATCCCCCAGGGATTTCCTGGTGAACTCACGAGTTCATCAGGATCCCCTGAAGGTAAAAGTATGCAAAGATGCATGCATTCATATTGTTTAACTGATCTTGGGTGTTGAAATCAAAATATACTATACTTACTTACTTACTTTATTGCACAGAAAACATAATACAGACACTTAATATTGGAAAAAACATGTACAAAGGCGAAGCCTATCTCAAATACTCATACTAAGACAATTCTTTAACGACCTGACCACAGGACACTCGCCACAGTGCAGCGCTGGCGATTTTTTTCCGCAGTTTCTGCATACAATTTAGCTATATTTTTTCCGCCAACTTTTGATTCGCGCGGAAAAAAAAACTCTGTGTGTACGGGCCCTAACAAGCAGTCATCAAATCAATCTCGCAAAAAAGTCTCAGAATACCCATCATAGAAATGACAAAATTAATACTCCTCGTCAGACAAATGACTGAGGCCCACTATTTCGTACGCAGAATTAGACTTATTCCGAGTTTACTTTGAGAACTCCACACAAACTCTCTCAAGAGATAAGCTCGCTTTTGCGCACTATATGTCATTTAAGTTTTAATATTAAGTTACTGTGCAATAAAGAATGTGAATATGAAACTCGGGACAATTTTGTATGGAGTGTTCAAAGTTAACTCGGTCTAATTCTGCGTACGAAGTAGTGGGCCTAAAACGGTGAAGTACGCATCGGGATACAAAATGGGAATAGTGATACACGTAGTATCAGTATTCACGTGAATGAGAAATACCAATGGGAATAGTAACTCAATTATTATAATATGAGTGAAACCCACCCGTCGATATACGCAATAGTCATAGTAAGTACGAGTAGATATAGAAATACGCCGCAATTCCGCGAACGATAGCTGTTTGACGAGCTAAACTCTGTCACCATAAAATGTGACTTACTGCCCATAACTTACGTATTCACTGCTACTCGGGACACTTCTGCCCACTAAGATATAACTATACGTCTTGTGAGTAAATGTGGGGTTGCAATATTTGAGGAAACCTATACAAGTAAGTTATGCGTTTGTGTAAGTCTCTTTAGCATCAATCTGTCTTCTGCCAAAAGTTTTTCAAAGGTCATTCATCTCACTGGAACACTTACCTACATCACAAAACTAAAAATTCCACCGCCACAAATAAAGGTGCCCTCACACCGCCTCTCCCAGTGGCACTAGATTACCTCGTAGAGGCTGTCACTCGAGAACAGATAGCGTCCGCATCTCTCTCCGGCTTAATAGTAAAACATAGCCTCATTCCGGTTAGTGTGCAACCACTCTTTACTATTGCCTCTTTATCATGTTGACTTTGTTTCTTGATGCTGTGGGTGCAATTGTGTGAAGTTAATGGGGCTGGTGCGTTCGTTTGCTGTGGTTTTGGTTTGTTATTGTTTTATGTTTACAGCGTTTGGTTATGTTCAAAGAAATAGATTTATTGATAATGCTTGTCACCCTGCCCAGATTCGTTTGATTCAATAAGATTTTCTTAGTAAACGATTTTGAATTCGATTAACAGTTCATTCAAGAACAATATACATACAAAAGATAGACCTTGCTTCTATTACTTGGTTATTATTATTTGAAAACATACTTATTTATTATTATTTGTAATCCATTTTCAAATTGATTTCTAGTTTATTTAAGTATTTCACATGAATCTGAGTTATTTGTAATCAACATACCTACACAGTTGTATTTGTTGGTTTGTGTAATTTCTTTATTAAAACATTTCATTTCATTTCATTTCATTATTGTACCACACAAAACAGATATTTTATTTTTATATTTACATATATTTTTTTATTTAGGTACATATTTTTTATATACATTTTTTTATATACAATTATCTTACACCGATCGGAGTAAGACCCGCGCGTACAATAAAATAATAGTTATATTACTTACTTTGTAGGTACAGTCTGGGACCCGATTGGCTGGGCCGGCCAGATTGATAGTTTGGGTTTCGGACTGTACACACATACTTATGAGTCCATAACCTTAATTACCTACCTGGTTTATTAAGACGTAAGTGTAATTCTCCAATGTGGAATGAGCGGTCTCCCCTACCACAGGTTTTTATTAACTTAAAAGGGGAGTCCCACGACCTGTGCTGCTGTACTTACTGAACTAATTATGTTTTTTTTTTTAAATTTTGAATTACTTCCCAGGTAAACCTAATAAAATAAACAAAATAAATATATCACAAGTTACAAGTGGCAAGTCAACTTAATTAAATGCAACACCGCAACGTTTATAAATATCTTTTGTTAAAACTGTCTTGACTTTAAAAAGTGCGGTAGCAATCATTTATACTCGTGATCTGGTGGCTGATTAATCGCCACAGCCCAACATTACGGCAAATTTAATACAGCCTCTACTTACCGTCAAATACTTAACTCAACCTAAAACCGTTCACATATTTCTTACCCTATGACATTAGCAGACTTACATTGTCAAAGAGAAAGGCAGCCCTGAAAGTACTCTCTAATGTGCTAAGGGTGTGGCTAGGCCATTAGTTACCCCGAGTCCGGGCAAACGGACCCACTGTCCAATATCTGTGGTTATATACTGCAGCCTACGGGCAGCGGGCTTGCGGTGGATTATTAGGATTAATCTTTAAATAAGCAGAAGTTAGAGTCGTACCGCAAGAGGTAATAGGGTACTTCTTCTTTGGGTTGGGTTGGTGAAGAGCATTCTTCATCATACATTACCGCACTACTACGGAGAGCATTATACACAACTCGCTGTAACAACTACCTACCTAGAGTCAAAGCGTGTGCCAGGAGCGACGTAAAGTCCGACAGATGAAGTAAGACAACAAATATTCATCTTGTAGTCATGTCAAGGTTTTATGAGTCAAGTATATCTGAAAATATACTAAGTAATATACATAAGTGATAAAGATGAAGAATAAGGTTCTTCAAACCCTATAGTCAAAACTTCTTCATGAGATGGTTCATCTATACTTTAAAACACGTGACATTGGCTTTAGTGGCTTTAACCTTACTTATGAGCTCCCCGATGCCAGTGTCTATCGTCCATTTGCAATACCATATCTATCCATGATTTTTACATTACCAGAGATAGATTTGACAGTTTTGCTATGGAAATTATGTCAAATTTGACAATTTCTATCGGTCGATTGAGGATAAATAGGTTATTGAAGACGGGGCGGTACGTTGGCGGCCGATCGTAGGATTGGGCACATCATGATGTGGCGAAACGTGAAATATCATGAAGCGATGAACGGTAGCTTAGGTGAAGACTAAAGGGGGCGAGTGCAGCGACAGTGTTCGTTTGACATGTATAACACAAAAAACATCACGTAGTGCTGAATAAAAATGCTTTTTAAAAGACATGAATTCGTTAAAACCCGCCATATCATGATATGCCCAGTAACGGCTTGGGCATATCATGAAATAGCGAGGGAAATCATGATGTACCCGATTGTACAATCGGCCGCCGACATCTACATTACATAACTCTTCATTATTACTCTTCTTTTGTTTGAAAAGTGTGGCTACAAATTGTACACATTTTTATGATGGATCTCATGCTATGAGATGAAGACAGTGTTACGACCAAATGCATGTTCAAATAAGTAGTAATAAACTAAAGGAATATACGAGTACACATAAAGCTCAGAAAGCCAGTCTTTAAAAATTTCCCCGTATCGTACTCAAATTATTTTATCAATACTTATTCGTAGTCCAACTACGTCCGCAGAACCTAACCAGTGGTGCAATAAAAACTTTTTTCATTATCGTCGTGTACAGAGGCATATTGAAAATAAAATGTCTCGAGCACCTCTGTTTTACTGTAAATTAGTTTTCTTTCGAAAAACTGGTGTTAAGAGGCCTTTGCCCAAATACTTTGTTGGCTCGTTCAGCTGGCAACTTCCGAAGTTTTAGATAGGCACTGGTTGTTTGGTGTGGGTTTGTTTCTGTAAAATGTAACGTAACGTTTACATTATCTTCAATTGATTTGGTACCTTAGAAACCAGTAATTAAATCTCCAATAACCGCGAACAATTTAGCCAAGATGAAATGAAAAATACAAAAAATATAAATTTATTTAGAAAAACTCTTATGTAGGTACCTATAAGTATTTTTGGTTGAGATGAGAGACAGTTATGTTTATTATAATGTTTATTGATGTTTGGTATTTAATATTATGTATCGTGTAAAATTTGTGAAGTGAGTGTGTGTGTGTGAGGGAGGGTGTATGTGTGCATGTGTGTGGTTCACTTATTCCTCCTCGATATTTTGTAAAGTTTTAATAATATCCTGACGAAATTTCGCCTTAGGAAGATGCAAAAGGATCAAAGTTGTTCTAAAGATTTTTACGGCCGATCCCAATAACCGATCTCTATCCGTGATCCGCAGATTACGCGTTACATTTGACAGTTGCGCTATGGAATTTATGTAAAAAATGACACTAGCAATCTCAAATCTGCAGATTATGGATTGAAGATAGGTTATAATTGATTGGTAAGACCAGGATAAGGCGAACCATATTGGAATTTTGAGCATAATTGGTATGCGTGAGCGGGATAGCAAAAAGCCTTCTGAAAGTTGGACGAGTACCACGCGGTGGGACACAGAAAGATAGTTAGGAGAAAGAGGTGAAGAATCGAGGCATCCGGACAGAATATCATTTGCCGAACAGAATATAATTTGCGAACGTCTCCACTACCGATGACAGATGAGCAACCACGATGTTATTGCCATATAACCAATAACCATATCTTGCGGTTTCTACCGGTATGATATTTTTCTAATCAATTAGGTGTGTGTAGACCGAGAAGCAAGACTATACCCGCCCGTAACCCGATGACATTGCCGAAACTGCCGGACAACAGTATCAGGCTGGCCCAGGACCGCAACAATTGGCTTATTGAAGAGGAGACCTTTACTCTTTACTCAACAGTAGGTGCTGGAGGCTAATAGATAGATAGATAGATAAGACAGGTGATATGATACTGGGATGCTAGCAAATACAACAACCTCTAAAAATTAAGCCAATCTCTATTCGTTATGGGCCCTTTCTCCCCTGGTATTCTACACCCACTATTTAAGTGCTATAGATTGAGGAGTTCTCCTCACCAAGGTTGAGAGTAAGCCCAAACACTGGAAAGAACTCGAACTCAAATTCGTTGGTAACGGGTAACCATGGAAACCAGAACGCCCCGTACTGTCATTCCGTTTTATTCCTATTAATCAAGTTGTATTCTGGCCGCTGAGAGAATGCGATCCTGACACATGTGTCCCGCGCTACTTTTCACTCAATCTCACTTCCACAAGTGTGTCATGTGTCAGCAACCCATTCTCTCAGCGGCCATGGTATAGTAACTCGCATCGCTAATATGTTCCTTTTCAGACAAAGTGAATGTTCTCATGACGTAGATTGGCGACACCCAAAATGACAAGCAAGTTTCACAAACGACAGAAAAACCAGCCGTTTGGAAAAAATACAATTCCTTTGTCTAGCAAATCCGGAAGGAATCTCCTTATGGAATGTCCGCGCGATATCCACGGACAGTCGGACATCCCCCGCGCGGTGTTGCGAGAATGCGAGAAATTGGTCTGTCATGCCTTGTGTGGGTTTCTATTCAGCTCTTACAGGAGGATAATAATGCAGGTTTCCTGTTTGGAGGTGAAGATCGGACGTTACAATATGAATACCTCAAGACGATTGTCCAGCAAAATGCCCATCTTTAAAAAGTTATTCCAGCAGTTTGAGATACTTTCGGAATTCAGATAAATATATTTTATAAAATCATCCCTTGGCAAAAATGTGATTGAAAACATCAATATGCCATTGGAAACGACATGAAAAAAAAATCGACCTAGTTGTTTTTTACCTAAAATTCCATGGAGGAGTTCCAGGAGTTCTACAAGGAACGCTGGTTGATGGTTCTTATGTGTAAAAATTGGTAATAATCAAAATATAAAAATAAAATAGTGTCCAACATTTTAGAAATTATCAACGTTTATTGTGTGATTTGCAAAAAACACACTTTTTTGCAGTTTTCTGTCGCAGCGACGACGGACGTAAGGGCCATGTTGCAGTTTACGCCTTATCTTTATTTTTGACATGTTTCTGTCATAAATTTTGAAAATTTCAACCACCACAAATCAGTTGCTAATTTTGACGATACCGGGCGCCATAAAAAGCCAAACTGTTTGATAGGGTCAACGAATTCTGGATAAACTGCCATTTCCAAAATGTACCATTCACTAGCCTCTCCTACAAAAAGTAGGTAGGTACAAAAAGTAGTGCCGTATACCGAACTGAGTGCCGTATGATAAAAACGGGAATACCACTCATGTCCGCTCGGTACAAGCGTGGGAATAGCTTGTGTTGCGTTGGCATTATAATTTTGGTTAGTTTCCCTAACTGTGCAAGATTGTGTATAAATTGGAATGTGTTGTGTTAATTTAAACGTTAGTTTTTGATAAAAGTAATTAATGTTGAACAACATAATGTGCAGATCATCATTGATTGTCGTAACCTTTAATTGGTAAACGTTTGATTAAATGTGCTCAATTTGGTGATTGTCCCGTACTTGAGACTAGGCCAAAATAACCTACTAATAATAAAATGATAGGACATGGACTGAGAGACAAAATACTACCCATTTATACTAAAATGTCTTTAAAATTCCAGACGAGTATTCCGAAAATTAAACTTTTCAAGCATATTGCAGGATTCGATATTTATTTCTGAGAGCATTAGAGAGAGAGGTCTTTCGCAGTCCCCTCACGTTTTCGTTAATTTTTATTTTGGCAATAATTTCTGAAAATAATCGTTCGGATTAGTTCAGTATTTCTTGTAGATGTAACGAACAAAAAATATTAAGGGGGTTGCGACCGCGTGAATTTCCCATACAAACGTAATACAAAAATGATTTGAATTTGAGAACTAGTTCAAAGCATTTAGACTGGGAAATTCACGCGGTCGCAGCCTCCTTAAAACTTGTACTTGAGTGGGAATTTAAACACATTTTTCTAGGATAATAATGTTGTTTTCAGTTTTTGAAATTATTCTCTTCACTGACGATACGTATACGATGAGGTCGCTCGCGCTATGTATATTTTATTCTAGCACGAAAGAGTTATTACTATGATTGTAAAACTTAACTTTGAACGATTTCATTTCAAAGCACTAAAGTGAAATTCCACAAGATACTGCAGTCCTAATTTAATTTGCTTCGGGAAACTTACTTCGTCGTTAAATTTCATAAAATATGAAAACTGCTTCAAACTTGTGTCTATATTCTACTTTATTATCGAAAACACCGGCTTATTATCATTTTATCATACAATTTTATAGCTAAATACATAATATAGATTAGTATGTAAATAAATAAACTAGCATCTTCTATTTTAATATAGTATGCCTGGAATGGTATTTAACAAATAAATCGTTATGTTATTATTGATATAAAATGTTAAAGACACATGCGCCATTAAGTTTATGTCGAAAAACTGGAATTAAACACTATTTGTAAAGTCTATAGAACGAAGCTGAAAAGCTGCTTTCACTTCATTATTACGAGTACAATAGAAGGCTAAAATAACATTGCATTATTTCGAAGTACTGGTAGAAAGGTTATTTGCCGGGCTCTCGAATACAAATGACATTAGAACTAACGTTAATGTTAAAGTTAATGTTAAATTGACACAAATACTTGGTGTTGTCAGTCAACGACGAGTAGACCGCACTCTCTGACGACTTGCTCCGTTGATACAGGGTTTAGGAACACTGTAAAAAAAATAGGTACAGCTGGACCAAAGGCTAAAAGTGGGCACAAAGCCACCCCGTATGGGAAAAGGCGTGATGCTGCGTTATGTTATGTTCAGCTAGGCTAACAACAGATATCTAGGGAAATAGGCACACAAAGGCGCCTGAGATTTATCTTTCGGGAAGCCTAGATTACGGACCGAATGGTAAATATCGCTTAATACATCTTCAATAAGGTAGGTGGAGTTTATCACACATAATACTTGTCACGATCAATAGCACTGAATCTGATTAACAATATTTAAGAAGTAGGGGGTTTCTTTTTCAAGTAACTATTAGGAGTAGAAGGTTACTTTACTCACTTGTGCTTCCTGTAAAGAAGTCGTTGTCTGAGATGATATTGGCAGCCGCTATAGCAGCCTCGTCGAGGACTATCACCTGCAAATTACAGAAGAATCATTTAGAAATGTAATATAAACAGATTAATTAGGTCACACAGCAACGGTTATTATCAGAGGAACCATGAAGTTGGTATCTGAAACCAATTTAAGTGATCATCAAACACAAGTATAATGTAGTAGTAGTAGGATGTGTAAATTGTCGAAAGCTCGAGAACAGAGAGTGTGTGGTAAAGAAGAGGCATATACATAGTCGGGCCATAAGTTCTGTCACATGGGTAAAATTTCGAATTTAGAATAGAGGCCACAAAAAAAGTTATGGGAATTCGAAATTTGAATATTTCAAGAAAATAAAAATACAGGTTTTCTGGAATATTCTTCATTTTCCAATATGGAGTGGACGCGCAAAGAAGACAGAGTCGCAATAATTGCATTGCATCGTTGCGGCCACGCACCAACAGTGATTTTTAAACTGCTGAAAAATTTGAAAATTCCACTGAGATTCATTTATCGTACTATCAAACGATTCAGGGAAGATTCAAGTTTAGATGATAAACAAAGAAGCGGTCGACCTCGTACTGTTCGGACTCCAGCGGTCATCAAAGCAGTGAAGGCGCGAATCCAACGAAATCCTGTCCGCAAGCAAACAATGTTGGCTCTGCAGATGGGACTAAGCAGAACCACTGTTAAAAGAGTATTGAATGAAGACCTAGGACTGCGTGCTTACAGAAAAAGAACAGCACATCTTCTTAACGCACGGCTGAAGAAAATCAGACTCGAAAGATGCCGGGTTTTGTTAAGGCGGTACGCAGGTAAAAAATACCGCGAAATACTTTTTTCGGACGAAAAAATTTTTAATGTTGAGGAGAGTTACAACAAACAAAATGATAAAGTGTATGCACAGTCTAGTGAAGAAGCGAGCAAACGTGTGCCACGTGTTCAGCGTGGCCATCACCATTCGGCATTCATGGTTTGGCTTGGGGTCTCCTATTTGGGTCCAACAAAGGTGTTTTTTTGTGAAAAAGGAGTGAAAACCATTGCCCTCGTATATCAAAACACAGTCCTAACAAACATTGTGGAACCTCTTTCACAAACAATGTTCAAAAATAGGCACTGGGTTTTCCAGCAGGATTCTGCACCGGCCCATAAGGCGAAAAGTACCCAAAACTGGCTCACGACCCATGGAATCGTCTTTATCAGGCACGAGGATTGGCCCTCCTCCAGTCCAGACTTGAATCCTTTGGATTATAAAATATGGCAGCACCTAGAGGAGAAGGTCTGCGCTAAACCCCATCGCAATTTGGAGTCACTTAAAGCATCTCTGATTAAAGCAGTCGCCGATATTGACATGAATGTCGTGCGTATTTCGATTGATGACTGGCCTAGCAGATTGAAGGCTTGTATCGAAGCCAGAGGAGGACATTTTGAATAATTTTAGTGTGGTTTAAATCTGTATTTTGTACCCTTTCATTTGATATATAAATGGTTGTAGTGCGTAACTCATTGTGTCATTTATTTAACTTTCCATATGTGACAAAACTTATGACCAGACTATGTACACAGCAGGGAGCGATGTGGCCTGAATAAGATTATGATGACGAGAAGTACAGTATTATGTCCATAATCTTCGGTTTTCCTAGCCTTCAAAGATTTCCTACAAAAGCCAGTGGGCAGGCCAGCTGCCTGATGATCCAATAATATCAAATCAACCGGAGCTCACTGGATATGGTTGGGCACAGGTCCGTGCGGATGGAGAAAAGCGGGTTGATGTGTAAAGTCTAAATCCCGCGATTTTCAACCTACCTACTAGTACACACATCGAGATAAAGTTCAAAATCTATGAAAAAAAAAACAGAAAAAAAAGTTCGTGGTATTTTATGGACTCTGGACGTATGAGTACATACAGTGTACAATAATAACCTACAAAGTCAAAGTCATTTTTTTTTATTGACCATAAAATCATACAGATTGCTTAGTCAACGTCAATTGATATCAACAACTAAAATGACGTCATTATGACGTTTAGAGGGCTTAGTGGCCTTTTTAGTTTAGTGCGTTTTCCTTCCAAATCTCCCCCACTGTAATGTTAATATTTTTGTATACTACTGCCCGTTCGAAAGTTGTGGGCTTCGGGATGGAGCAAAGAAGGGCAAGACAAACAAGGGCTTAAGGGCTACCTTAGGACACTCCAAGATCTGAGCGTCTTCCAGAGCCACATGCTCCACCCGCAAGTCCATCTTCTCGTTGACGTAGATGGGGCTGTGGCGGTGAGGCAGCAAGTCTATCGCGTTGGCGGCGAGCGACCAGAGGTGGCCGGCACCTTGGGAGGCTCGGGTGCCCTTTCTGCAAACGGACAATACATTAGCACAACGTGAAGCAATATCCTGCAGACTGGACTGTTAACACAGGGTCTGGCATAAAATGGCAAACAAGACAAGAAAAATTACCGGCCAAGTGCGAGTGGGACTCGCGCACGAAGGGTTCCGTACTATTCTCTATAAAAAACAGCAAAAAAAAAAACACGTTAGTTGTATAGGAGCTCCCCTTAATATTAAATTTCTTTTGTTTTTTAGTATTTTTTGTTATAGCGGTAACAGAAATACATCATCTGTGAAAATTTCAACTGTTTAGCTACCACGGTTCATGAGATACAGCGTGGTGACAGACAGAGAGACAGATAGACAGACGGACAGCGAAATCTCAGAAATAGGGTCCCGTTTGGCACCCTTCGGGTACGGAACCCTAAAAATAATCAAAGTTAACCATAGTTAAAAACTTAGTAGAGCGGCCGTCCATCCATCGCCGTAGCTATAGAGAAATGAACTGTTCTTCACTCGCTTTATTACCATTAGTATGTTAGTATATTTAGCAGTAGCAGATATAGTATCTTACCTGAAGTGTGGGTTGATTGAGAGGTTGTGTCGGACAGAGTTCTTCCAGCGCTCGTCGTTGGCTTTGTAGTAGGGAAACCGGTCACTAGAAGAAAAAGAAAACCTGTGTTTAGAAACAGATCTTATTAGGATCAGAACAGAACAGAGAACAGATCGTATACGCAATATTGCTTTTTGCTGGCTACCGGACAAGGGAACTTCGTAAGAAAACATCACTGCTATTATTCCTCGAAGCAGTATATCGCTGTGGCTGTGGCTTGAGTATAAATTTACAGGATCTAACTTGACGGTGATAATAATAAGCTAGCCGCATCAAACATCTCCTAAGTGAGAAATTTTATAAATATGACTCTACATTACCAGTCTCACAGGTAAAATTAGATTCCATGCGTACAGGACCGGATAAAAGTTCAGTAATTGTTCTTTGTGACAGAATGTATAATGACCTGATCCGATGAATGGTGTTAATACTTAAATGAGAATACCCACCTAACGCATTATAGTTTCGCCTTACGTGCAGTTTCAATAACCTATCTATGGTTTTCACATTACTAGAGTAAGATTTTACTGAACTGAACCTATGTCAAATTTGACCCTATCTATCTTCAGATTGAGGATAGGATAGATGAGGGTTATTGAAACTAGACATCAGGGTTTAGCCTGTAATGATAACAATCTATGGAAACTTAAGTTACCATAAAAAGATGAAGCTTAAAGCTGCCGACGATGATGATTAAAACCATATGTATATTTACATGGTTTTGTCGTCATTCTTATGAGAATAAAGTTTTTTCAACCTATAGTCAAAACTTCTTCGTGAGATGGATCATCTAACACGTTTTACTGCCTGAAACTTGACAAGCAACTTATGCAACAAACATCCACCCCTCAAACTCCTATCCTGTTTACCAGAAAAATCACAAAGCGATCACGCGACAACATTTACAAACGCCGAACAGCTGATATTGTTGTTGTATGGCAATCCCACAACAAGTAAACTTTATATTCTGACCCGTAAGTCGAGGGGGGAGTGGCGGAGTTGCGGTGCCAAGCGCAAGGTGGCACAATCGATTGCGCGGTGGAGCGAGAAACGATAGTCACGCGGGCTTAGACAGATATCGTTCCTGGATTATGGTTCCTTTAACAATTTACGCAGTAGTTGGATTTTTCATCTTTAGGGTTCCGTACCCGAAGGGTGCCAAACGGGACCGTCCGTCCGTCCGTCTGTCTGTCTGTCTGTCTGTCTGTCTGTCAACAGGCTGTATCTCATGAACCGTGGTAGCCAGACAGTTGAAATTTTCACAGATGTATTTCTATTGCCGCTATAACAAATACTAAAAAACAAAAGAAATTTAATATTAAGGGGGGCTCCCATACAACTAACGTGTTTTTATTTTGCGGTTTTTTATAGCTTATAGTACGGAACCCTTCGTGCGCGAGTCCGACTCGCACTTGGCCGGTTATTTCATTTCAAGCTGATTTACGTATAAAGAATAATAGTAAACTAACGAGAAAGAAGATTTTAAAAGATAAAGTATACAGTTTGCTTGAGGTTGTGGTATTATTTTTCCGCAAGATATAACATGAATTAACTGATTTTCCACCTCGTTCATTCTCAAGAAAAATGTAGAGTGTAGAGTCCAAACGTTTAAAAACGACAGGATCCCGCCGTTACCCAATCGGGGTTGCAGAGGCACAGCTGTAAATTGTAACTAAAACCATAGATTATTTATTAAACTAAAACCCAGTAAAAAGTCTACGGAACCAATCCGTCACACTTCACGCATCACTCGCCCGCCGTTTAATGTTTTTAATAAATGCAATTACCGCATCGCAGGTAACCATTATCGTAGGGTTTCATTTTCGTTTGTCACCTGTACCATGTTTTTACTTTGGGGGTCGCCATTGGTTCCGATTCCGATTAGGCATGATTAACTTATCGGTTACTTGTTTGCATTGTTCCCCGATTTGGTGGGAATTGGAAAGGCCGATTGTGTACCGAAATACAAGGTGTAAAGAGGTTATATTGAGAATTTTAGAGGTTGTTAGGGACACCATAATTAAAACAAACAACGTTTACTATAAAACGTATTTGTTCAGACCACCATTATTTCTTTTATATATCGTATACTACCTATTTGGGCGGCAACTTAGCACAAAGTACGAAGATGTCAAAAATAAAATCAGTCGATTTATTTTCATACTGAAAATTGTTTAGAACAACGGGCGCCTCTTTAAGCCCATGACATATTATTATAGTGCAATAAAGACTATGAATATATTAACCCCTTTACTTGCAGAAGCATACCGCTCGAACGACCTATAGGTAACGCCATCCACGACGACGCGTGACGTAGCTATTTGCATCTTTCTTTTTCATCGGTGCACTCTGATGAAAGTCAAAGATGCAAATTTTATACGTCACGTGTCATCGTGGATGGCGGTACTTATACCGATGGCAAACTATTGTTTTATATAAGATGTGTCGGCGAACCAGTTATAGGCGTCAATCGACGTCCCTTAAAACCCCAAAAATTGTGACTCCATCCTTCTGTTACATCCTGTATAGCAATTTCAATTCCAATCAATAGTAACTGACAGTTACGTATGCCATTTGCAAGTGAACAAGAAAAATAATGTTCATGTTTGTGGAATTGAACGCGGTGTGACAGCTATTTGGTAATGAGCTTTGAATTGAAACATTCAGTTTGAACACCATTTTGAAAATAAATCCGTAATTAACTGTTACATTAGTATAGTAAAAGCCACTACTCATAGCTTCCATTAAATACTTAGACAACTGTTCACCTGCCAAACCGTATGGGCAATACCATGCCGATAGAAAAGTATCTAGAGTGGCAGCGATTGGCTACGGGGGAACTATACTTTGTCAAGAAATGCTAGGCAGAAAATAATGGCATCACATGTGACATATTAAGATACCACTGTTTTGAAAGAAAAAATGCAGTCTTCAAATGTTGCCATCATTTAATGTTGATCATCATCATTGATAATCATTTCTTCATCATTTGATCATAATTTCTTGAAAAAATATACGTTCAACTTATCTCTCGCGACTTAAATCGTCTTCTTCAGTTGTAATTGACATCCTGCCACCTTCATGTTTTGTTTAATCACAACCGCACAAAATCTTCAACCACGCCTAAATCAACTCAAACAAGGGGTAGATAAGGGAACGATAATGCTACGGAATTACACGCGATTATTGCATTTTCCCCTTTGTTTGCTAATCGGTAGCACACCCTTGATTTATCTTGCAACAAGTTGGCAAATCAATTACATTTTCTATGAATGTAATTAGCACATTATTCCATGTTCTAAGAATGTTGATATTGATGACAAACATCGTGAGGAAACCTTCATTACTCCATAGCTGCGGGTATGGGCGAGCCTGCTGTAAAGCAAAATGGAGTATTGAACAACTGGCTTAAAGTGGGCACAATTGGGTCCTTGCAATCCCTTATGGGAAAAGGTGTGACGTATAGGAAAAGGCGTGACGCTATATTATGCTATATTATGATAAGGAATGTTCGTCTTAGTTACGTCGTGTTGCTCAGAATTTAGGCTGCTGCGATTTTCGTGACGCTTTTATCGGTATGTCGCTGCCGTCTCGGTTTTCCATAGTTTGTAAAAAAATAGCTTGATCTCTGTGACAGATTTGATCAAAAACACGTTTATTTAGCTCTTACGTCACTAGTTGAACTAAGGGTGGCTTTTGTAAATCAATGTTAGGAAGGATTGGAATTTGAGGTAAATAAGTAACCTAAAAGAATAATAAAATAAGTAAATCTTTCAGGTGAACTAAAAGGTGAACTAAAAAAAAATTAACAATTCAATAAAAAAATAATTCATACAAAGTCCACCAAGTCCCACCATGGATTAGCTAACTACACCATTATGAAACAAGAACAATTGAAAATGCAATATAGTCTCAAAAATTCATTACTTAGAGAACACAAATACTTTTGGTACACAATGACAGTAAAAACAATAACATAGCAGGACGCCTTTTCCCTTATCCAAAAGTACAATTTATTGCGCCCACTTTACCCAGTTATTCAGATTTACTGAGATATTAGATGTAGAAAGTCTAAATAGTACTCACGAAATCCACTGGTAAATAGCCGAGACTGTCAACTCCCCTCGCTCCCTCAATGCCCTCTCAATCAACTCAGGGTATGTGTACGGAGGCTTCTTCACTGCCGGCGGGACCTCAGGAAACCTCAGACTCGGCTCCTCATGCACCGGTTCATCATCAGGCACTTTCACGTTCACTAACTCATCAAGCCTGAAGTTGAGCAGCCAGCCCAGGCTTCCACAATCATCGTCATCACGCTCTGGGGATCGTCTACGACGCCATTTCGGCTTACCGGAATGCCCAGAGATGGTTCGACTCGCAGCCATATCAGGAAAACAGGGGAATGGAATGACAGCGAGGCCGCGACTGCACTGAAGGTTGGCGTTTTTGAAATTGGAACGCGGTGGTTTTGGATTGTTTCGTGCCAGCACGCGCTATCTCCGTGGCCGCGGTGAGGTAGAGGTAAAGCTCTGCATTGGCTGTTTATTAGTTGGTTGGGGTTGCCGTAAACGCGTGGAGTTTGTTTTGATGTTGTATTTATAAATATTTATAAATATTTTTATTAGTTTCTGATGACATGGAAACATATAAAATATTTGTCTTGTGATAATCATACGCTGCAAATAGGTTCTCTATGATATACTTTTTTAGGGTTCGTTACCATAAGGTGCGAAACGAGAACCTAATATTAAGCCTCCGCTGTCCGATGTCTGTATATATATGTCTGTCTGTCCGTCAGCGGGCTCTATCTCACGAACCGTGATAGCTAAAGAGTTGAAACTTTTTTAGAATGTCTATATCTGTTGCCGTTATAGCAACAAATACTGAACAACACGAAATTAAATAGACATAGACATAGACAAACGTTTATTCAATGAACAAAACATAGTACATCAACAAGATCAGTCATCATCATCAAGGGTGTCTCCATACAAAAACACGTGTTTTCTTTGTATTTTTTCTGTACAATAGTGCAGAACCCTTCGTTTGAGAGTCCGACTTACACTAGACCGATTATTACTTTTTCCTTAAATTATTGGAAGCAAAAAGTTTTGACTTTTTACGGATGACTCCTTGGGATGCTTTAGTGTTTCATTGATCTGAGGCTGTGTGTATTCAGTCGAGCATAGAGTTTGCATCCTCCTTTCTGCCTTTTATCTATGGAAAAAAGCCAATCGTCTAGAGGCCGTGTTGCTCTATGATGTGCCGCGGCGGGCGGGCGGCGACGACGACGGCGGCGGCGCGCAGCAGGCCGCGTCAAGAAACGCATAAATTGAAAGCGCCCCTCAGTGTTTATCTTTATGTACGTACTGGTTGCACAGATATAAGTATTATTCCTACATGCATTTGATTTTAAAAAATACCGACACTTTCCTACATGAGCGAATATCTTCTGAATCTCTCTATCCGCCTCATGAACATGAACTGAATATTCAAAATAATCAACAGAAGGTTCAGCTGCCTTGATTATCAAATTATTCCAGATAACATGGGTTTCCTTGTTATTTTTATTCTCTTTCCCGCCTGTATGTCCATAGCTCCCGTATGCAAACTCAATTACAATTTCAATTTGCCGGCAAGCGTCGGGGATTTCCCGGATTTTTCCGTAATTGGGAATAGCTCGTGATTGATACCTCCCTGCATTCCCGGTACTTGCAGCGGGAATCATTCGATCAATGAACGGATTGACGGCATTGACAGTATGTAGACTGTCCCGGAATAAATAATGCCTTCGTTTGCGGGTGATAATTGTCTGCAGAATGCATTTCAAATCTAAATTCCCTTCTGTGGTGAGGTGGTAGCTATAACACTCATGTTAGCTCTATGTAAAAGTGTTACTAAAGTATAAGGGACACTTTATTTATCATGCTTTCAATTCATCGACGACACAGGCCACGCAGAAATTTAGTGATGCCACACGGACGTTGCCGCTGCGTTGCGTCTCGGCGTCGTCGCTGCGACACGCACGACCGACGACGGAGCGGTGCTGCTCCATGCTTCTAAGGGCGTTGCCGTTGCGTTGTATGACAGTAGTGAGGGCTCAATATTCCGGTTTTGGCGCGTCGACTGCGCCGAGACGTGCCGCGCCGGCTGCAAAAAAAAACGGTTTTTCGCGCTCTCCCTATAGCTATTGACACGCGAGTCGCTTTCAAAATCCAGCCACCATCTATTCTTCCCCAGCTAGTTAGGTTAGTACATCTGTGAAGTAAGTGCACTGCAAGGAAAGACAATGACTTCCTGTTGAGTGCACTCAAGACGTGTAGTTCATTGTGGGATAGAGAGTCTGAGTAATATCGGAGTGTGCTAGTATATTAATCGAATTTTCACAGGCTGAATGATAGACTCAGAGACTTGATGTACAAACGAAATCAACTGGGTTGGCCTCGTAAATTCCGCATGCACACGACTTTAATGTCTTTCAAACTATCAGGTTTGTGAATTCGTGTCTTATTAAGTATATACGTTTTGATGAGTCAATTTACAGGAGTAAAGATGTTTAGGCGACGCCAGTAAAACGACAGTCTGTTTTAAGTTAAACACGACTAGAAACACGTCCTTCAAATCAAATTAAGAACTTGTCGTAACCATGTCAAAGTTCAATACAGTCATGTGAGACCGAACTACACGTACGCGGTCGCTCGCTTACGGATGAGGGCGCTCTAAGCAGTGGAAACTACACATAACTTCAGCTAGTGAGTGGCTGACTGTCTGATGATGAAAGACTATAGGCAAAGATTCAGCTACAATCTTCAGATTCTGACGACCTCTGTGGCGCAGTGGTTGTGACTCTGCCTACCATGCGAGAGGTCCGGGTTCGAATCCCGGCTGGGGATAAAGAAATAACAATCCTGGATGTTTACATGTTTGTGATGTCGCTGTGTCTGGTTCTCACGATACAGGGTATCCTAGTGTGGGGCCACAAGCAATTTACGAGTATGTGCCTGTATGTAAATGTTTATGTTCAATCAATCTCAATGTAAAAGCGAGCGGTGACTTGTGCTATATGTACCTTTATGGGGACTGATTGTAACATGTACAGCAGGGATAGGTGTTTTTCAACAGACAAGAGCCTAAATTGCGTGCGTACCGCTGGTACGCTCACTGAATGAACTACCAAAAACTCACCTGAGATATCTATCGCATACCATAGATGCTAGCGACGTATTCACCAGATCAATCAAGTTTGTGGCAATACACCAACCACCTTAGTTCAGCAATCAACCGCAGTCCATATAGTTTGCAAAGCACGTACGCCGAAAGGAGTTGATATTTGTTGTGAGCGGAGAATATTGATGGTGTGTGGGCTATGGGTGTGAAGTGACGAGGGTCGCACTGACACCTGCTTAAGCAGTTGCTGACAATGTGTGCACTCGCCCTTGAAGGGGTATTCTAGTGATTGCGTTGATAATAGTTTAGTAAGTAGTTAAGGTCGATTGATGGCAAACCTCTAATTGTGGTTGATACTAGAATTCATTAAAATTACAAGTAGACATATTTGCTTGCGATTATCAGATTCAGCTGAGGAATTCAGCAAGATTGTGTTAGACTTACATATTGGGCTTTATCTTTTGAATGCTTGATTAGTTTACTAATTAATATTGTTTATTCTAACATGATACTCCACGCGCTGTAGAAAAATGGTCGTAAAGGCGAGATTTTTGTACAGGTCGGTCGTGTTGCTCTATGTAACTAAGTAATACGTTTTTATGTACTTTTTTCTACACATCACCACTGCCACTTTGCAATTCAGAATACGACCGACGAAAAGATCCGCACATACGTGGTACAAGGTGTTTGTTTTGCTGAAAGGTGAAACGGCTAGCCTCCAGTGAGGAAGGCTTGACGTGTGATTCTTGGGTGTTTACGCAATATGTCTTACCATTGACGGGTAGGTGTTTCTGCGAGGAAAAAACTGTATTTATTTCGCACGTTAGCGTAGGTTCATTATTGGGTAACAATGTAGTAGATACAGGCATTACTTTTGTAGACAGACCTCTGTTTTAAGTCAATATTGATGAGTATGCGAAAGACTATCCCCATCCATGTCCCCAATGCAGCACAAATCAATCCTAGCATTAGTGTAGGAACAAGTCAAATAAAATAATTATTCTTAAAACCGATATTTTGCCGTGACAACTAGCTCAAAGGTAAAAGTTTAAGAATACAAAATCGCAATCATCATCATCATCATCATCATGATTATTATAAAAGAACAAGTCTTGACTTAAAACCGATATTTTGCCGTGACAACTAGCTCAAAGGTAAAAGTTTAAGAATACAAAATCGCAATCATCATCATCATCATCATCATGATTATTATAAAAGAACAAGTCTTGACTGACTGACTGACTGACTGACTGACTGACTGACTGACTGACTGACTGACTGACTGACTGACTGACTGACTGACTGACTGACTGACTGACTGACTGACTGACTGACTGACTGACTGACTGACTGACTGACTGACTGACTGACTGACTGACTGACTGACTGACTGACTGACTGACTGACTGACTGACTGACTGACTGACTGACTGACTGACTGACTGACTGACTGACTGACTGACTGACTGACTGACTGACTGACTGACTGACTGACTGACTGACTGACTGACTGACTGACTGACTGACTGACTGACTGACTGACTGACTGACTGACTGACTGACTGACTGACTGACTGACTGACTGACTGACTGACTGACTGACTGACTGACTGACTGACTGACTGACTGACTGACTGACTGACTGACTGACTGACTGACTGACTGACTGACTGACTGACTGACTGACTGACTGACTGACTGACTGACTGACTGACTGACTGACTGACTGACTGACTGACTGACTGACTGACTGACTGACTGACTGACTGACTGACTGACTGACTGACTGACTGACTGACTGACTGACTGACTGACTGACTGACTGACTGACTGACTGACTGACTGACTGACTGACTGACTGACTGACTGACTGACTGACTGACTGACTGACTGACTGACTGACTGACTGACTGACTGACTGACTGACTGACTGACTGACTGACTGACTGACTGACTGACTGACTGACTGACTGACTGACTGACTGACTGACTGACTGACTGACTGACTGACTGACTGACTGACTGACTGACTGACTGACTGACTGACTGACTGACTGACTGACTGACTGACTGACTGACTGACTGACTGACTGACTGACTGACTGACTGACTGACTGACTGACTGACTGACTGACTGACTGACTGACTGACTGACTGACTGACTGACTGACTGACTGACTGACTGACTGACTGACTGACTGACTGACTGACTGACTGACTGACTGACTGACTGACTGACTGACTGACTGACTGACTGACTGACTGACTGACTGACTGACTGACTGACTGACTGACTGACTGACTGACTGACTGACTGACTGACTGACTGACTGACTGACTGACTGACTGACTGACTGACTGACTGACTGACTGACTGACTGACTGACTGACTGACTGACTGACTGACTGACTGACTGACTGACTGACTGACTGACTGACTGACTGACTGACTGACTGACTGACTGACTGACTGACTGACTGACTGACTGACTGACTGACTGACTGACTGACTGACTGACTGACTGACTGACTGACTGACTGACTGACTGACTGACTGACTGACTGACTGACTGACTGACTGACTGACTGACTGACTGACTGACTGACTGACTGACTGACTGACTGACTGACTGACTGACTGACTGACTGACTGACTGACTGACTGACTGACTGACTGACTGACTGACTGACTGACTGACTGACTGACTGACTGACTGACTGACTGACTGACTGACTGACTGACTGACTGACTGACTGACTGACTGACTGACTGACTGACTGACTGACTGACTGACTGACTGACTGACTGACTGACTGACTGACTGACTGACTGACTGACTGACTGACTGACTGACTGACTGACTGACTGACTGACTGACTGACTGACTGACTGACTGACTGACTGACTGACTGACTGACTGACTGACTGACTGACTGACTGACTGACTGACTGACTGACTGACTGACTGACTGACTGACTGACTGACTGACTGACTGACTGACTGACTGACTGACTGACTGACTGACTGACTGACTGACTGACTGACTGACTGACTGACTGACTGACTGACTGACTGACTGACTGACTGACTGACTGACTGACTGACTGACTGACTGACTGACTGACTGACTGACTGACTGACTGACTGACTGACTGACTGACTGACTGACTGACTGACTGACTGACTGACTGACTGACTGACTGACTGACTGACTGACTGACTGACTGACTGACTGACTGACTGACTGACTGACTGACTGACTGACTGACTGACTGACTGACTGACTGACTGACTGACTGACTGACTGACTGACTGACTGACTGACTGACTGACTGACTGACTGACTGACTGACTGACTGACTGACTGACTGACTGACTGACTGACTGACTGACTGACTGACTGACTGACTGACTGACTGACTGACTGACTGACTGACTGACTGACTGACTGACTGACTGACTGACTGACTGACTGACTGACTGACTGACTGACTGACTGACTGACTGACTGACTGACTGACTGACTGACTGACTGACTGACTGTCATCAACGCACAGGGCCCAAACGGATGAACCTAGAAGGCTGACATTTGGAAGGAAGCTTCCTTTTATGGTGTATGGTATGCATCATTTATGATTTTACTATTATCCGCTCTGAGGTCGCTCTAAGGTAAAAACTATAATTGTGATTAGCGCGCTAATCGCATTTAAGTTTGACATATTTCATAAATTTTGACAGCTAGTGAAAAATAGAGTTAAAAAGCTAATTGTATGAAGTATTTTTGGTGCAAATGGATCTTATATTCCCAACTGGCACTGAGTTTCAAGAGTGAATTTGACACTCAGTTGCATCGTGTTATTGCATTACAAATTCGTCCGGAGTACGAAGCGAAACAACGGAGAAGTAATCGCCTGTTCCATTAGCGCAGCAACTCAGAGTCATTAGTCTTGAAGCGCCTACCACATGTCTCACGGACCTAGCCAGCCTTGATTGTCTGCAAGGTTTGACGCCCTCTGTGGCGAGGGGTTGCGGTCGAAGCAGTGATAGCCAAGCAAGATATCCCGACTTCAAATCCCGTCTGGAGAAATGGAGAAAAATAACCAGGGGCCCTATTCAGAATGACCGCGCAGTGATATTTGGCGCGACGATGACGCCCAACTTTAAGTATTCATTATCGGGCTTTTGGGGATTTTTTTTAAGGCAATTAACTGTACAAATTGAGGTCATTGGTAATCAATCAGTTTTTACCATTAATTGGATATGTAAAGTTTATTTATTTATTTATTTATTTATAACAAGGCACATCAACAATGCAAACACTTACATTAAAATAAACAATATTCACAGAGTTCATGTGTTTGCATCAATTAGAGATGCGCACAACATTCACAATTTATCAAATCGATCAATCTAGACTAGACAATAGAAAAGAAAAACATGTGTCTACTGACCATGTAAAGTAAAAATGAATATCGAACAATTAAGGTAGCTACTCAACATGAACTTACAGAACAACAAATACCTATTGTACAAACACCTAAAACACTTAAAACACTTAAAACAAATTTAAAACAGCTCTTTGGATACAGACTTGTACTTAAGGAAACTCAGCATGGCGGGTAACAAGCTTACGCTTGAAATGTCTAGCACTATCGCGAAAGATATCAAGTTCGTACGTCGCCCACATGTCATTATAAGTAGAAAGCATCCTCGTTAGTGGTGCATGGCTCAGAAGATTGGTTCTGCAAGTGGGAGTCTTGAAAGTGTCAAGACACACTCGCCGAGCGTTAATGCGTGGAACCGATAAATTAATTTTCTCTAGCATGTCTTGACATTGGACCTGGCCATTCAATATATTGTGGAGGAAAGATAGGTCCAGCATTCGTCTGCGATCCGATAGGGCAGCCATTTTAAAAAAGGTTAGTCTATGATCATAGCAGTCAGTGTGACTAATACCTGAGCTGATGAACGCAAGGTGCCTCGTAAAAGATTTCTGAATCGACTCTAATCTCTCCTTATGGATGTTGTAAACTGGGTTCCAGATGACACTTGCAAACTCCAGAATGCTGCGAACTAGAGCATTGAATAGGCACACTTTAGAACTGATTCGCTTGAATTCTTTTGTGACGCGCTTCAGAAACCCAAGCATTTTAGCAGCTCTACTAACTATGTGATCGTAGTGTGGGATAAAAGTTAATTTTGAGTCCAGAATTACTCCGAGGTCACGAATCTGTATGACTTCGTCAATTTCATCATTGTTTATGCTATAGTGTGATAAAATTGGCTTTTTCTTGCGAGTGAATTTAATGAATTGGCATTTGGACGTGTTCAGAAGCATGTGATTGTTGATACACCACTCTTGCACGCGGTCCAGATCCTCTTGTAGTAAGCGGACATCTCTCTCAGATTCAATTTGCTTGTAGACTTTCATGTCATCAGCGAAAAGGGAACAATCGCTATGTCTAATACATGACACAATGTCGTTGACAAATAGCACAAACAGAATTGGTCCCAAATGTGAGCCCTGCGGGACACCAGACGTAGCAGTATAGCTCTGAGATTCATAACCGTTGATAACCACAATCTGAGGTCTGTTATTCAGATATGAGACGAACCATTCAAGCAGACTTCCATGAATGCCGTATTGACATTTTAATTTGCTTATCAGAATCGTATGTGAGACTTTGTCAAATGCACTACTGAAGTCAGTATAGACAGTATCAACTTGGTTTCCTCCATCAACACGTTCAATGACATCAGTGATGAAGGAAGCCAGATTAGTAACAACAGATTTTTTATGCTGAAATCCATGCTGCTGTTTTCGTATTTGATGACTTGTGTGGTTGGTTAGGATAGGGCATATCAATACTTCGAAAAGCTTAGAGAACGCAGATAAGATAGAGATAGGCCTATAGTTGCTGACATCATCATTGGCAGCCTTCTTATATACCGGTACTATACGCGCTTTTTTCCACTGAGATGGAAATACACCACTCCTTAGAGACATGTTGAAAATTAGTGAGAGTGGATAACACAGAGCAGATGCACATCTCCTTAGAAATATAGATGGAATACCATCAGGACCTGGTCCTTTATTTATATTTAGGTTTTTGAGAGTTTTAAGTATAGAATTTTCGGTGAGGACAATATTGTTGATAAGTTTCGATTGTGGATCCCAATACCCGGCTGGTACTACAGTAGATGACGACAACGCGACGCGAGTGTCAATACTAAAAGTAGAACTAAACTGGGAAGCAAACAGATTAGCTACGCCGGTACCTGTATCAGCAGACTGATTGCCACGGTGCATGATGGATGGAATCATGTCCTTGGCCGATCTTTTGCTTTTTACATAGCTCCAAAATGCTTTAGGATTATGTTTTAGACTGCATTCTACTTTGATCAAATATTCTCTATAACGTGTATTAAAAAGCCTGTCACATCGCTTCCGGAGAATTTGGTATTCTTGTCTATCCCTAGGATTTTTGTACCTTTGCGCCCGTAGTCTTAATTTGTCTTTCTCTTTAAGCAACTTAATTAGGTCTATGCTGAACCACGGGGGATGCGTCTGTTTGCGAGATTTCCTCTTAGGGACATACAGTAGAATGACATCTCTCAATTTTTCATAGAAAATCTCGACATGTGCATCAGTATTGTCAGAGTTTATAAAACATTCAGGCCAATCTATTGCTTTAAGACTAGGTATGATTTTCTCATAATCAGCTTTAAAGAAATTGTAGTCAGTTCTAGGATTAGGTGGTAGGACATTTGTGTTTACATTTCTGAAACGTGTGTTAATGGATAATTGAGGATGGTAGGGGTCCAGTTTACTGATGATGTGGTCTGGTCTAGTAACCTCACAAGGAGTGCTACTAAGAACCAGATCTAAGATCTTGTCTTGGTAATTTTTGACTGCATTGAATTGTTGCATATCTGTTAGGGACATGAAATCAACCAGGGCATGGCCAAACTTGTTTTGATAATTGTTCGGTGTGAAACCCTCGTTTTGTACGTCATCACCTACAGACCAGGTTATGAAGCTCATGTTAAAATCGCCAACTATAATGTAATCGTCCAGTACTCCCAGTATATCCGTGGTATTTTCTAAGTAGGCATTAATTTCAGGAAACTTTGGTGGTGTTGATAGGTACACTGCACCGATGCCGATACGTTTAAGAAACCTTCCTTCCAACAAACTAACCACAATCCACAAATCCTCACAGCTACTTTCCCAATCTGTCATTCTGATAGAGTTAATTGATTTTTTGACGGCTATTAACACTCCTCCCCCGTCAAGTTTGTTCACCAGGTCAGACCCCACATCCCGGTCGCGCCGATAAACTTGATATCTTTCGTCTGCAATTTCACAACTATTGATAAAGCCATTTAGCCAGGTTTCAGTAAGTATTATTATATCATAATTGTTTTGTAAGATATTCTTGTAAATTATATGTGTTTTAGATCGCATTCCTCTCAGATTTTGATAGTAAATATTCGCGAATTATATTCAAGAAAACTAATAAACTTTTGCGAGGTACAGAATTATAAAATAATATTAAACTAACTTATTTAAAAAATTAACACTTGTTATAACTACAGCAGGCAAGTTTTCAGCTTTACGCATGTAAATTTTTCCGTTCCTGACCCAGACAAACTTGTATCCAATCTCCTTAGATTTAATACGAGCAGCAGCATGCAATGACCGTCTGTCAGGAGTTAAATGTTCGCCCAAGAAAATAGCTGACTTTTCTCCACCCAGGCCAATCAAACTACTGTTGAGCTTCTCTTGCTTATGGTCTCGATTATACTTTGATACTGCTGCTAGAAGATCGTCGCGACAACGGGGGCTTCGCAGTTTTGCAATGACAGTTCTGGGACGACTACTGCTGGAGTCCGTTTTGGCGACTCTAAAGCAGGATAAGATGTCCCTGTCCTCAACAGTCAGCGACGCCACCTTGCCGATTTGTATTAGTGTCTGAGTAAGGTTCTCGGTTTTGAATTCGGGTATTCCATTTATTTCCAAATTAGCCTCTCGAGCATGTTGTAAAGTTCAGCGTTTCCGTCGCGCCACTGTAACTATGCGCGGTCATTCTGTACCTGAATAGGGCCCCAGGTCCTCAGTGTTCATGTTTAGGATGTTCGCGGTGGTTTCTCGTTCTCAATAGACAGGGTATTCTAGTGTGAGGCCAGTAGTAATGAACCTATTTAAAAAGTAAAGTATGTGATGTTAAACTTGAAAGAACAAAGTAAATGGTGCGTTTGTGTTGGCTTGCATGAATTTTCAGAGATTAGGTTTTTGGAAATCCTTGGCAATCTTGAAATTCAAGCAATGATGCCAATAAGGTTAAACATCGACAGTCGGATGGTGTCTCCACCCCAAGGCATCATTGTACGAATGAAGTCAGCGCTAACTTTCTTGGAGCTGAATGTCTGGAACATTGCACTTTCCTTTGACTTAGTTGTACAGGGTCCGCTTTTTTTGTCATGTTATTGTTCTCTTGTTTCGTGCTCCGTGTTATTCTCATTTCATAACAGGAAATTGTCGTTTTACAAAACTGAAGGGAATGTTAACGTCTATGAGAATGTTGTAATAAATTATGATTAGTTTCCTTGCGGCATACACGGGCCTCAGATTCCAGTGCAGTTTCTTGGGTCTAAAACAGTCGCCTACTTAGTATGATTTGTACCTCAATGTATGATATGTTGAAACCCTATTACTAATATTACTACATTAGATTTTGAGTGACTTAAAAAGGCACGTAGGCGTCAGTATGTGCCACCCTGTATGAGAAAACGCGTGTCGCCATGTTTGTTTTTGTTTACGAGCTAAAATTATGTCTTTATCCCTTTATATTAATAAAATATTACTCCGGGCGTAACTACGAGACAGAGCTAATGTATAGCGCATGCAGGTATTGCCAAAATTATGTAAACATGATTTCCCAACATGATAAACGAAAACACGCAAACAACACACTGCATACCTTCCCTTGCCTCCTCCTCACCTACACGGCCCTAAAACCAACTCATCCTTATCCTTGCCCTTTTGCAAGCATCCAACACTATTCTATTATTCATAACAAGGCCCAGCAAAACTATAATTCAGAGGCCCGTGAGCCGAAAAATGCTACAAGGGAGGCAACACTGAGCCCCCAAATAACCCAGTCATTATATTTCGGCGGAAACATTTCCATGGAACAACTATAAAAGAAAATAAAGATACATTTATTTATTCAGTGCTGACCTTACTTGGGTAGATGCAAGGAGTAAGGAATATTGTTGTAAGGGCGCGCACACGAGATTTTCAGTACCTATGGATTTATTTTTGCATACAAGTAAAGCGATATTAGGATACTAAAGTAGGGCAATGGTGGCTATTTGGAAGGAAATTGCACTAAACTAAAAAGGCAAAAGCCTCTAAACGTCATAATGACGTCATTTTAGTTATTATCAACAACTAAGATGACGTCATTATGACGTTTAGAGGGCTTAGTGGCCTTTTTAGTTAGTGATTCTCGTAAACCTGTGTGCAATGGTTTGTTGATTAGAAGTAAATATCTTCTATCGGGCTTTCTTTATTCTGCTATGAACAAAAATGCGAATATGCACTATTTCGAGTGAATTTCGGTTCCATGTTAGCTAGGTAACTATCTGTCGTTCCTTGTTATGTATCGCTGTATTGTAGAGATATTAACAGCTATTCAGGGAAGTTTGCAATCTAGTTTTCCAGTAGGTTTAATTATTTACATGAAATCCGCAGATTCTTCTCTATTGGTAGACAAATTAAACCATTATCAAACACAATTATTTACAAAACCTACATACCAGATTACTATTGGGTAGATTCCACTACAATACAATAGGTGATTAACATGAAATAAATTGTATAAACTTTAGCAGAAATAAAAAAAAAATGCAAATTATTCTTCCTAGAAAGGTCTAACTCTCAACCTAAACAAGTTCTTGGCAAGATAGAAACAACATCTTCAATATTCTCCAAGCATCAGGCATTCCCGAAACACAGTTTTCAGTCGGACGGTACATCCCCATTCCGACACTGCCGCCCGCCCCGTTGTATTGCGCTATATTTTTTTCATGAGATGTGTACTTAGGGCCGTTGGGGTGAGGCGATAAAGTCACAATTTATCGTTATTTCTCGGATTTTCACGTTGTAAATTGATACTACTTTGTGTAATACTTAGGAATGATACCATTATTGTACGAAACTTTACAACGAATTGATGCATATTTTTTTTAATTTAGAAGATTATTCTAAAATATTACGAAAGCTCGATACTTGGAAAATGGTTCCAATTTATATCCATCCCTTGAGAATGTTTTATAACATTAAACATAGACAACATAGTTTTACATGCCCGCCCAATCAGTATGGCAGAGGCACAATTGTGCCCATTCTTAGTCCGACGGTCTACGGAGATGGAAAAGATTGTGAGGAAACCTTTATCACTCCATATCTGCGGCGATGGGTCAGCCCTAATTCACACAAAATTAAGTATTGAATTTCTGGCTAAAAGTGATTCCAATGGGGGTTGAAACTGAAATCTCGTCGTAGTCACTGTGAAGTGACCCAAGAACCGCCATTATTGTCTATGGGTTGCAACAGATAAACTATTAAGAACTGTGCGTACAATAAAATAAAATTAGTTAAGTATATTACTTATTTTATAGGTACAGTCTGGGACCCGATTGGCTGGGCCTGCCCGGACTGTACACACATACTTATAAGTCTATTGGTTTAAAGACGTAAGTGTAATTCTCCAATGTGGAATGAGCGGTCTCCCCTAACACAGGTTTTTATTAACTTAAAAGGGGAGTCCCACGACCTGTGCTGCTGTACTTACTGAAATAAACTAATTTTGATTTTTTTTAATTTGAACTGTCAAAATGGATCAGTCTACACTGGTGACATCTGACGTGAGCAATAGGTAGTTTTAAGCCCATTGTGCCATTTCTGCCACCCAGTGTGAGCTATACCCTATCCAATATAACAGACAACTTGACAGCTAACCTAAAGCTTCATAAAATCCACTTTTTAAACACCAGGGATGTTACCAACACAATTGGAAAGAATCGAAATTGTTTATTCAGTTGAACTAACAGAAGAATTGTCATCGCTATCACTGCTATCAGCACTTAAAAATATTATTATTGGGATTTTATGAAGTTTTAGGTTAGCTGTTGTGTTGTAAGTTTAGTTGTCTGTTATATTGGATAGGGTATAAGGCCTGACACTAAGAAATGTGTGTGACACACACTGTGTGTGTTTATTTATGTCTTTCATGGTTTACTACATTCATGATTCTTCAATTGGTGCATCAGTTGCAGTAACAGCTAGCTAATTAGTACGGCTTGAGTACCGTTTACATAAACAGGCAACATTAGCCCGTACACATTAGCCGGCGTCAGCACACGCTCGCGAGTTTATTAACATTCATCATCTGTAAACGAACACTCGATGCGAGCATACAGATGAGCCGAGCTTGAGAGGATTGTTCTGAGACATGGTTTACAAGAGAAACGGCGATCTCCGTTTATTTCACTTCGGCGGTTCAAGGATCTGCCTTCCCAGCTGGGGTCCAGGGTTCGAATCAAAGAAAAAAAAACTCTTTAGGTCTTGTATGTTTATATGTTTGTAACGTTGCTTAGATGTGTGGGCTCGAAATGGTGAGGCCTTTGCCCGGCAGTGGGACACATTACAGCTCAGCATTACAGGCTACGTTAAAAAAAAACGTTGCTTTTTCTGGTTCCCACGACAACGGGTGTTCTAGTCTGGGGCCAGAAGCAATGTATTTGCATGAATGTTTGTTTGATTGATTGACATTTCCGTTTACTGTAGCAGAGAAATTCATACAAAGAAACTCAAATATCGTGAGAAAACCAACAAACCTATGGGCTAGTCCACTGTCACTCAAAATTAAGTACTAATTAAAAACTTGCTAAAGGTGAGATCCATATGGGAAAATAACGTGTCGCTATGTTATGTTTGTATTAGGAAAGACACACTGCACACACGCCGACCTTATTGCAGGCTAATGACAAAGCCAACGCGGTGGCTGACTACTGCAAGGATCTTCTATGAATCTTCCTACGTCAACTTTAGTTTCCGCACGAAGATGACGATGATTATGAAAGACACAGAACCAAGTTGGCTACGAAGCATCCAAACTGACTCCTCCAGTCCCCAACTTCCTTGTGTCCCCGTAATCAGTGTAATCAAGTTAATCAGCCTTATCGGGTGTCGAGCCTTATGTCGTAAGCCTAAGTCACGTATCTCATCAGTGGGTTCCGCCGTACACACACTGCTGTGGCTGATTTGGTGAATCTATAAGTTACCATTTTACAAGTCTAACCCTTAGTGTCACTTGCACCAAACTTCTTGTTATTAGCGCGCAAATCGAATTTAAGTTTGACTTTCATACATTTTGAGAGCTGCTAAAGCGTATTTATAGTTTTTGATGCAAATGGACTTAAGTTTCTGAAAGAGTATGTAAATGTACAGGCGATTAATCGAAGCTGAATTCAAAATGGCGGCACAACTTGTCACAGCCAATTATACTTTCGGGACTTTTCTTCGATTGGGATCGATTGCGATTCGGGCTATCTATCAACTAGATGCTAGGCAATCACTAAGGGACAAATTAAAAAATGTCGATATACCTACTTACAGTTACCTGTCAATACATTTATGAAAATATCATGTACACCAGAAAAAACATAGCTTTATGTCATAATCATAGTAGAAATAGAAATAAGATTGCTATGCCCGCGTTCAGACTCAGTAAGGTTGCTCACTCTTTTAAGGGAGTGTGTGTCAGTTTTTATAATAAAATACATAATGAAGCAACGGACCTACCAGAAAGGAGGTTAAAAACTATGTCAAAAACGGCTTATTAGTCTTATTACAGTGTGAAAGAATATTTAGATGACAAAACTGCATGGTCTTTACCATCTCAGCGCACATAAATCCAAAGAGGGGCGACGATGGACTGAGTCCGTACGTCTCTCCTCAGTGTATTTCCTTAGACTTAAGTAGAAATACATAACATTGTATTTTTAAGGCTCTGACATTTTAAAAGAGGTACGGGGGAGTTTCTTGCCCTTCTTTGCTCCATCCCTAAGCCCACAACTTCCAAACGGGCGGTAGTATACAAAATTATTAATATTATATTGACGTTGACTAACGGCCGAAATTAATATCCTATCTTCAATCCATAATCTGCAGATTTGAGATTGCTAGTGTCAATTTTGACATAAATCCCATAGCACAACTGTCAAATGTAACGCGTAATCTGCAGATCACGGATAGAGATAGGTTATTAGGTTCGGCCGTTAGTAATCTGTATGATTTTATGGTCAATAAAAAAAATTAACTTTGAAATTTGATTGAGAATTTAATTACAAACAACAAATGTTCTTTGACAAAATGTCGTAAATAGTAGTGTTTCTCAGATATTTCAGTCTGAATATGTACGTAAATTACTTTTTTACATATTCAAAACTGAATTATCTCAGAAACGCAACTATTCACGACATTTTGTCAAAGCACATTTGTTGTTTGTAATGAAAAATCCTATCGATGGAGATATTTTCATAGATGTTCACGAAATTGCGATACTTTAGTGTATGCTATGCAAGTACCCCGTATCCCACGCACCATACAGAAATGTTCGAACTTACAATTACCTGTTTACAATTACCTTTTTGTAACTTGTTGCTTCATAAAATAGTCTCCTGACGGAACTTCTGAAGTTTAGTTAGGGTTTTATTTGATTTCGATAGCGCACTAAACTTAGTTGAGGTGGGCGTTGACTCGAGGCTACTGGGGTTTATTGGCTCTTTGGCTTGAAGGCGCAAAGGACTACTAAAAGTTTGACAAACACTCTAATAAACAAATAAGGAAGTACAACTGTATCTTGTCTCACTTTGCTATTGAGAAATCGCTGAATTACAAGTTGTAGTGGAAATGTGTAACAATTTATTATCGGCAGTATCGGCTATCGGTGAAAGGTTTTTTTGTAAAAGGGCCAGGTAATTTACGAACATCATTTTTACTTTTTTGGACCTTTGTTATTGCCAAATTAAAGAAGAAGAGTTAGTTCTATTCTCCATTATCCCAATAACAATGTAAACGTGGTAAAGACCATTGAAAAGTTAAAAATCGGTCAAGTGCGAGTCGGAATCGCATAAGAAGTGTACCGTACCATCGTTTAACCCAACATAAGCACTCAAAACAATAAAACAAAAAGAAAAAGAAAATAGAAAGCACGTCTCTTGGGTGAATCAAAACAATTCTCTTGTATGGGGACCCCCCTTTAATTTGAAATATCTCTCGTATTTCAGTATTTGTTAATGTTGCAGCAACAGATATACACATTCTGTAAAAAAATTAACTTTCTAGCTATTACTAGGTTCGTGCTCTAGGACAGGCTGACGGACCTACGGACGGACGGAAGGACGGACGGACAGACGGACAGCGGAGCCTCAGTAATAGGGTGCCGTTTGGCACCCTTCGGGTACGGTACCCTAAGAACCAGCGCAATGTTTTAGTAGTCGGGTTTTGTTTTTCAACTTATCAATTGTTCCATACAAGGTAAGAAGGGCTAATAAAGTGGATCTGATCAAGTCAGTTTCATAGTAAAACGTATTTATTAAGTCGTTCGAACCCCTTATAATTTAAGTATTACCTATCTTTTACATCCTGTAAGACATTCTCAATCCCAAGGTTCAGGTGTACCCTAACACCTTCTAAGAAACTTGCCAGAACAGTCATTCGTTACACGGGATTTTGGGCTTTATTGTCCCTCAATTAATAATCATTATAGCCCGGCCACTGCAGGTGACTGGGGAGAACCTCTAGAAAATTATGGTAAATGTTGTATAATTTAATAATTGGCTAAACGTTGGTGCCGTATTCCTCTAATAAAGGGCCAAGTGCGAATAGGACTCGCGCACCAAGGGTTCTGATCACACTTGTAGATTAATAATTAGGTCTCTGCATAAAAAAAGTCCAAATTACATATTTTTGCAGAAAGACAGAAAGGAGATTGCTTAAAACTGGACCAAGTGCTGCCTAGAATGTTCACATAGCGCATACTTGGGGTCGGATAAGGACCAGTTCAGTTCAGTTCAAAAAAAATATTGACCATAAAATCATACATATTACTTAGTCAACGTCAATATAATATTAATATTTTTGTATACTACCGCCCGTTCGGAAGTTGTGGGCTTAGGGATGGAGCAAAGAAGGGCAAGAAACTCTCCCGTACCTCTTTTAAAATATGGAGGGCCTTAAAAAATACAATTTTATTCGTAGTAGTATCATATCATAATACACCTGATACACCTAGCCCAAATATCACTATCATTCTTCACCAGCAAATAATTACTTTGTTTTTCATAGTTTGTGAGTGAGTGACAAAGTTATCTTTGCGGTTTTTAAGAAGACCCAGTGTATCACTTCATAGCGCACGTGGTGTTTACTTGTAATTGATCTATGTACTCAGCAACCCTGTATACTAGAGTAATCAAATATTATGTAACTCATAAATTGTTAGAAGGCCTAATTAAAATAAATATATTTTTTTCCTCAGATCATCACTAATCTGTAAATCCAAAGCCCATAAAAACTATGCCGAGAGACCAGAGACAAACAGTATTTTGTTTGGAATATTTTCATACGAAAAAACGAACTAAATAGCAACTACGAAACAGTGCTTCTAAATATAATTGTATTAGGTCGGGGAGAAAGTCTGTTTCGTAAGAATAACCTTGTAATTAAATATATTACTTAGTAAAGTTGTTATGTTCATTGTCACTTTTTCCTGTATAAAATATGCGAAAAATGCGCTTTGTATTACAGATTAGTGATGATCTAAGTAACAAATTGGACTGTGTGAGCATTCTAGGCAGCACTTGGTCCAACTCAACTTCCATAGTCAAGTAGGTCAAAGGGAAGTACCCTAATAGGTTTTGGGTCCATGGCGTACTAATTAACAGAAAGTACAGTGCTTTCCTCAAGTATCATGATCTGGTCTATATTATAATATAATGATATTGATATTATCACCGCTCAAGCGTTAACTTTTCCTACAAAAGCATTCCCCTGTACAAATTAACTGCTTATATTAATTCTCCTTAGCAAACCCATAAATATCGCATTAAAATCATTAACTAAACTGTCGTAATATTCACATTCTCATCACAGGTCGTCTTAATCACAGCACCTTTGTCATAATTACACTTCCCAAATACCAGCGAACGCAATTAGAAGCGAATCTCGTAATATCCGCAGGTATATTAGGCCTATAAATTATCTTGCTCCGTTTAATATTAGGCCATTCATTGTAGTCCGGAATGCCCAGGGGTCATTGTCGACATGTGAGGAATTGGAGTCTGAAGTCATACTCACAGATTCTTTCAGCCAATCATGTATGCTGTATTCGCCGTTTGAACATTCTTTCCAAAAAAGAAACTAGGGGACAGGCTAACAATACTTCTAGTCTAAGTCAAAATTGAGGTTATAATGATAGAAAAAATCTGTTTTGACGGAGTATGTGATAGAGATAGAGATCAGATATGCTGCAGCTCAAATAAGTGCCGCTTAAATATCTTCTAGACTTTGTTATTTACCGTGCGATTGCATAACATTGAGTGTCCGTCAACTTTGAGTTGCTATCTGTGCATCACAGGTTTATACCAAGCAGTATTTTTTTTTATTGCAGAACAAAACACTAAAACCACATTGCATTCTTTAGAGTACAGGTTTTACATACTAAACTAGTGATTAAACATTAAGATGTCCTGACAGCATGCTTAGAAGACATAATGTCATATGCTACACCTATAACTTAATTATTTCTAATAAGACTATTAAGACTAATCAGTGATTTAATTAGAGGGAGTAATTTTAATGTGGGGAAGACCCCTAACTTCTAGAACATTATAACATTTTCTTAACATTGCAAAGACAGAATTAATTAAATGTTTCATCTTGTAAACGACAGCAGTGTTTTTTCTTTTACTACTTTTTTCCAGCCTGCTTCGCTCGCGTTTGAGAAAGTATCAAGATAGACTCATGAACGCTCACTGTGTATTTAGCAGACGCCGGCAACAGTCAATAGGCAGACCGAAGACCGTGCACTAGAAAAACAATTAGAGGACTACTCGGCGGGAAGATCTATAGAATTTTCATCAGCTTCTATGACAATATTGTCCGCGATACCACGATCTGGGTTGGCTAAGCTTTTCCGGGAAATCACGAAAGAGAACTAAGAAGTGTCACGCATGTGACTTAACTATTATGCAACGTGTAAATGAATGAACGCAAAATGAGAAACTGCTTTGTTAGGGACATCATTCTGAGCAACTTTCACTATGAAACCGATTTGATCAGAGCAACTTTATTTTTCCCTTCTCCTTACAAATCAGCTGACCCACTCAGGCCAAAATCTACTGGAAAGTGAAAAATAAAGTTGCTCTGATCAAATCGGTTTCATAGTGTAAGTTCTCAAAATGATGTCCCTAACAAAGTAGTTTCTCATTTTGCGTTAATTCATTTACACCTTATATAGGGGGTGGTGAAGGCTCTATTTGGCGCACGTGAGGCAGTATTATTCTCAAAATATTTGTCACACACATAATACGTGCTGCTTCATGCGTCTTCCATACAGGGTCAGTGGCATAATTGTGCCTACTTTAAGCCAGTTATTCAATTCTCCACTTTGAGTGACAGGTGGCTCCACCCCTCCGCCGCCGCGGCTATAGAGTGCTGCAGGTGGCTCCGCCCCTCCGCCGCCGCGGCTATGGAGTGCTGCAGGTGGCTCCGCCCCTCCGCCGCCGCGGTTATGGAGTGCTGCAGGTGGCTCCGCCCCTCCGCCGCCGAGGCTATGGAGTGCTGCAGGTGGCTCCGCCCCTCCGCCGCCGAGGCTATGGAGTGCTGCAGGTGGCTCCGCCCCTCCGCCGCCGAGGCTATGGAGTGCTGCAGGTGGCTCCGCCCCTCCGCCGCCGAGGATATGGAGTGCTGCAGGTGGCTCCGCCCCTCCGCCGCCGCGGCTATGGAGTGCTGCAGGTGGCTCTGCCCCCCCGCCGCCGCGGCTATGGAGTGCTGCATGTGGCTCCGCCCCTCCGCCGCCGCGGCTATGGAGTGCTGCAGGTAGCTCCGCCCCTCCGCTGCCGCGGCTATGGAGTGCTGCAGGTGGCTCCGCCCCTCCGCCGCCGCGGCTATGGAGTGCTGCAGGTGGCTCTGCCCCTCCACCGCCGCGGCTATGAAGTGCTGCAGGTGGCTCCGCCCCTCCGCCGCCGCGGCTATGGAGTGCTGCAGGTGGCTCCACCCCTCCGCCGCCGAGGCTATGGATTGCTGCAGGTGGCTCCGCCCCTCCACCGCCGAGGCTATGGAGTGCTGCAGGTGGCTCCGCCCCTCCGCCGCCGAGGCTATGGAGTGCTGCAGGTGGCTCCGCCCCTCCGCCGCCGCGGCTATGGAGTGCTGCAGGTGGCTCCGCCCCTCCGCTGCCGCGGCTATGGAGTGCTGCAGGTGGCTCCGCCCCTCCGCCGCCGCGGCTATGGAGTGCTGCAGGTGGCTCCGCCCCTCCGCCGCCGAGGCTATGGAGTGCTGCAGGTGGCTCCGCCCCTCCGCCGCCGCGGCTATGGAGTGCTGCAGGTTTCCTCGCAATGTTTTCTATCACCGTAAGACCATGTACTCAAGACAAATTACTTCCCTCATGGTACAGTGTCAGCACCGGGATTAGAACTTGAATCTCCTGCGTGAGAAGCAATCGTGAAACCCAATAGACCATGGACCTCTCTCATTTGTCGTGTAGTCGTGTGAGTTGATTAAGATTTATTATTTACTTATACTTATACCTTATTGCACAAAAACAGAATATAGATACTTAGTAATGAAAAAAACATGTCCAAAGGCGAGCTTATCTCTAATACCTTCAACAAAAAAACATAGAATCACGCCTTTTCTCATAGGAAATGACAGAAGCTTAGTTAAACCATATTATAGTTCTGTGGTTGAACTCACGTTTATATTATAAGAAATAAGTGATAAATGACGAATTATTTTGAAAACCACTCAAAACTTATTATATTTAACCATTTTCAGGGAACCGGAAACGTGCTCATAAGTCACTGAATATTTATCGTCCAAGAAAAATAGGGACCGAGCAGCCTTGATGTGGCAGCTTCACAGCGCCATTCGTATTCATAATGCCGGGAAAAATAATAAGTTTTAATTACTCCATGACCCTCGGACGAATGGGCCAACAAAGGTATTTTTAGGGTTTCGTATCTCAAAAGGAGAAACCCTTGTAGGATCACTCGTGCGTCTGTCTGCCCGTCCGTCCGTCCGTCCGTCCGTTCATCCGTCACAGGCAATTAACTCAGAACATATTGAATCGATGTAAATATATAACCGGCCAAGTGGGTGTCGGACTCAAGCACGAAGGGTTCCGTACCATTATCTATAAAAAACCGCAAAAAAAAAAAATATATGGGAGCCTGCCCTAAATATTAATTAAAGTTTAATTTAATTATTTATTTTTTAAGTAAATACTATACTCAATATATTGTGAACATTTTAAGCGTCTACCTGCTACCATTATCAATATCGAGCAAAAATTAACAAAAAAATCACGTTTTTTTATGGGATTATTTTTTATATTAAATTTCTTTTGATTTTTAGTATTTATATATAGTATATTTTTAGTATTTATTTATATTTAGTAGTTATAGCGGCAACAGAAATACATCATCTGTGAAAATTTCAACTGTCTAACTACCACGGTTCATGAGATACAGCCTGGTGACAGACAGACGGACGGACGGACGGACGGACGGATGGACGGACGGACGGACGGACGGACAGACAGCGAAGCCTCAGTAATAGGGTCCCGTTTGGCACCCTTCGGGTACGGAACCCTAATAAATTGAATATGGGGGCCACTTTCGGGGGGCCAACTGAGAAAAATAAAATTTAAAAAAATCGAAATATGCCACAAATCAAATTAAAGCGTGTGTCATATCAAATTAAATTTTATCAGTATATTTTCACATACTAACTATACCATTTGACTAAGCCAACCTCTTCATTCATCTCTTTACTTAGAAATATTTTTTTACCCACAAAATTAATTAACAACGATACGTTCAAAAAATGCTATCAATATCTGCGGTCAATCTTGGTATCAATACTGGTGGTCGGGGCGGTAGAAATATATGAAAGATTCCGCTTTATAACACTGATCTATATCGGGAAGCTGGCTAGATAGAGAATTGATCACACTTCTTTCACTGGTGTTTTAGTTTTAGGTAGTATTTTATCAAGAACACGCAATTTTTCGCCAAGTATTTATTGATGTGGTAGAGTTACAGGTTTGCTTCGCGACACGTTTAGACACTAAACTATTTCAATATTCTGTAAACCGTTTTGTAACTTCTCCTGTCCTGTGCAAATTGAAACCAGGATTTTCGCGCTATATTTTTATTTTCATCGACCCATCTGCTTTCAGTTTTCTACCGATCTTTTGACGCGCGGTATGAAAGATAGGTGTTGATGACAGGTTCGTTGCATTACATTGCGTAGAAGTGGCGCCCTCCTGTAAACGTCACGTTATCATTGGATTTTTTCTGTCATGTTGTACGAATTTACTTTAAATAAATAAATAAAATAATTGTCACTCATCAGCCAGTACAGGTCGTCTCAAGCGTCTCTTTCCCTCTTACGTGTAAGTAATAAATAAGAATAAACTATCAATCTGGATTATCTATCCCCATCTAATAGCTCAATAACATATAAAACATGTAATATTACATCTAGCACTGCAAATAAAACTACGTTCGATGTGCGAACGCCGCCGTAGCTGTAGCTAATGGCTGGTAAAATGAATGCCCCTCCAGTTTTTGACAGTTTTCTATTAGCCGGAACAATTAATAAGTTCTCCGTGTACGAGTTGGCTTCGATGAGATTGCGGTAATGTGTTCGTTCTATTCATCTTAATTCGTTGTGTTGTGAAACTGTTGGTGTTATGGCTAGTTTTACTTATACATAATTCTTGTTTTTACGGATTGTTTAAGTAAAATTAAAAAACTAATAAACATAATACTAAAACAGGTCCTAAAAATAATCGGTCAAGTGCGAATCGGACTCTCACACTGACACAAAGGGTTCAGCACCTTCGTACAAGACACAAAGTGCCTGACAGGTATTACGACAATATCTTCATCTCGTTATTTTGCTATCCAAACGAATGACGGGGCTATGATATTGAAATTGACTATTTTATTCTAAACATCCTTATTTTTTTCGTGTTTTTTTCTTGTTGCGGAATCAGATATACATATTCTGTGAAAGTTTCAATTTTCTAGCTTATCATCCCACGGTTCGTGCTATAGAGCCCGCTGACGGACAGACGGACCAACGGACAGCGGAGGCTTAGAATAGGGTCGCGTATGGCACCCTTATAACGGTACGGAACCCTATAAATAAACTAATAAACATAAGCTAGAACAATGAACATGTGGTAAAAATAAATAGTGGTTTACAAGTAATGGCTCAATCTTACTCGGATCCGAGTAAAGGCCTGTGCCCCTCGGTGGGGACATTAATGGGCTACATTTACTTTTACTTTACTTATACAAGTAATGATAAATTGCCATTAGTAGCAAGCAACAAGTGTCCGCATAGCAAATGACTCATTATTTATTATAAAAATACAAAGTTAGCAGAACATAAAAGCACGATATGTTTGTGCTTCAGGGTATTTCCGAAAGATACCGATAAACTTTTCCAAAATAACTCCAAACTGGATCAACAAACGGGAATAATTAAAAAGGGTTTTCCCATCAACTAAATAAACTACCTATGTTGGGTAGTGTTTACTGGGAGCACTATGGCTACAGTTATAGTGCAGACGCCAGCGCTAATTTATTTTTATTTATTTTTAGGAATCACAACACAAAAGATGCTACTATACACCTTGTTGCGTTCGAGGATATGCTTCCCACAGAGAGGTCCACCCGGGTTTGAATCCCGACTGGGGAGGAATCAAAGTAATCGTCTTGATTGTGATGTCGCTGTTTCTGGTTCCCACGATACAGGATAACCTAGTGTGGGTCCAAAAGCAATGTATGTGCCAAATTATAACGCCAATTATTGCGGTGCGCCACTCACCCACAGTTCCCCAGTAGTTTTGGAGATGTCGGTGTTGTTATGTAGTTTTCTTGCGCACTAGGACTGTCCTCATGCATCCACATTCCTGTCCTGCTGGTTTGTTGGCAGAAATCTCTCTTTAGAGATAAGCTCGCCTTTGCATATAATATTTCTTGTAAATGTATTTTTTTATGTTTCTGTGCAATAAAGAATATGAATATGACCATTTTGCGGATATTTTTTCCATAGTAACCATTTTTAGGGTTCCGGACCTGAACGGAGAGGAGTGGGGAGGAAAATGGGGTTTATCACTAAGCCTCCGCTGTCCGTCTGTCTGTCCGTCAGCAAGCAGCGTCAACAGTTGAAAGTTTATAGAATGTGTTTCTGTATTTGCCGCTATAGCAAAAAAATACCAAAAGAAATTGATGTTTATAATGTTTAAATATCTATTTATTAGCGACTAACATTTTTGGATAGCAAAATTACGAGATGAAGATTGAACATACTGAACTGCCAGGCACTTGTTTCTTGTACGATGGTACGGACGGAACTCTTCATGTGGGAGTCCGACTAGCACATGACCTTTTTTTTTTAAACAACGCAGGCGTCTACACTACAAATAGCTATAGCGACCAGTTTCCCTCCGCGCGCCGGGTGCCATCCGCCAACTCTATTGAAACGATATCGGCGACCGGTTTAATTAAGGTACCACAAATATTTGTAGAACACTCCGGGGCAACGGAATCGGGGTTGTACTCGGACAGTTTTAGCAACTGTTCTGAAATTATGTTAAATATAAAGCTAGGATAAACCTCCAGAAGGCAGGGTTCCGTCCTGTCTTTTCTAAACCAGACCAGCGCCTATTCTCTAGGGCACACTCACTAAAATTACTTGACAAAATTACTTGATTATGGAGAGGAATGCCGTCATCATAACATCCTCAACCTCGAATCCCGTCGAGTCATGTTGGATATGCAACTCTTGTATAACGTATTGACATACGTTGTATGGTGTTGTTGATTGCCCAAATCTAGTCGATGCTCTGCTCAGGCTAAATGCTCCGTCTGCCCGTAATCGTCACACCACACTCTTCAATGTATCTCTGGCTCGCAACCACGCACTTACAAGATTGTTTTCTGAGTTGGACATCTTCCACCAATCACCGGGTCCGTTTAAAAGGCTCATGACGAAAATGTTGACTGATACCAATCTAGAATTTAACAGATAGGCACTTTCACACACACACACACACCCTCACACATACACACACACCCTCCCCCTCTCTCACACACACACGTTGTATTAATTACATAACTGTGTTTTAATAATTGATTATTCTTACCCATTTTCATGATAAGGTCACAAAATAAGAGTCCTTAATTGGCCTATGTTCAATCATATTTTTAAGTTATAATAATGAATATCGTAATATGGACTCAGTTCCCAAATAAACAAATAAAAAGACAATATTAGCAGTAGATATATTGAGAGTCAGAGGAGCGTAACTCGAAAATTCACCGAATCGAGGAGACTTGGATCTCGAGCGAGCCGACTAGTAATCTACTAATTAACGCCATTGTCGGGAACCGTAGTCTGAACTCCGCTCCGACGGGAAAATGGCGTAACTTGATAAATACGGTTTTCATTTGCATGGCGAATTCTTGGACGATGCTACGGAGGGTGATCGGATTGTAATAAAATCAACTTATTACGATTCATAGTTTTTTTTTTTATAATATCAAAAGGCTAGACCACACATACTTAGCTCATACATAAGCGCTTATTACATTACGCTGTCGGCAGGGCACGATTTGTATACACGTCTCACTCTGATGGAACGACTAGAAAGAGACAGTGAGTCAGACAGGGCCCTGCCGACAGCGTAGTCTAATAGGCCTATTAATCATACGCGATCATGCATATTTTTTCTGTTCTGTGGTAATAAAATACAGGGGCGTGAGTCGCGTACTAAATTGCACGGTAATAGCTATAGCAAGGGCGCGAAATTCCGGTTTGTGTGTAGCCGGCGCTGCGCGTCTCGGTTCCGTCGACAAGCCACAACCGGCTTTTAGCGCCTCGCGACTAGTCCCTGATTAAAATGCAAACAAACTAGAATCTTTTATCTGCGATTAAAAAAATACCTTACCTAAAGCCTTTAATCGGCAAATGAAGTTATCCCTGAGATTATGCTGAGTACACTTATATATGTCACCGGAAGATAAGAAGATCCGCAAGTTTATAAATTTCCTCGGAAATTTATAAACTTTCGTAGGATTCTAAACGAGAGATACATTGTATTGTTTTACGCCCACATTTTCGCAAATTTGTCAATTTGCGACGTCTCGTGTTAAATTTATAAACTAACGGATATCCATTCGTAAGATCCTAAACGGTTCGACCAATCACAGAAGAGCTTTTAACTTTACGCTTTTTTAAATACGGCAAATAACACACTGCTCTCTGATTGGTCGATGTTGACAGTGGCAATGCTTGTGTCCATAGACTTAGGTACAATCAGACTTGCCAAAATAAAAATTTATCAGTTTCTATTACCTCTATCTAACAGTATTTTTTACCTATAATACAGAGTTACTTTTTTGGGGTTCCGTACCCGAAGAGTGCCAAATGGGACCTTATTACTGGGACTTCGCTGTCCGTCCGTCCGTCCGTCCGTCTGTCACCTGGCTGTATCTCATGAACCGTGATAGCTAGACACTTGAAATTTTCACAAATTATGTATTTTGGTAGCCGCTACTACAAATACTATAAAACAAAAGAAATTCAATATTAAGGGGGGCTCCCATACAACAAACGTGATTTTTTGCTCGATATTGATAATGGTAGCAGGTAGACGATTAAAATGTTCAAAATAAATAGTTTATTATTTACATAAAAAATAAACAATTCAATTAAAATTAAATTAATATTCAAGGCGGGATCCCATACAACAAAAGTTTATTTTCGATAAGGTACGTCCTTTTTTGCGGTTTTTTATAGATAATGGAACGGAACCCTTCGTGCGTGAGTCCGACTCGCACTTGGTCGGTTATTACATAATATGCTTATGACCCCTATGACCCCTACTCCACTCTACCAAAATAAAACAACAGAAATCGTGTTCTACGACATTAAAGAGGTTTATTAAAAAAAACAATCATAAAACATAAAAACCGGCTTTCTACCAAAAAAATAAACATTTAAAAATTAAATTTCAAAAAAATCGTGAGCCTCTGGCGAATTGTCAAATAGACGCTACGTATGTAAGAGGTTTATAGAAAATATGCTTAAAAAACATGTAACAAATTAAACATAATAAAAAAAAAAACAGGAAATGTACTTAAAAGTTTATGTAAGTACTAAAGCCCGGTTGCGGCTACTTGTCTCTTTCGCTCGCGCGTTAATTATATTTCCGTCTTACTCACAATAAAACTGTTCCAGCGCGAAGGCAATGTATTTTACGCGCGAGCGAAAGAGACTACTAGATAAAGGTCATTGTACGAATTTCTTCCTGCCCCGCGACCGGGCTTTAGTACCTACCTACTAGATTACTACTTATTGCAACATGTCAAAGATTTATGGCACCTCGAATTACACAAAATATTAGCTTTTTTACAATTGCACTTATTAGATAAACATTGTCCCTTAGAATATTTTTTGCAGTTGCATTGCTTCATTCCTTGCCCACCAAATGAAGAAGACATCGCAGATATTTTTCTTAATGGTAACTTGGCCTGTAAATATAAAAATACAGCACATAAAAAAGGTAAAGGTAAAAAATATAGCACATAAAATAAAGGTAATTCATGTTTATATGTACATAATAGTAGAAATGGTAATCGAACCTCTGGAAGATCAGTCAAAATTTCTCCTGGGGTTGAAAAGACAGCATTTCTAGGCAACCAGTCATTAATGACTCCAAAAGACGTGCCAACTTTGTATAGTTCATTCCTTTTCTCTATGACTTTGCCGACCACATTCTTGCTATCTAAAGGCCCTCTATCTACTTTTGGAACTTCGACTAACACAGTAGCCCCAACATCAATATTTTTGAATTTCTTAGATGAAAGTGCTGTCATTTTTTCTGCTGCTCTTTTTAAATTCAAGTGCGAGTCCTTCCTTTCTCTCAGGATGTTTATTTCGTTTGTGCACAAATTACATATCAACTGTGAACCATATCCTTCGTCATTGTTTTCTGTTGACTTTCCACAGATTACGTGTGTGATACGTTTACATTTAATACACGTATGGGCCCCAGATGATTCCTTGTTACATATGTGACAAAACAATGTATCTGGTTCGTCAACGTTTTTAGGATTCTCGATTTCGTGTGCAATCATGTCAAAGTCGTGCCAAATATGGTTTGTATTTGCGACCGTGCTTTCACTCCCAACTACGAGCACTTTGACTCGCTCAGTCTCAGTCATGCTTTCTGCCATAATAATTGACTCTGTGGCAATATCAAGAGTTTTACAAAGATTTTCTTGATCGGAAGTTATATTTTCATCGTCATTTAGGGTCTTATGTTCATTGTCATTTGTACATTCTAAGAACTTCTCCAAATCCTCTTCCATTTCAAACTGAGAAATTATATTCTTAGACAAATGCGTAGAAGTTAGACCGCATCTTGGATCATCTTCAAACAGGGCTTTAAACGGCGTCCTTGCAATCGTAGAATGGTACGATGAATTTTTCTGGAATTGAGCGAAGTAACAACCTATTGACCAATTAGTGGAATTATTATCCACCATCCAAGCCCGAATCATATTCTTCACGTCTTGGTTTGAGCGTTCTACACTTCCCTGGCTTTGGGGATATCTGGGTCTTCCATTCACAATTTTGCAAGCTGGCCATAAGCTTACAATTTCTTTCAAAACTGATGCCGTGAACTCCCGTCCATTGTCGCTTTGGAGGATATTGGGACAACCAACTTCTAAAAATATCTTCAAAATCTCTATTGCTACTTCTTTTGCTTCTTTACTCTTCAGTGGTCGTAAAAAACAAAATTTGGTCAAATGATCTTGGTACTGAAGCATCCATTTGTACTCTCCATCTGGTGATGATTGAAAATCCACAAGATCCACCTGTCCTCTTCTATTAAAGTCATCTGTAATGAGTGGTTTTACGACTATCCCAGTTTTAGGAAAACTTTTCTTGGAAAGACAAGTTTTGCACAATTGGAGAAAAATATTTATGGCAAATACTGGAACCATGTACTTGTCTTTTAAGGCGTAAATAATTTTGTCACGCCGTCCGTGACCTGTAGCGACATGTGTATCGAGAATTCGTTGATAGTATTGACTGCTTGGAACTATTTGCACCACTGGATCTTGCTGAGATTTCCTTTTCACTATCAAGACTTTTTCGTCACTAAAAGTCATAATATCATACTTTTTGGCGTGATAGTATTCTTTGTCTGTGGGCCGACGTCCCAAAACTTTAGCTTTATTAAAATCTTCTATCATTTTAATGACATTTTTAATTTTTTCCTCTGTCCATTCCGACTTCTTACTATTTTGGTCATGGCCACTATAAAACTTTCGTAGCTCTGTGGTAAATTTCACTTCGTCAACAAACTTGCTAGCATTTACCGCACTATCTTCACCATTTTGGCTGTCCGCAGCTTCTAGGTCGCTCATTATGGGTCTAGTTTAGTAGGTCTAGTTTACCTTAGCAAAATAAAACTATTTTCACAGTTCCAACACAGTTACAGCATTAAAAATTTACAAAAACACACGAGCAACCGGTTTGTTTATGTTTCATGACGAACAATGGCGGTGGAGAGGAAGGAGAAGGAACATGTGACTTAGTCAACCAATCAGAGCGCACGTGGCGTTTGGTTATTGCTTACTTGTTATTTTACGCTTGAGTTCGGTAAGTTAATCAATTTGCGAAAATGTGGGCGTAAAATAATACAATTTATCTCTCGTTTAGAATCCTACGAAAGTTTATAAATTTCCGAGGAAATTTATAAACTTGTGGATCTCCTTATCTTCCGGTGACATATACACACCACCATATAACACATACAACCTACACTACTTACACAACCGACACACTACATTTCAACTCATAAATTTAATTTTATAAAACCATCTACCTACTTAAATCAACTTAAATCAACACAAGTTACTAGCTGTAACTAGCTTTTGTTATAATTTTTATGTAAGTATAATTGCTAAGAACGTCTGTCTTATAATATTTAAACAAAAAAATGTAAATCCGTTATTGGCTAATGTTAAGATTATTTTTCTTGTCTTACTTATCTGTATTAGCTGTGGATAATAAATAAATAATAAATAAAATAAATAAATGAAAGTAAGTTGATAGATAACACCTGAATAAAAAACGCAACTTAATTCACAGAACTGTCGACTTTGAACTTACACCACTACATCCCAAGGCAACCATCAGCTCTCTAGATTTCCCTAATTGCCTCCCAGCGCCGCTGGCTGCCTAAATTTGGTACACGTTTAGAAGGCCTATTGTCACACGGGCTTTAACTACTAAGCTGGGCCAATTGAAAATGACTGCCTTCTGTCCAACGAAGCTTGCTCCAAAAAAGCTTTGGCACAACTCCAAATTCGCTTGAACCGTTTTAGTTCAGAGAGTTAAGCTCGGATGTTTTGGCGTATCGAAAAAGTTTGCGAAGTTATTTTGACTTCGTCTGTAGGTATTTCGTTAAAGTGGTAGCAGAGGCACAGATACGCCCATGCTTAGGATATTTAACACTTCATACTGCGTAAAGTGGGACTGGGCCAGCCACGTTGCTCGAATGCTGCCGGATCGCTGGGTTAGGAGAGCCACAGACTGGCTCTCAGAAAATGCAAAGAAAAGCGTGGCCGACCCAGGAAAAGATAGATTCATGAGTTAGGTCTATGGGATAAAGACTGGAGGAAGATCGCTCAGGATCGGATGGAGTGGAAGAGGGGGATAGAGGCCTTTGCCCAGCAGTGGGACATAATAGGCTCATAATAATAATAATAATAACACTGCGGGAGTCCATCGTCACTGCTATGCAGCAGATTTTTCTTGGAAAATAAGTCTTGATATTATAATAATGTAGCCCATGAATATCCCCGACGAGGGGCACAGGCCTTTACTCGGTCATGACATGAGTAAGATTGAGCCATTCTCCACCACGCTGGCTCAGTGCGGCCAACCCGCGTCAGAAGTTATCACGTTGCCCTATTATGGCCTCTGACATAGCTTCATGACTATCGGTAGTAGCGTCATGTAGCGTAGTAGCCAAGACCTACCGCTTAACGTATCATCCGGAACATGGGCGCCTGAAACAAATGCCATATACAAAGTGTAAATGAATTAACGCAAAATGAGAAACTACTTTGTTAGGGACATCATTCTGAGCAACTTTCACTATGAAACCGATTTGATCAATACAACTTTATTTTTTACTTCACTCAAGCCAAAATGTACTGGGAAGTAAAAAATAAAGTCGCTCTGATCAAATCAGTTTCATAACGAAAGTTGCTCAGAATGATGTCCTCAATAAAGTAGTTTTCCATTTTGCGTTAATTTGTTTACATATTGTCAAAACGGTCATTCATTCAATACCCGTCTCGGCACTATGTTGCTTAACCAGTAGGATCGTTTCCGATGTGCGGATACCGCTCGCCCACGGACCCTTCTGATGATCTTGGATGCTTTTGATAAAACCAAGATGGTTTCATCAACCAGAAATAAATTAAAAAGTAAGTTATAAAAGGCGATGAGCTAGCTCACTAGCACGCAAAATGGAGCATTGTGCAACTGCCTAAAATTGGACACAATTGTGCCTCTGAAACCCCGGATGGGAAAACGCATGACGCTTTGATGTTTTGTTACCTTCGTAAAAGGGCTTTCCCTTTTATAACTCTGAACAGGATACCTATTATGCTGAAGCTCCTTAGTTTTATCAATTTTTTTATCCTCCGAGGCCATACATACTACATACTTATTTTATGATTAATATTTTATGAAGATTTTATATTACTGATGTTTTCTATCACATTTATTCAGTAATTGAGTTTTCTTTGCATAAAAGAGCCAAGTCAGATATAAGAACTTCTCTAAATGAATCTTGTAACGTTATATTTCTCGTCCTTATTTCTCTAATGAGATTTCCAAAAAATATATATAAAACGAAATCTATTCTGAAACTGCGTCAAGTTTCGTGAATATATACAAAGATGGTCAAGTGCGAGTCGGACTTACACATAAAGGGTTCCATTCCATCCATCGTACAGAGATAGAAATCCAGAAATATACATCTCACAACTTGGGTTTAAAATTGCGGGCATTTTTTAAAGTTGCGTGTAGTTGCTGTAGAAACAACAATATACAAACAAAATATACAACAAATATGAGAAACTGCTCGCTGATGCCGCTACATACGAGGGCAGAACTGCAGCGAACAGCAGCAGGGACAAAGCTATGCGTAAATCTATCTCTCCTTGTTTAGCTTAGAAAAGGAAGTTAGATTGTTCCCTACTGTTCGCTGCTTCTCAGTAATAGGGTCCCATTTGGCACGATTGGCATTCGACTGTGGAACCCGAAAAAGTAGATTAATGAAGTACTTGTAATACGGATACAAGTCATCAAGTAGGTACCACTTATTGTATCAGAACAATCTTCCGACATTAAACTGCTCTTATTGTTAGAAACAGCGTTTTATAAACATACGTTTTGGACCGTTGCTTCTGATTGACGTTCCGATCTGTCGTCGGTCAAACATCTCATACTTCAACAACAAAACAACACAGTTTTACGTGGTTTTTCATTTCCAAATTGATGCCCTGATAAATAAGTAGAAATTTTAAATCAATGTTGTGTAACCGAGAAATGCGTTAAATAAAATCATTAATTAATTTACGATAGTGGAAACGCTATGATGATGTTTCGCTCGTGACGTCACTTAGATAGTAAACACACGACGACTGCAAAGACAAAGTACTAATTTACGTCGATGGGATACTATCGGAGTGACGTCAAGTCGGAATCAAAATGGCGAATGGTGTTTTAGTCAAATGACGAACTGAGTAGAAAGCACGACTTTTCAAATAGAATTATAAAATGTACATTGCAATTTTATGGATTAATATCGACGATTCTCGTTTAGCGTTTTGGGTATCTACCGCGGAGATGCCTTACCATTCTAGGATTTATTCTTACATGGGCAATGATACCGTATTGTGCCTTCGCCACTCGGTGTGGGAAAAGGCGCGACGATATTTGTTTATATTTGATGCATCTTCTAAAGTCAGAAAGCGTCGCCGTCGTCGGGCGGAATGTACGAGCAATAGATAGATATTATGTACAGGCGCAATTTGCAAACGGTAACCTACACCGTTTTTAATTCTAACTCCGTAAGGACCAAGACGGCGATCCTATATATTACATTTATCGTGACTATACGTACGTGTGAACGTACGTGTGAACGTACGTGTGAACGTAGGTCACAGCAGGATGTCGTCAGATTCAAAGTAGGTACGGACCAAACTTGACTGACCCGGTCGGTGGTTAGAACGGGAACAAAAGTCGCTGGTGTATGGATTTATGGAATGTATTCATGTGCTATTGACGGACTCTTGCGTCGCTGTCAGTAGGTCAGCTATGTTTGCTGTAGTAGGTATAGATCCTATTTTAGTCATTCATGATCATGACTTGCTCCACTACTGATGATTATGTTGAATAGATACCATTTTCATAAGTAAATATAGATCTACAACATTTTCGAATTGGTAAAAAGGTAACATTTGTAAATCACAAGATGAGTGAAAAACGTACAAAAAATGGTGTGGATTTAAACGTGCAATATAAAGAAAATAATGTTAATTTGGATGAAGTGCTTTCAAAGTTTGGACTGTATAAACCATATCAACTTCAAGCAGTGACGTTGCTCGGGATCATATTTCTTATAAATGGAATGCATTGCATCAACTACATATTCGTCGCTGAAGACTTACCATATAGGTAAAGTATAATAATAATATTTCACCAAATTAAAAATTAAAAAAACCGACTTAATGACCGCTTGGTGTACAAATGTCGTCTACATAAGTACCCGAAAACGAGCCTACGAAATCTGTCTCTGTCTACAGTGAAGTCCATTACATAATGAAACAAATATACGATCCTAACAGCCAGAATTTATCTCGTGACATTGACTATAAACACCGAAAAGTCACAGAAAGGCTGTATGTATATTGTCATCCAGGTAAAAACAAATTAAACTTAATAGTTTTTTCATGTAGAAACGTAACTTAGTGGACCGATTCCTGATTTTCAGAAAAATGGGACCAAACTACTGGACTGACTTTTCGAACGAAGAAAGAGTTTTTAAAATCGTTTCATGAATAGGTGTAACAAACATAAAAAAATATATGAAAAAAAAACATACAAACGAATTGATACCTCTCTCCTTTTTTATGTCGGTTAAAAATAAATTACCAGGGCCTGTTTATTTAATAGTTTGTAAGCCGAAGATAGCAATGCTAGAGATTCATGTAAGTAATTGGTTCTAGCTACTCTAAGCATTAGAAATTTGAATAGGTTTTCTCAAAGAATTATTTGTGTGCCCACTTTTAACCAGTTTTTGTTATTCAATACTCCAATTGTGTGATAGAAGGCTAGCCCATTGTCGCAGCTTTGGAAGAAGGTTTCCAATGTTTTGCTTCGCCTTAAGAACTTTCTCATCATCTACTTAACCCTCTCGCTCCCACGTTTATTGTTCTCCTTTGTAGTTTGTTCGGCCTATGTTCTTATGAGACTATAACGATGATAAATATCTTATCATTGGTACATGGTCAGTCAGAACTGAATTCGATCTCCTGTGTCACAAGCGGGCATGAACCCTTAGTTCAAACTTTATTCAATCTTTTTTCCTCCTATCAGATGTAAAGTCGAGGCATGTGAATCCAAAGACGCCAGCTTTAGTAGTCCCTGGTATAATTATACAGCGCCTCAGGAGTACAGGAGTTGTCACAAATACAGCACAAACATGACGAAATGTTCTCCGGAGGCTTTTGACACGGAGGTCATTAAATCTTGCACTGAGTGGGTCTATGCTGTGAAGAATAGCTTTGCTTCTGAGGTAAACGTTTATTTTAGTTTGGAATGTAATTATTTTATTACCAGAGATTTATTCATTTGGCGCCTCTCTGCTATTGAAGCGCTCATCCCATTTACCTGTCTTGAATGCTTTGGATGGGACTATTCAGTCTTGTAATTGGCATACTTCACCCAGAGTATTGGGAGGAGCTGGGTAAACTTCGCTGAAACGCGATCCGTCGATCAGACTGTTTGTCGAACGCATCTCGCTGTTTATTTCATAGAAAAAATCTTTGCATCATACCTAACCTAATACACCGATAGCACGTTTCGCCGAAAACACGCCTGATCGAAAAAACCAAACAAAGAAGAAGTTTTCTGGAAATGCATGAATGATGCGGTGAATGATGCATTAGTTAGAAAATCAGTTTGATCGAGGAGTTCGTTCGAGTTTCGGCGATGTAAACCGAGCTCATTCACCGAGGAAGTAAGCGCATAAGCTGATCTACGCTGACCACTTCCGTATTCCTATCGAATGCACATTATAATCAAATAATTTTCTTATCTTGCATGAATCTGACATTTCAGTCTTTTAGTAGATAGATGACTGGGTATTTCTGTTACAGTTTCAACTAGCATGTCAAGACTGGAAGATAAACTTTGTTGGTACGGTACATAGCTTCGGACTTATGTTGGGCCTGCTGATACAAGGTCAACTATCAGACAAGTAGGTAATTGCAATAGTCTTTAATGTTCAATATACATATGAGAATTATCACTTTTAACTCAGCATGTCAAGATAATCTGCTGATCTTATTTTATTTCCGTATTCAAATCCGGGAGTTTCTAAGCCCTTTTTCTCCTTTCCCTTCGTAATTTCTTTATTGTACTCACATGACAGTAAAAATAGCTTAACATATAAAAATATGTAAAAAGGCGAGCTTATCTCTAATAAGCCTCTATCTCCTTTAGCCCTTCGTCTAAAGTAGAGAAGAGGCAAAATATTACGTACTCAATGTATATTTGATATTTTTATCTACAGATGGGCTAGCCCCTGCGAATACAACTGTGACTCGGCCAGCCCGTATGGAAAAAGGCGTAACGCATCGCTTTTTTATCTACATATTTATGGATATTTTTTAACTTTGACATTTGAATCCTGGCTGGGAATTTCAGATCAATGAAACTCTTTACTTCCTTCCTCCAAGCTGGGAATACAGGGTTGTGACGTTGCTGATTCTGGTTCCTCCACAAAGAGTATCCTAATGTGGGGCTAGTAGAACCAATGTATTTATCTGTATGTAACAGTTCTGTCGTTATATTCCAGAATCGGTCGAAAAGCAGCCATCATCATCGCGGCGGTGGCAGCAGCTTTGTTTGGACTCGCAAAGAGCATCGCCGGTTCATACTGGATCTACATCACACTGGAGTTTCTTGAAGCTACCTTCGGTGACAACTGTTCGCCTGCATACATTATGAGTTAGTATCCTGCTGTAAATCTGCTAGGTACACAGCGAACGCACAGGGCTGGGAGTCGCGCACGCCAGTGGCTAATAGCGGGGCGCAAGAAAACATGTTTTGACTTGTCGACGGTGTGCCGAGAGCCCGAGACTCCCCGGGCGCGTTACAAACGAAACAATTTCGCGCTCTCGCTATAGACACTGCCTAGCCGTAGCCGTAAGCGACTCGCCACCCGAACGAAAGTCAAGGAGCGTCCGTGATCTAGTGGTAACCGCTCACCTGTCGTGCAGGAGATGCTGGTTCTAAATCTCGGCGCCAAAAGTGTACGTAATGATTTGAGATATTTATCTCTAGTTAAATAATAATATACTTACGTTCTATCGGTGGTGGTAATCATCGTGAAGGAACTTTCATAATAATCATAATCATAATTTAATCATAACAGTACGCTCAATGTCAAATAATTAGGATAATTGATTGTCGCACTTACAAATTAAGCCAATTAAATAAAGTCTTATTTTGATGATACCATGAGGGTAAATTAAATTACATTGATTACATATCTCCATGGCTAGGGCTGCAGTAATAGGCTAGATCCCTCGCTCTGTCACATTAATAATTATTGGAATTATTCAATTACTGGATAATCATGCATAGAAAAATATGTGTCTCTATGTATGTGGGTAACTCGTGGCGAATTTCTAAAGTATACATTGAGGCTATGCTCCCATTTGTGAACTTCTCGTGAACATTTCGGAATGCTGATATTCACATCTGCGACTAAAAACTCGTGTGTTGTTTGTAATGAATGCATGCGAAAGTTTAGTTTCAAACTATAAATTGACACTTACGCACACTATCAACAAATTGGAAATTTCTGAATAAGACGCGAAATATTAACAAGGCTAAGTGGTGGGTCAGGGTAAGTGAAGGTTAAAGGGGATGAGCGAAGCGAAGTAGTGTATAGTTTAGTATACGTTAGTCAAAACGTAACGCTATAATTTACAGACAAATATATACGCGATAATTTATAGACAAATATACTACAAAAATATACTCGTGGCTACCATATGCTTGTTTTTTGTAAACTTAATTAGGTATTCTATATTTCCAGGTGTCGAACTAGTGGACAGTGATCACAGACTGCAGCAGCAAATTATACTCACCATTCTATCCGCTGTTGGCGGTATCATCCTGTCTCTAACCGCGTGGTATATACAATACTGGCGGTATTACGTCCAAGCGATCTATGCGCCATCGCTACTAATCCTCCTATACTACTTTTATATGGACGAAAGCGTCCGGTGGCTACTTAGCAAAGGAAAAAAGCAAGAAGCGACGAAGATTTTACTCAAAATTGCGAAGAGAAATCACATGGAATTAGACAGAAGGGAACTTAGGAATTTGAAATGTGAAGAAGATACAACGAATGGATCTCCTTTGCTACAGACATTTCGTTCAAAGGTTGTTCTGAAGAGATTCTGTATTTGCCTTGTGTGGTGGATCTCCTGCACATTTGTTGCTTTTGGTTTACTGATTAACTCAGTCTCGCTTGCAGGGAACAAGTACGTAAATTTTGCCATAATGCAGTTTACAGATTTGCCAGTGAGTTTTCTGATGCTGTATGTGTTGAAAAGATTTAAGAGAAAAAAACCTTTGATAGCTTCGTTTGTGCTTGCTGGGCTGTTGTGTATTTTGCAGACATTCGTGCCACCAGGTAAGTAATTAAGATAATTGCTTATTTTAAGTTACATTCCTCAAACTTAGAAAACAAGGGAGATTCATGATATCTTGATCATCTATAAACTTATCAAAATAACAAAACTTTTGATAGGTAAACCCAATCACATTATTCATACATAGCTCTCTAAGTGCAATATTTTCTAGCAAAAAAAAACAATAACAATTGTAACGAATGATGATGAATATTAATTGTTATGAATGATGTTTGTGAACATTTTTTTTAACCAAAACTTTTTATTTAAGGCCCTAAATTATTGGTTTCCTTTATTCATTATTAAATTATTAAACTTGATACTTGATACATGAAACTTGAACAAGCCTTTAATCAATACAGAGTTATAATATTCATTCCATTTCCAAAAACGCCTATTCCATTCATTATGGCTTCATTCATATAGTGCAACTACATATAAATACTTGTTTGTTCACAGTGTACCCCTGGCTCTCAGTTGGACTCTACCTGACTGGCATGTTGCTGATAACTTTCACGTTCGGCACAGTGTACTTATACACGTCAGAACTCTTTCCTACTTACACACGCAACTTTATGCATGCTCTGTGCTCTTCTATCGGGAGGATTGGATCGGTGCTCGCACCTATGACGCCGTTATTGGTAAGAAATTTAGGATTGACAAATAACGTTAAAAAACCGTAGATTGTATGTCTTCGTAACCATACAAGACCGGGCTGTTTCCTACCCAGCCGAAATTTTTAACCCGGGACCTTTCAACCAACACGGCAAGCCGGGGCCGCTGCTTGGAAAGAGATGTGACATTGTTAGTTTATTTCCACAAAATTTTCAGTGTAACTCTCGTTCCGAAGTTCTGGAATGCGAGTTTGTTCGGCCTATGTCCTTATGAAAGTATACCGATTACTTTTTATGTCGTGATGTCTGTCTCAGATGTACAGACAGAAAAACGAAAAAACGGCTGTTTGTTGAACTAATAATGTTTTTCCTTTTCAGATGCAATATAACCCAAACCTACCAACGCTCCTTATAGGTGGAATATCAATATTTGCTGGACTAGTCACACTGTTAGTACCTGATTTGGCCAACGAAGCTTTACCGGACAATGTGAAACAGGCGGAGTGTATGGGCTTATCTTGTCATGTTGTAGCTGGAAGAGATATTGAAAAGAGACCATCTTTGATAACTAATGTACTATGACTTGGTACAAAATTCAAACAAACTGTGAAAACTGTTGTTGTGTAAACTCCAGTGAGAACTCTTGTGAAAACTCCAGTAAAACTCCAGTGAAAAGTCTTGTGACTCTCTAGCATGTTCCTGCTGATACTGTGGGTGACACTTCTATTTTAATTTAACCAAGAAAATTCCCACCTCAAGTGAATACCTGTGCTACCTCTCCTTAGAACAAGTTATCGCATTCTTAGAATAACTTGCACTACCGCACTTCACATAGGCCTACGCGTCTAGACGCAATCTAAGCAAAGTAAAGACCTGTTTATACTAGTAATAGGCTATAACCTCACAAGCATCATGGTGCTATAATTATTTTATTTTTAAAGGTTTTGTTTTTTATAACCAAGTTACGATCCATTACTTATCCATTCATCACTTATCCAAGGATAAGTAAACCACTACGGATGCGCTGAAACATGAAATGACAACTTTTAAGTTTGTTCCTATCAATTATTTATTAATCATACAGTTTTCCGGAAATTCATAAGTAAGAATTCCTTACAAAATGCTTGTCTACAAATGTTTTATCCAAACATCTACCTTACCTTGGTCTTCTCCGATTTAGATTGTTCCAAAGAAACTTGGCGCGTTAAGTCAACGCGAATGGTCGTTATCGACTACTGCAAATTAAATGACGTGACCATAGAAGACTCCTATCCAATCCTTAATAGCTTATTTAGGACATATAATGCTTTGTCCACCTTGATGATATCGTCGAATACTCTTAATGACCTGGAATTGCACAAATAAAAGACCAACATCTTTGAAAGACTTCGCAGGTTCAATTTAAAACCCGACAAATGCGAATCTATGTTATAAAGCATCATATCTTGGCCATATCATTACAGACCAGGGTGCCAAATCCCGAGAACTTTGAAGCCGTTCAAGAATAATTCCCAGTTCCCAATTATCCAGAAGATATGAAATCCTTTCTCAGTCTCATATCATTTAATTATCGGAGATTTTGGATATCCATTTGAGACTTCCATTTGAGATACCAGAGGTTAGGTGCAGAAATATCCAATTAGTAACAATGGCATCATCCAGCACGGTGAATATAAATAAAGGTCCCGTCAGGAGACCGTACAAATATTTGTCAAATTCAATGAACTCATAATAACAAACGTCTAGTATGAAACTAACGAGCAATGTCACTTGGTCGGGTTATATTTTTACTATGGAGTTTGCTAACAAATATTATACGGTCTCCTGACAGGACCTTCAGAACTGTAATTAGCTATTATTATTATTCTTAATTCAACTTGTGGAAATTCTGTTTAACGATGATCTGCAGAGACTTTTCCATTTAAGCGCAATAATTTATGCTCAATAAATTATTATGGTTTACAAAATTTCGGTTTATGCCAAGCATTCATCTCACTTCTCAATATACAAAGTAACAGTGAACCATATCGGAGCCTACCATAGTCAATTTGTGCTTATCTAGATTTAAGTTCTATTGTCCACTATTTAATGTTACTTTATGCAGTAGTCAAATATCACATATAGTCATATTGTGTTCAAGATCATTAGAGACCGACCACGTTTGGCACCATTGGTCTTCGAGTACCTACAGAACCCTAAAAGGTAGATTGCTGGTAGGACTTGTAGGTATTGTACCTAACAAGGATACAAGTCATCAAGTACCACTTATTGTATCTGAAAAATCTGTTTGCTATTGTTAGAACTGAGTTGTATAAACGTGCATTTTGGACCCTTGATTTTGATATACGTTCCGTCCTGTCGAACACACACACCAAACCTAGTTGACCTGGTGGTTGGAACGAGAACTAAAGTAGATACTATGAATGTAATTCATGTACCATTGATGCCAGCGATGCCGTCAATAGATCAGTTAGGTTGGTGCTACTATAGATCCTATTTTAGTCATTCCTGAGTTGCTCTACTGCTGTGTTGCTGAAGATCATTTGAATAAAATTTGTATCAGCAACTATTTTAACTATTTAGTAAAAATGATCATCTGAGTACATATACCATAATTTGGAGGGGAAAAAATAACTTAAAATAATACTTGTTGTAACTAAAAAAAGGTTACAGAGTGTGAACTAAAAAAGATACACAAGATGAGTGAAAAAGATACAAAAAATTATGTGGATTTTAACGGTGAATTTAAAGAAAACAGTGTTCATTTGGATGAATTGCTTTCAACGTTTGGACTGTATAAACCATATCAACTTCAAGCAGTGACGTTGCTCGGGATCATATTTCTGATAAACGCAATGCATTGCATCAACTACATATTCATCGCTGAAGACTTCCCATACAGGTAAAGTATGAAAATAAATTAATGCGCCTGGTTGTATTCAAATTAAGTTTATACGCCGGACGGAAACGATGGTGCTGTACGTTTCTTTAATTGGTGCTATACTCAGTATTAGGAAGATGCCTAGGTTTTCTCAGTGTGCTCACTTTTAACAAGTTATTTTGATGGAACCCCATTGCCTTAGCTTTGGATACAGAAGGTTTCCTATATTTCACTTTGCATAATATAAATATCTTGTCTCAATGGTCAGCACTGAATTCAATCTCGTGTGTAAGAAACGGACAAGAATCCACAGTAGGTACAAACTTTTTTTTTAAATCCTTTTACTTCCTATCAGATGCAAAGTCGAGGCATGTGAATCCAAATACGCCAGCTTCAGTAGTCCCTGGTACAGCTATGCAGCGCCTCAGGAGTACAAGAGTTGTCACAAATACAGCACAAACATGACGAAATGTTCTCCGGAGGCTTTTGACTCGACCGTCATTGAATCCTGCACTGAGTTGGTCTATGATGAGAACAGCTTTGTTTCTGAGGTAAACTTTTAGGGCACGCTGAAATCTATAATCATTAAGTACACAACCGTCAGTTAAAATAACATAACAGGTATAGTTTGGTAAACATAATAAACCAGGTAAAATAAACCAGAGTGAATTGTGCATTCGACAAACAGGACATATTCCACCTCCACCCAAGCTCATTCCAACTTCATGTAATAATAAAGCAAACGCGGGGGAACAAGCCAACGGTTTAGTTTTATCCAAGTAACCCACCGCTATTTCTGTGCATTTAACATTATCTTCCTTTCGTTGTCATAAAGTGAATATTCCCAGAGAGCATGATGCATTTCTTTACCTCCTTTGCCGCACTGGCATACACTCAAGAGGCCTTGAGTCGAGCCGATACGTCCATAAATCGACAAACAGTTTGATCGACGAGTGCGTTCAAGTTTCGGTGAAATATACCGAGTTCGTTCACCGGGGAGACGGTAAGCGCTTTAGCAAGCACGGCATAAGCTGATCTATCAATTGCACACTTATTGCACATTATTGTCAAATCTAGCATGAATCTGACATATTTTTCTCGTCTATTATGCCTTGATCACACATGCCGAGTAAACCGGCGAGACAGTGCTCTCCGCCGAGTAGTCGGTGCGTCTACTTCGATGGTGTACTCGGCCGAGAGCACTGTCTCGCCCGGTTTACTCGGCATGTGTGATCAAGACATAAGTCATTTAGTAGATAGATGAATCTGGTATTTCTGTTACAGTTTCAACTAGGATGTCAAGACTGGAAGATAGCCTTTGTTGGTACGGTACATAGCTTCGGACTTATGTTGGGGCTGCTGATGCAAGGTCAACTATCAGACAAGTAATTTCAATGGTTTCTATCTTCAATACAAATAAGGATAAATCACTTCTTTCTCACCTTGGATTTTACAAATCTACTGATCCTCTCCGTGTACCCAGCTGGGAAGAAAGAAACAAAATCGTAGGTCTACGATGTCTTAATGTTTGTGATGTTACTGATTTTTGTTCCTTCACAAAGAGTATCCTTGTGTGTAAGGAAAACAAGAGCCTGTATGTAACTGTTATGTTGTTATAATCGCAGAATCGGTCGAAAAATAGCCATCATCATCGCGGGGGTGGCAGCTGCTGTGTTTGGACTCGCCAAGAGCATCGCCGGTTCATACTGGGTCTACATCACACTGGAGTTTCTGGAAGCTACCTTCGGTGACAACTGTTCGCCTGCATTCATTATGAGTTAGTATTTTTTACCTGCTCTGAAATCTGCTGTTATTATCCAACACAAAAGCGTCAGTGGCTCAGGGGTAACGCCTGTCATGCAGGAGATGCTAGTACGAATCCCGGCGCCGAAAGTGTACGTAATTATCTCTCGTAAAATAATATACTTACGTTGTATACATCGTAAAGAAACCTTCATGTATCCATGGCTGCGGTAACAGACCACACTCCCCCCTGTCACATTTAATGAAGTATTGAATAACTAGATAATCATGAAAACAGTTATGCCTCTGCCACCCGCACAGGAAAAGACGTGACTCTATGTAGTACCTGTGTGGGTAACTCGTGGGTACAATAATTATGCTATCTTGAGTAAACTAAAATTAGTATTCTACATCTTACAGGTGTCGAACTAGTGGACAGTGATCACAGACTACAGCAGCAAATCATCCTCACCATTCTCTACGCCATTGGCGGCATCATCCTGTCTCTAGCCGCCTGGTACATACAATACTGGCGGTATTACGTCCAGGCGATCTACGCGCCATCTCTACTAATCCTCCTATACTACTTTTATTTGGATGAAAGCGTTCGGTGGCTACTTAGCAAAGGAAAGAAGGAAGAAGCGATGAAGATTCTTCTCAAAATTGCTAATAGAAACAACATGGAGTTGAACAGAAATAAGCTTGAGAATTTGAAATGTGAAGAAGATACAGCGAATAGATCTCCTTTGCTGCAGACATTTCGTTCTAAGGTTGTTCTGAAGAGATTCTGTATTTGCCTTGTATGGTGGATCTCCTGCACATTTGTTGCTTTCGGTTTGTTGATAAATTCAGTCTCACTTGCAGGAAACAAGTATATAAATTTTGCAATAATGCAGTTTATGGATGTGCCAGTAAGTTTTTTGATGGTGTATGTGTTGGAAAGGTTTGGGAGGAAAAAACCTTTGATGGCTGCATTTGGGCTTGCTGGGATGTTGTGTATTTTGCAGACATTCGTGCCACTGGGTAAGGAATATAGATATATGTATACAAAAAAATCTTCCTCTTCTCTATCTTTGTATATTTTTATAACCTGAAAGTAATCGTACTTAGGACATCGACCCTGATCATCTTTAAACTGCAAACAAAGTCAAACTACAAAAAGTTGTTCATTCACAGTATACCCCTGGGTATGGCTCTCCGTTGGACTCTACCTGGCTGGCAAGCTGCTGATGACCTTCACGTTCGGCACAGTGTACTTATACACGTCAGAACTCTTTCCCACTTACACACGCAACTTCATGCATGCTCTGTGCTCTTCTATCGGGAGGATTGGATCGGTGCTCGCCCCTATGACGCCGTTGCTGGTAAGTTTTATGGATCTACATTTAGGCCAGACAGATGGAAAACGAGTTATATTATACAAGGTGACATTTAATTAGCTGACCATATTTTGGGGAATGATAGTGCCCATCATTGTGAACAACTTTCCCCAATAAACATATGGTCGCAAATGAAAAAAAAACACGTCCCTCAGTACTTCGACCCGATCAGCTGTTTTCAACTTACAATGGGAGACCGAAGATATTTTTTCATTTGCGACCATATGTTTCTTGGGGAAAATTGTTCCTAATGATTGGTACTATCATTCCCGAAAATATGGTCAGCTATTTAAATTTCATCCTGTATGTATAGCAATATTTTCGTATTATCTTAGACAATCTCATATAAATTGTTTGGAGCCTACTCTTGCTCAGCTATCAACCTCTCTCATCGGAACTTGGTTTGCTGGAAGAGTTCTCTTAATAGAGATAAGCTCGACTTACGCAATTTTATACAAGGTGTAAATGAATAAACGCAAAATGAGAAACAACTTGACATCATTCTGAGCAACTTTCATTATAAAACCGATTTGACCAGAGCAACTTTTTTTACAAATCTCTCTATATAATCTAATTTCTCTGCACAAATCAGCTGATCCCAGTTTCATAATGAAAGCAGTTTCTCATTTTGCGTTATTTAATTTACACCTTGTATACTTCTTGTCATATATTTTTTTGTGCAAACAACAAATTGTGAGATTGTGAAATTGGAGTATGTCAAAGCTATTCTAAGAAAAGTGTCTATTTGTCGGGCTTCAGGATGATTGGAACTATTTGTCGGACTTCAGGATGATTGGAACTATTTGTCGGGCTTCAGGATGATTGGAACTATTTGTCGGGCTTCAGGATGATTGGAACTATTTGTCGGGCTTCAGGATGATTGGAACTATTTGTCGGGCTTCAGGATGATTGGAACTATTTGTCGGGCTTCAGGATGATTGGAACTATTTGTCGGGCTTCAGGATGATTGGAACTTTAGATCATAATGACCACATATTTGCTAATAGCTCCGTCGCTCGTAGCGTAAGTATGGCCTTGTAGCCATCCAAGACCTGGGGTTGTTTTTCCTCCCCTGCCAGGATTCGAACCCGGGACTTGGAAATAAATGTAATATTCATTGTTATTTGCACTCAGCTTTAAAAGAGAATATTTTTCTGTTGTGAAATGAAATGAAAAATGAAAATGAAAATGAAAAATAGTTTATTGCCATAAGGAAATACAATTCACAGGTATGCTGACCCTCACTGTGAGATGTGAAATTTCTCAGATACGCCGACAGATAAACATCATCATGATCATAATCACCATTATGAATAAAAAATCCTAGATTCAGTTCAAAAACTAAGAATATTCTTTCTTTTCAGATGCAATATAACCCAAACCTACCAACGCTGCTCATGGGTGGAATATCACTTTTTGCTGGACTCGTTACACTATTGGTACCTGATTTGACCAACGAAGCTTTACCGGACAATGTGAAACAGGCGGAGTGTATGGGCATAACTTGTCATATTGTAACTGTAAGAGATATTGAAAAGAAGCCATCTTTGAATACTACTGCACTATGACTTGGTACATACATTTATACTATTTTATTTTATTTTATTTTTTATAATTTTGAAAAGGTTTTATGGAGAAGTCAGAAACTGTAAGACATAGAAGCTGTAGCTTTAAAGAACCATGCCATTGATTTTGATGAATCATAAAACTAAAACTTTGTATTAAAAACAAGCTAGATATATTTTACTAACCAGCAACCGAACATGCAGATTTGGAAAAAAGTCACCTATAATAATTATTGCATTATCCCGTATTGTTTACTAGTATCGAATTATGGGCAATCAAATGTTGTGAGATGGCAAAATAATTAAAAGAGAAAGGTACAAACATTTGTCAACCTTCCCTTCCTTAATCCTTATTTCCGTATACTAAATTAAATGAAAACGTTCAGTCTGATGTTTGTTTTTTCCCATTTCAACTTGTGAAAATTCTGTTTTACGATTATTTCCAGTAGAATTAACAGTTCATCATCTCTAAAGTAGAAGAATTGTCTCTTAAATATTTAAAAAGGCTATGCAATTGGGTTAAGTAGAGCTCAAGTTAAAGTTTTCTCTAGAGAATAAACAGATGACTGGCGCTTTTAATTTGCAGGTAAAGTTCTTGCAATTCACTATAATGCCATTATTAGGGTTCCGATCCTTAAAAGAAAAAAAAGGAACCCTTATAGGATCACTTTGTTGTCCGTCCGTCCATCTGACTGTCTGTCTGTCTGTATGTGTGTCACAACCTTTTAAACTATGAACGTGTGAACGTACCAAGCTGAAATTTATATCAATTAGTCGCATAAGTAAAGAAAACAACCTTCTAGGTCAGCGCAATTGAACGATATGACCGTTTATGCTGTAAAATTGTTGGATTTTCATAGTAGACCCAAAACCTATGGGTACTTCACGTAGGCCTAAAATCATAAAATTTAGCACAAAACAAGATCTTATAGCACAAATAAAGGGAAAAATCTGAAAACTGCAAATTTCTGTCTTCCTACAAAAATATTCAATTTGGTTTAAATGGATGACATCAAACTTTAGTATTTTATGTGGAAACCTAATTACGCGTGTAACACTCTCCAAGTGTGATCGGAACCCTTGGTGCACGAGTCCTACTCGCACTTGATAGGTAATTAAATATAAATGTAGCCTAATAATGTCTCCACCGAGAGGCAAAGGCTTTTGGGTAAGATTGAGCCATATTCCTCCACGTTGGCTCAGGGAGAGTGCAGGTTGGCGAAGGAACACAGAACACACTTACTCTGACGAGCAAAGGAATGTCGGGCCGACTGTCAGATGGTTATCATAATTATTAATCTACCGGGTACCCGGCGCCGGCTATCCGTTGTCATTTCATACAATTACCCGTCAGATTAAAGCGTACGTACGTACATGGCCATACACTTCAGCCGGCGGCGTGCCGGCTACCCGGCAACCGGTGTGTGTGAAAAGGCACTGGGTCTCTGACACAGCTTTTTGACTACGACCACCGATAGCGATAGTAACCATGACCAATTGAACGTATCATACGAAACACGGAAGCACCCGAAACAAATGACACTTATAAACGGACATCCAGTACCAGTCTCGGCCAAATGTAGCTCCCTGCACGATCTTTTCCTGATCCGCGAATATACCGCAGGACGCTCCAATTCCCTTTTAAATAGCCTTTTAATATTTATTATAAGGTCAGGCTACGGGCAAACCCACATTCTAATCGCAACTTGGAAAATAATTAATTATTTTGTATACTTCGTGTCTTTCTCCGTTTTAATGGGGGGAGATAGTCGTTTAAAATTAATGTGAGCCATCTCGTTTCTCATCAAGGCGAGACGTTCAATGAACGTGGATCACCAACCCACTCCTCCCCTCTTATAGAAGTCTGCGGGGGTTCTATTGTTTTAGGAAGAAAATAAAATGCGAAGTACGCGAGCAATAATTTTGTTTATAAATGTCGTGAAATGTTTTCTTTGGTGTTGCTTCGTTGGTTTCTCTTTCACGTTTTACAAGAGTTATTACGAAGTTCTTAAAAGTTTTGTTAGGCTTGAGAAATTTTAAATTTATTTCAGTACCAATGTATAACCAGTCCTTTTACCTAACTGAAATGACTTACAAGTGTAGATTCCCATTTGTGGTAAAAATATGTGAAAACCAAATATTATAGTATCTGGGGTGAAAATGTACCGCATAATTTGCTAAGCAAGCATACTGCTACGAGCAGCTCGTAGCATCGAGGTGCTACGGAGATACGCTGACGCGTAGCATATGCTGCGCTACATTCTGTAAAAGTTACAGCATTCTTAGTTTTGATATAAACGCGTCACGCCTTTTCCCATATGGTGTAACAGAGGCAGAACTGTGCAACAACTGTTATGTTATGGTTGCATAACTTGACAAAATACTCATATATGGTTATATATTGACGGACACTTAACTCTCCCGCTCGCACATATTATATTATTCGCTATTGTAAGTTTGACTTGTGTCACAGATTAATAAAGAGTTAGCTTATGTGCTTTAACGCAATCGAACCGATTAAAGTCATATATTGTCAAACTGTCAGTATAAAATTGGCTAGAAAAGCAACAGAATGCATTTGCCTATAACTTCGCTTCGACTGCTCATTCTTTGGATTTCATAAGTTTTTCCCCCATACATCAGATAGGGCACGTTGAGACATTAAACAAAGCTCTTTTCCTTCATAGCCGACACACATTCAATAAAATGAAACCTACCGACGACGTATAATTCTTCTATCTCGGCCAACTCTTCCAATAACGCCTAAGGGGTTGTTCACATCCAGTGTTAACAACCATCCACACGTGACAAAAACATTACGCGTACCTATTTTGTTATGGTTTTATTGTATTATGGTTTGCTGAAAAATACTGTGATCATAGACAAGGTCACCTTGTAATTAATAACGTGTAATTAATATTATCAATAAATGATGTCTGTGTCTATGTCTTTACATGTTTTTTGTATTCTAAGATATCATACAATAAATAAATTACGATAACGAATTAAGAAGAGCACTTTTTATTTCCTTCTCTATTTTCCCATACGGAATGGCAGAGGCACGATTACGTTCACGTTTAGCTATATAGTAATTCCAGACTCCATTGCATGACAGGGGCTAGCCTATAGCTATGTGACATAGGCGCTCTGTGACAAATAAATCAAAATAATTATAAACTATGTATTTTCCTTTTGTAAACCTGGCGCTCTGCTGATAATACATAGGTAATGTCACGGCTAATCTTAGGAAAGCGGCTAATATTAGGTAGTATTTATTAGTAATATTGTTAAATTGGCGCAGAGGTGGGTCAGGGTAGGTGAGGGATAAAGAGGGTGATTGGTCTGCTAGCTGGTCGATTGGTCTGCTAGCAGCGCCTAGAGTCTAGACTAGAAATAAAAGCTCTTGAATAGATACGGAGTCTCACTTTTATTCCACATTTCTGGCTCAAGGTGTTGTCTGAGTCTCGTCTGTCTTGTGTCTGTCAGGTGTCAAAAGTCGTCGTTTAAAATATAGAATGTCTGTCCGACAGTCTGTCTCGTCATTGTTGTCAGTCAGCCAGTATCCTCAGCGTGCCAGTGTCGAAGCTGGCCAAGGAGTCGCCGCGACAGAGGGTGAGCGAAGCCGCTCTTCTCACATTAGCCCTAACACATTTAACTGGTAGTTATTGTGAGATGTGTGAACTGCATACGCCCTAAGGAAGCCAAACACGTAAATTCAAAGATTTCTATTGCGGATTTAATATCAATCCGGGTGCGATTCCTTTCCATGCGGACGTGTACGGAATCCGCCGGAATCGTGCCGTGCCTGATCGAGATGATATCGGGGGAAATAGTGTTGGCTTATTTGAAGCCGTCGATTTGCTATTATTACGCCTTTATTACCATACTTATGGCACATATTACTTTTATGACTAGTTAATATTATGACAAGATTCATAATAACATAACATAACATCACAACTTAACATTTACACGCAGCCACATACATTGTTTCTGGCACCACACTAGGATACCCTGTGTCGTGGGCACTCGTGGGAACCAGAAATAGCGACGTCATAATATGTAAACGACCTTTTCCTCATAGTAAAATATAAGCGAGTCGATGCTAGCCCTTTCAGGTGCTCATCTTACTCATCTTTAACTAAATTCACTCGGAAAAAATATTGTGAGCAGCTCACAAAATTTACTTTTCTTAGGACGCCCATACACTTACGGTAATAACTTCATAGCGTAAAAATGTATTCAGTTTCGAAGTAACGTTAATTAAAACATTTCCATTATACACGAGAGTTATCTCAACTTTAAACAGTCTTCCAACGGTCTTTTGGCGAGTGAGTGACATTTACCGGGGGTGGGGGGGGGCGCCAGTTCTACGCATTTCATGCAACGAACCTGTCAAAAAGCGTTAGTTCCACCTGTCGACGCAAACCAAAAGATCGTTGGAAAACTCTATGATCGTTGAAAATCACCATGACGGTTCCGCCATAAAAATCTCTCATTTTCACGCTCTTGAAATAGTTTCCAGAGCTGAAAGCGGTATAATATTACGGGCCTGAGTGTCCGTCAAGCTAAGTTGTCGATTGTGCATCCAGGCGTTCCTGTAAATAGATACATCCGTCCACAAAGTCTGATCATTGGCCGTATCATCTTTTCAGATGTAGCTGCTATGTATTCTGGGAGTCACATTTTATCTTGTGAGTGAACCACAGACTGAACAGACCGATTCGGGATCTGCACTGGTTGCCACAAGAACGGTCATAAGCAAATTCGGCGTTAGGTGGTGGAGCTGGTTGTTTTCTCTTAAGGCGCTTTCTCTTAGGATCTTTCAACCGCTGTTCGTCGCGTTTGGTGTACACGCACTTTTAAGCCGCCCCGTCGTCGCGCGTCGTCAGATAAAAACCGTTTCCATGACAGCCTATTCATCTTGAGGGGTTGTGTGTCATCCTGATAATGACGCGGCTCTAGTCTTTTGATAGATCCGCAAGAAACTGCGCAAGACTCTGTCGGCATGACGAGGCTTTTGTGATTAGGACAATTAACAAAACACAGAACTCGAACAACGATGCTGTGTTTTGACTCTCTGTGTCGACTTCCATATCTTCATATTTTGAAACGGGGAGCGCATTTGAAATTTGACGCATATTTATCAGTAAGTCTAGAATTAGATAAATGGGAACAAAGGCAAGGTTTCTGACGACCTTTGTGGTGATTCGGTTGGTTTGGAATCTTGGTTGGAGAGGTAAAAAGCCTGGTTGGATGACTACTTCCATATTATTATTAGTGACGTCGAAGTTTCTTTAAAAAGAAATTTTTAGGTAAAGCTCGCCGTTGTACATGTGTTTTCTTATGTAACTGTTTAAATAATTCTGTACAATAAATAATAAAATTATGTTACTGTGATCGTTTCAATTGTGAAAGATTGAATTCTGTGAAATTCTGTCGTCATCAAATTAATCAACGAAGTAGTCTGAGTGCGATTATTCTGAACATTTACACTTTTCTAGGAATAACTTTGACGATTTCATATTAAATTTAGATTTGGCAAAATTATTTCAAGAATAGCCTTTCCATCTTTCGGGGGACAGATTAAATTCCGAAAACTCTTTACCCTTTGCCATGACTTCTACAGGGTGAAATTGAAACCCCCAGCTTTTTAAAGGGTTGTATGTAACGGACATTTTTCAGAGCAACTCAATGTGAATCCGATTTGACCAGAGCAACTTTATTTTCACTTCCCAGTATATTTTGCCCTGAGTGGGTCAGCTGATTTGAGTTTCACCTTGTATTTTGAAACTATTTACTATATATCTATATAATTAGCCACTCGTCAATGCGAATGGCCGTTACGGCCGTAACAATTGAGATGTAATTGTCATAAATTACCCACTAATGAAAGGTTAGCTTAGTTTGTACGCCTCTTTAATTGCCTAGGTCCACTCGAGCTAAGTCAATGAGAATAATGGGATAAATTGAGAATTTCATTGAATACCCAGTGAACAAGTTTTGTAACACCCCGTTATACAAACCACCACCTATGTATTCAGTTTTGTGTATTCCGAAATGAGTTTCTGTTAATTTTAAGTTGAGCCTTGGGCCTTCTAAGCTTTGAACAACGCCATTCGTTATTCAGGACTTGCCCCCAAACTCATTAAGTGTGCAACGCTGTACCCGGATGTCTTGTTTAAGAAACTACTGCGCCTTAATAGGGTTACTGAGGGAGTCACGCCTTAAATTTTGTTCTGAGCGAAATTACGAAGTTGCTGGAATAGTCAACTTTGCAAAATGGTTGGAGAATGCTGGTTTTTTTAGTGCACGTTAAAAACAAGATATAACGGTACGGTTATGTCCAGTTCGGAGAGTTCATGAGCCGATGTGGATGGAGGAGTTCCGCGGCTTGAGACTGCGGGGTTCAGTCTCAAGACATGAATCATATAATTAAGAACTGCCCCCGCAGAAAATACCATAGCGACCCTGCATACCTGTTCACCCTTTCTAATAACGTAGCCCAATTATAATAATAACTTGTAGTCAGCTGATGAGGTCAATGTACTGAAGGACGACATTTTTTTTTCGTTTGCGATATTGGGTTTTCGTTTCTTGGGGAAAGTTGTTCATATTGATGGGTACTATCATTCACCGACAGGAACAAAATGAATAAAATTTCACCCTGTATGGCATCACGTCTTTTTATTCACGGGATGGATGGCAATATGTTGGTGGAGATTTTGGTACTTAACTGACTTTACCTACCTGTCAAAAAAAAAGCGTTAGTTCCACCTGTCACCGCAAGCCAAAATATCGCTGGGAGAGCAGTAACCGTCTTTTTGTCGCCAGCCGGGAATGAAATCCGGGACTTCTCGGGAGGTAGAAACTGGAATCGCAACGCCCATCATCCGAGCTCAGTAAAGAGGTTTTATTGCTGTCCAAAGAGCCCGTGAAAGTTGGCATTTCCAACACAATGCATTGTTTATAGAAAAAGTTCCATTTTTAGGGTTCCGTACCCGAAGGGTGCCAAACGGTACCCTATTACTGAGACTTCGCTGTCCGTCCGTCCGTCTGTCTGTCTGTCTGTCACCAGGCTGTATCTCATAAACTGTGGTAGCTAGAAGATAGTTGAAATTTTCACAGATGATGTATTTCTGTTGCCGCTATAACAACAAATACTAAAAAATAAAAGAAATTTAATATTAAGGGGGCTCCCATATTTGATTTTGTTTTGAAATAGCTCTCTTACGCCCCTTGTGTAACAATCTACTATAACTTACCTATTGTTCGAATAAATTGAATGAATGTTCTATTTCACCATTTCTGTTGAAGAATAAAATCCAAACTTATTTAAAATAATTGCACAAACAAAAACGATAAAGCTATCATAATATTCACTCAAGAAGTTCAGTGAATAGCAGAGAATTCCGCGCCAAGAGCCTGGGTTTTTAAATAAAGTAGTATTATTGGTAGTTGGAGGACCACAGAGCAGCGATGTTTCACAGTGTATACTGCTGCAGAAAGATTAAAACAGTTTTTAGCACTAAGCCAGCGTGGTGGAGAATGGCTCAAACTTATTTGGATATGGGTAAATACTGAGTTAATAATGAATGGAAAGTGGTTAATGATGATCGAGAAAATGATAATTATGAATGGAAAATGTCATTATGAACTATTATGTAAACCGTAATGTAGTGATTGAGGTGAGAGTACTAATTCATACATACCATGCCCCTGAGTCTCTCGCAACAAAACGCTCCTCGGCATGCTACTGGTAATGGTCGAAGGTAGCACAGTACACCGAAACGTGGTCCGTATTAATATTACATGAGCGGTCGCGAGCAAGCGGCACATCGCTACCTTGCCGGTAACCAATTTTAAAAATGTCCCCCTTCGGTGCTAACCCCCCTCTTTAGATGCCCGGAAGTCCTCATATTGGGTAGGTGAACACTGGAATAGTAAGTGGAGTTGCATTTGATGGGCGGGACTTGGGACTTGGAACTTAGGTAATGGATTTGTGCTGTGTCCTCGAGTGAGGATGGAGGGTACTAAAACTAGCGTGATATGTGTCTTGATAATACCATAGAGCAATACTAAACGCAAGTGACAGATCCCTGGTAGCGCCTTCCTGCAAACGTCACTCTCACGGTAAATGATCGTTGGAAGACTATACGCTAGACCTATCTTTCGGCAACTATGAAAACTGAATTGTAAAATCTAACAACTCGTTATATTTTCACAAAAGAAGAAAAAATTGAGGCCATACAGGACCACGGAGCAAAACCGCACATCGTCCAATGCAATTGTGTATTGAAACAAAACTGACTTGCTGTGGCGGGCAATAGGGGGGGATATTGAAACAGGCTACAACCCCCCCTCGTTCACAGCAGGTGAACAACAGCTATCGAAAACTATCGACGGTGGCCTCGATAGTTGAATATTAAAAGTCACGAGCTAGGGTGTCTGTGGAGCAGTTGGTTCTGTTTCGCACAGCGATAGGTACGCATTTTCCACACGGGTTGGCTGAAGCACAGATTTGCCTGTATTTAACCGTCAGGCCAGTTATTCAATAGTCCATTTTGAGTCCCTTATCGTTGGCGTCGTAGCAATATGGAGCAGAGCCCATTTAACTTCGTTTATATTATCTGAAGACTTGAAAGGCTCAATACGCTTAGGCGTTCCCGAAAGAATTTTGCTGTACTAGCCTGTCTCTTTCTTGTTGTTTGTTTTTATCAAGCCAATCACAAGCCACTATTTTTAATTAATCTACGATTAATCGCCATTTTTATTAGTCGACTCTTTCCGAAACTTTAGTAAAAAAGTGTTTTCGTAATCTCTCTAAATACAATGTACAGAATAGTACAGATAACATACAGACATACAGTACTATGACAGATAACTTGAAAAAGCGAGTCTATCTCCTAAATTCATGTAGTAACAGTGTACTGTGAGAAATGGTCCAACGGCAACTTCACGTTCGGTTGCAATTGCAATAAATGTAAGTACAAACGTGAGAAAAAACCCTCCACTTGTGTTCCTTCCTACACCGGACCGAGAGAATGAGGCAACTTGCTCGAGATTGAGAAAAGTCTACAGCACGCTCCGTTCTGTATTGCTTGCAATCGCCGTCAATAGTTTTGATACGTTATTTTAATCCAGCGTTTTGTTGTGCTGGAATTTCTTCTTGAGCGTGAGGTACCCATGTTTAATATAAACTGGCAAGTTTGAAGTTCCATCGTCCGTAGTCAGTATCTTGTTATGTTAGGTGCCTTGTCACCATACTTCCGAGTAATATTTGAACATTATGTACAGACCAAAACCTTATTAGCTGGGCCAGCCTAGGTACTAATTTATATGCAGGCTAGCAAATTGCTTTCGGTCTGTTCATAAAATATACTCTGTTCATTTTCTGCGTGTCCTTTGATCTCGCCGCCCTGGTCTAATTTGAAAGACTGCCTACAATCGATCAAAGAAAGCCGCCGCCCAATTGACACTAAAATAATGAATGCAGTATACATAATTAATAATTATTAACTAATTCAATCATATACTGGATTTATGCTTTGCTAGAAGTACCTTACGACCATACGACCACTCTAACAAAATATCAGCAAGACATCAACAGTAAAAAACTGGCTCATGCCTGAAAAATATCAGCAAGACATCAACAGTAAAAAACTGGCTCATGCCTGAAAAATATCAGCAAGACATCAACAGTAAAAAACTGGCTCATGCATGAAAAATATCAGCAAGACATCAACAGTAAAAAACTGGCTCATGCATGAAAAATATCAGCAAGACATCAACAGTAAAAAACTGGCTCATGCCTGAAAAATATCAGCAAGACATCAACAGTAAAAAACTGGCTCATGCCTGAAAAAACTCTAAACCTATTCCCTAATGTAATGACTTTGTTATAAAGTAAAGGGTAATTATTCTCCCATAAACAACACGACAACTACAGAACACGACCCGCCCTCGAATGCTACAGAATTTTAGATCCTCGTTAAGTATTTAAGGTTGCTTGTCCATAATTTGCTTGCTCAGTAATTACAATGCCGAGCAGATAATTTAAAAGGCAGAAATCTTACACTTCCGTAACTAGAGGTGAGCTCAAACTTGTTCATAGTTGAGTTAGCGACGCGATACAAAACAAAGTTTAGTCCGAGGTTCATGAAAACGGTTTTGTTTTAAGATTCAAAAGTTTTTACTACAGACGTTTTAAAATTATATCTACGCTACACGAAAATTATTAACATTGCTTTTTACTACGTGTGACCAATACGGGATGAAAATGGTCCTGGGTTGTGTACAGATCTACACACACCAAAATCGGCAGCATTTTCCGCCCTCTCTTCCCTTTTTGTCAACTTATCCGGTCTAGTACCAATATGATTATGAATTAACGGATTAACGTGATGTATTGTTACAAAGTTCTACACCGTATTAATTAAATAAACCAACAATAGACATCAAACAAACAAACAGGAATAAACAAACATGAAAATTATAAAACGAAATGTTTGTTCCCCACGGTATGTTGCAACAAAATCACAAGTGTCTACCTTTAGTTCTTAATTCCATTTAATTAGTATTCTGGAGTGGGAGCCAGAAGGTTGTTGGGTAGTACTTTGTACCGGTTAGAAGTAAACACCGAGGGAAACTTGGTATTTGCAGTAAGTTGAGGAAAAGGGTGTATTTGCGTTGCTCAAACTTCCTCCGCATTAGGTGTACAAATATATAATGTAAATTATGGTGAGCTTCTTTGCTAAGTGTTTGGGAAGAGGACAAAATACAGGGTGAAAGATGTAACTTTATAAAAAAAAAATGGTCGTCTGTAATGTCGGTTTACGGACGATAATTTTACGTGATAAGAAAAGAAAACATTGATGAATAATTGCTTACTTTAAGTTTCTAGTCCTAAGGGTGTTGGCCTGTGCGCTGATAGATCAGGCGGAACGTGACACTTTTTCATGTGTGCAGCCGGTGTTCATCGATTTATAAGACGTTATCACGTATAAAAAGTATAAAAAGGGTTAAAAGAGAAGTCAAAACTTGACATGGAACGAGTGCTTTTTACAGGTTTTGTCCCGAACTATTACAATAATAATCGGGATACGTCACGTCTATCTGTTTTAATATTTATTTCAGCAGACCTTATCATCAGAAACAAATGATAAGTAATCCTATGAGAATCTCGTCCCTACATCACTAAGGTGACAACCTCTAATTAAAAAATAGTTTCGTGCAATTTATGATGATAGATTACTGGTTAGGGCTTAATTGTATTTTGAAACATAATATCATAAATTAATCAAACATCCGCATTTTCTAGCACGTGGTGGCAAATATTCAATTGATTTATAGTCAGACTTTCATGCGTTACCTACCCTGGTCGAGGGAAAAGTGAAGACGGAGAAGAATAAGAAGAGAATAAAAATAGTTTATTTATCAATCCAAATTTTACATTGTGTGTTTGTTTCTGTTACCTAAACAAGGCTAAAGACCTGTAAGATAGGCAACAGCTTCTATACTGTATGAAGAGGCTGTATAAGCAAGCTGACAAATAGGATGAGACCCAACACAAAATAAATAAATACAACCAACCTCTTTAGAACAGCCAATGCAAAACGCAATCAACTCCAGCAACTATAGCCCTCGTTTCAGCGCCAGAACAAAACACAAGCTTATTAGCATGGAGCAAGTGCAACGGCAATTATACACACTAAGCTGTGGGCTGTTTCCGACGGGGGGGTAGGCAGGGGTAAGGGGGAGTCTGCATGAGCAATGAGCCCCTGATGACACTGTTTTTCACAATTTACAGTTCATTATTAGGTGGTGTTCATAGCGAACTGAAGGATTTCGTAATTCTTATAATTTTTATCGTACTATATTAGACAGACATATAAAAAACTTACAATAGATCGACCTTGTACAAAGGGAACATCTCTAACAAGAGATTTTTTCGTGCAGACTTTTATGAAATGGGAAAGAGATATTAGATAGGAGCTTAGCATTTTCTGTTTAGCTTGAGAAGATAGGATGAAAGAGTTTGGTAAAAGTCCGAGAGAGAATGATCAATTGATCAGTCGGCAGACCAGAAGCTATCTATAGCAGATGGACTGGTGACATAGTGCGGGTAGCAGAAAAATAATTAAACAGCTGCGAGGAGGCTTAATTTCAACAGTGGTTTCCTTAATAGGTGATCATTATGTAACGTCTAATGCCTAAGATGATGATCAGTTTTTCACCCAGTATCTTGATTTTGATGTTCGACAATTTCAAATGGTAAACGTATTTTATAGCTACTTTTAGGTTATAATGCATATTTAAAGCTTGAGAGGTTATTAGAATAATAACAACTAAAGTCTGTTTGCGTTAAGAAAATAGTGACTCATCGTACATAAAGGCGTATTCATATTGGGGTAAAAATTAAACCAAATACATTAAAACAAACATTTTATTACTTACACTGTATTGTTAAATGTAAATATTTTAAAATCTGAATTGTCGGAACTTTTGCCAACATTTATAATAAAATAATTCTGTTCCGCGAGTTCCATTACATCGTCTATGTCAGGTATTCGTGTTTTAAATATAATGAATGCACTTTTCTCCTTATAGCACATTTGTCCAAGTCATCAATTTTGTCAATCGCAGATAGTGGAGCTCTTTTTTTACAGGTAATTTTAGAGTATTTGTTGCTTCTGTTCTTTAATTATTTTAAAAACAGTATTTTCAGAAACACCGCATGCACTAGCAATTTACATTACTCGACTCTCCATACTACTTAGTCAAAGGGTGTGGCTAAGACCAGTGAGAACGATGAGTTCCTATTTTCTTAACGCGAACAGACTGTAAAGATAAAAAAAAAAAAAAAAAAAACTGTGACTCGTCATTTCCCATTCGAAGTGTCAAGTCAAATAAGGCAAAGTTGCGTCCCCATTTCTCTTAAACTAACCACGTTACTATAGTTGCAAGTGTGCCACAAGCACAACCAACTTCTCTGATCCTCATCCCAGCCAGCATCAGTTGCCATTATTCAATTGTAATTGGAATTTTAGGAACATTATACTCTCGAATCCGAGTAAAGGCCTGTGCCCCTCGGTGGGGACATTAATGGGCTACATTTACTTACTTACTATACTCTAGAGAAGTAAATTAATGAAAAATTATAGTAGGTGACCTCGCCCTTATTACCGCCTACTAAGTATTATAACGAGTCGGTGAGCCGCGAGCACTGCCGCTTATTAATTGACGTCTGTTACTGAAGCGGTGTAAAGGTGCTTACACAATATACGGATGTTTATTTTATTATTTATTTTTTGGCTGTATCTTAAATATGTAATATCTGAGAACAGAGATTTGCTCGGTGGTTGGTGGTACAAACACAATAAACATTATATTCATATCATCAGACTGGATTAACATAGATTAATATGCTGCTGCTGCTGTTTTTGGAACAGCTGCAAACAAGAAGCAAACAGGCATTTTGTTTTCCTCGTGAGTTTTAGGCTCAGATATTCTGCTACGTGTAGGCTGAGAGATTGAATTCTGTGCCTAACACTCACGAGGAAAACAAAGTGCCCGTTTGCTTAATAGCAATCAAGAAGGTTGAATAACAAATGATGAACTTAGATTGGACCTTATTTCAACGAAACCTTTTTGCGTGAATTTTCCGAAGACGCGCCAAAAAGTGTCATGTGATCTGAGGTCGCAATGAGTTAACTTACTTTTTTATTGTCATTGGAATTTATGCCTTATTTTCATTGTACTAAAGTGAAATTGTCAATCCTATTGCACGGGTATGAGAAAAGCATGAAAACTCGGAAAAAACGCGATTTTCCAGTTTATGAGACCTAGCGCGATCGATTTTTTACCCCCAAAAACCCCTTCATTGCAAATTTCATCGAAAACTACAGCGCCTTTTTCTAGAACTTAAAACATATACCGTTACATACAAATATTCCTCGTTTAAAGGTAAAGGCTACCGCTCGGCTTTACATCGCGGTCACTAATTGGGGATATTATAAATTATTGTACACCCACTTCCTTGAATAAAGTTATATTATTATTATTATTATTCACCTGAGATGAGATGAGAAACGAAACACCAATTACTATCTGCTAGTGCCTTTACAGGGAGTGTCGACAAATTAGCGATGCAAATAGACATGTAAATGTTACTGTGTCGTAAAATCAACAGTATGATTTGTCGTACGATTTCGCGCCCCTAATTAGAATATAATAACGTTATACTGGTAATTTCAGACAAACAGTGTTTCCGGTGACTGTATTTTTATAAACCATTCGATTTCCAGTTACATATAGATTTCCTAGTACTAATTTGTGTTATTGGTAGTATTATTACTATTACTCCTTCACGGATCAGTGTGTTAATTTATGATTGTGATTTATTTTTATACGAGACTGATATGTAATGTAAAATTATCAATAAATTATCTTATCTTATCTTAACCAGGAGCGGCAGTGTCGTTCTCAAACAGGTGGTTCAATCTGTCAAAATGTACGAGGCCTTATAATTGTCAAGTGTGTAAGTGGGATTACATTTTCATTAACCCTTTACAAACAGGCATTATTTTTAGGGTTTCGATCCTTAAAAGTAAATAAAGGAACCCTTATAGGATCACTTTGTTATCCGTCCGTCCGTCTCTCCGTGTGCCACGACCTTTATATCAAGAACGCGTGAACGTATCAAGCTGAAATTTATGCCAATTATTAGTGTCTGTAGTCGCATAGAGCTGTGAAAAAATCAACCTTTTAGGTCAACGCAATCGAACGCTACGACCGTTTATGCTGTAAATTGTTGGATTTTCATAGTAATCGCAATGGATCCAAAACCTATAGGGCACTTCCCGTAGGCCTACTATCTTGTAATTTAGAACAAAATAAGTTATCATAGCACAAGTCAAGGGAAAAATGTAACAACTGCAAATTTCTGTCTTTCTACAATTATGTGATTTGGTTTACATGGATGACATAATACTTTAGTTTTTGAAGTAAAACTTCTTGGGGCACGGGGGTAAAATTTATTTAACCTCTCAACTGTGGGTTATTCATATATTTGCTTTTCAATTGCTACTAGCCGGGTGCTATCACGAGTGGCTAAGAAATGTAACGGAAATTGGAATCGGTGACGTCAGGGTCGGCTGAAGACTTTTAAAACCGCAACTATTTTCAATACGGTTTTTAACTAATCAGATAAGATAATAATACATTCGTACAATAAAGAATGTTAATTAGTGAGAGAAAAACCTGATGAAACGTTAACAAATAAAAATTATTTTAAGCATTCTTCCACGAGTTCTTGATTTCCGGTATGGCCAAAACCAGTGACGTGACCAAAAACTACTTCGTTCAACCTCTTTGTTGGAACCGGAACTTATGTTTGACAGTTGTGCGATGCGATCCATACAGTTTGTAAGAAAAGAGTTTAATCAATGTCACACGGGTCGATATGGATTTCTAAAATGATGAACGAATCGTTTTGTGGCCGGTAACTATGGAATAGGTACCTAAAACGCGCTGCGTAGTCGCGCAACGGGCAGCTAGTAATCGCATAAAGTCACTTAGAATCATCCAAATGTGATATTTAGTTTTCAAGCAAATTCCGATGTGATGGATGGCTGCATTAAGACTTCTTGAAAACAATAAGTAGGTACCTAGAACTGTTCTAAAGCCACTTTTTATTATATAGTGCAGTTCAAGTCACAAATTAGCAGTTTAGCTACTAAGTACGTGTTATACCTACCTATTTAATGTTTATCTGTAGTAAACGGCCAAAGCGAGGTCTACAGCTTACAGAGCCATAAGTTTAATGGCTTATTGTTTCGCTTATTTGTTTGTATGTAATTTTTGTAATACATATTTTAAAGTTGAATTGTTGTTATAACTGTTGAAATTATACGATTTTGATTTTAATAAGCTTTTGTAATTTTAAAGTTAATGCTTCATGCCAGTCAATAATGTTGAAGTAAAATATCAAAATCGAGGTATGTCGTATGACGGACTAAGGAAATGTCAAGAATAAAATTAAATAAGAGTTACGTCATCGCTTCGCGATAAAGTAACCCTAAAAAATCCTAGCAAAGTAGGTATGTATAGGTTAGCGGGGGTAGCATAAGGCACGCCAGTCACCCCAGCCACGCATTTTGTCACAATTTAATGTCATATCATAATGAATGCACGCTATTTTATGGAGAAACATCATTGAGACGCGAAAGGAGTTGGCAATTTGGCAAAATGACTGCCCCAGACATGTACAAAGACTTCTCAACAGCCAATTAATAGCATTTAAATATTCTCTCATAAATTACTGCGTCTTTAGTTAGTTTGTAGAACTTGAAGGAAATTATTAAATAATTATACAATCAAACAAACTTACCAAGTGATGTTCGATTGGAATTGTTCTTCGCAATCTCGTCCGAAGATGATCAGAATATTTACTACTTGTTAGTATCGAGTCTGTCTCGATTCACACACATATGTTTTAAGTTTCTGAAAAAAACATTATTTCTGAACGCAACATTGCGTAAGCGCTGCTGGCGCGGCTCTATCCGTCATTCAGTTTAAAGATCCTAATTAAATTTCGGGCGTTGCATCCGAGCCGAGCTTGTCGGTGGCTTGAATTGAGCCCGAAATTCAAATTCAGCTTCCGCTCACTGTAGCGATGTGAAAGCTTGTCTGTGAATGATTCTACAACCATTAGGGTATAAGCCAGGTACATTCGCTTATACGGGCGGGTGGGAGTGATCATCTTCGGACGAGATTGCGAAGAACAATTCCAATCGAACATCACTTGGTAAGTTTGTTTGATTGTATAATTGTTCTTCGCAATCTCGTCCTTCAGATGATCAGAATATTTACTACTTGTTAGATGTTCAAAGTCTGTTGTAGAATCAGATCCTTTATTATGTCTTGTACTACAGACATTTTAAAAATAATCTAGGAGGTTGACAAACTCCAACAGTTCAATTCTTGAATTATCTTAAAAGTATAATAAGACTGACTTTGTCAGTAACCTTAACAATTAAGTAGGTAGGTACCTACTAAATTAGAAAAATAATCATTGTTTGAGGCGTTACATGGTGTAATGCCATAATACTAGATTATAATAATATCTAATCAGTCTCCATCGATAATGGCCTCAGCAAAGGAAGTATCCTTGCTGATGATTGGGCGGTTATAAAATTTTGCAAAGGTGGCTGACGAGTCAGTCCAACCAGCCGTTCTTCTGATTTCATCTATATTGACGCCTTTCATAAGGGCGTTAGATGTTGAGGCATGTCTTGTACTATGGCTAGAGAAAATAGATGTATCTATTCCACTTGCAGTTAGTACAGATTTTACCCAACGGCTGATAGTACTGACTGACACAGCCTTATGCGGTTTTTTATGAGATACAAACAACGTGGGACATTTTCTTATATTAGCAGTTATTCTTAAATAGTTTGTCAAGCATCTGGCTGGACAGATGTTGGGTCTATCCGTGAAAAACGGTAGTATTAACATTGGTTGGTGTCGATTAAGGCCAGATGTTTTTATGAGTTTTTCTATTTTAATAACAATCTTGTTCTCAATCGTTTTAATTTCAGTAGTAACAATAGATGCTAATGTCTGCATTCTTTGACCCGTGGTTAGGGCTAACAAGGTTACTGTTTTAAGAGAGCAGATTTCTAAGTTATTCAAATCTGTATAGTTTGTTTCAAGGAAATTGAGAACGATAGATACATCCCAAGTATATTGATATTTGGGTTTGTTTGGTCTTAGGCGATAAAAACCTTTGAAAAGTCTTCTAATGCTATCATTAGTACCTATTTGTGGTCCTATCACTAATGATAGGGATGATCTTATACAGTTGAGAGTTCCATAAGCTGCACCATCATGAAATTTTTTAGTAAGGTAATTAATAATGTCGGTTATAGATGCTTTTGTTGCAGACAGTTGCATATCTCGACAGTAAGAAAACCAGGCGGTTATACAGGGCAAATATTGTTTGATGGTGTTACTTGATATAGAAGAGAGCATGATCTCAGCTGCACGTTCATCGATGCCGGTGTCTAGGAATGTCTGCCGGACAATCTCCCTACCATTAGTGATAGCTCCCCGTGGAGAGGATGTGGTGACCTGGAATTGCATAATGTAAGCATATTACTATTTGGTGTAAAGATCAATGTATCAGTCACCAAAAGCTTATTAAATAAAGGAAACCAAGGTTGAGTTTTCCAGATAGGTACAACCAAGAGTCCTGTTGCTTCATCAGCCACTATTTTTTCTAAACATTTTAGTACCATAGAGAAGGGTGGGAAGGCATAAAAGTTAAGGTCTTTCCAAGACATTGTAAACGCATCTACTTTTATAGCAGATGGGTCAGGATGCCATGAGACGTATTTTTCACATTTTGTGTTGGTTCTTGAAGCAAAAAGATCAATGTCGGGTTTCCCGAATGAGTCAACTATTTTTGTAAACAATTTATTATTTAGTTCCCACTCTGTATGATTAAGTTGTTTTCTAGATTCATAATCTGCAATAACATTATCTTTAGTATTTATGTATGAAGCAAAGATTGTAATATTTCGTTTCTCACACCACTGCCAGATATGTTTTGCAATCTTGTGAAGATGTGGATGTTGTATTCCACCAAAACGGTTGATATATGCGATGGCAGTGGTGTTATCTATTCGCATTAGAATTTCACAGTGTGATAAACTTGCAGCAAAGCTTTTAAGTCCGAACAGGGCGGCTTTAAGTTCAAGTGTATTGATATGCAACTGTGACTCTTCTTCAGTCCATGGACCACTGGTTGACTGACTGTCACATGATGCCCCCCAGCCAGAGAGTGAGGCATCTGTATAGATTTCTATAACAAATTTATTCTTTCTTATAGGAGATACAGATGTAGGTAAATTATTTATCCACCATTGAAGGTCTGGTTGGCAGTTTACAGGTAATGAAATAATTGCATCATAGTTTTCATTGTTATGTAGGAGAGACAGGTACTTGTGTCTTTCTAATTCTTTTGTATAAAGTAAGCCATATCTGATAGCGGGGCATACAGACACCAGTGTTCCAAGGACTTGGGCTAAAAACCTGATTGAGAACATGGTTTTTGACATTAGCTTTCTTACAAGTTTAAGACATTTCTGTCTTTTGTCAGAGCTTATTGATATGGTCATTGTACTTGTATTGAATATTAATCCTAGGAACTTGCATTCTTTTGAGGGAGAAAGTTGAGACTTCTCTTTGTTAATTATGAAACCTAGTTGTGTCAATAGCCCTGAGGTTTGTTTAACATTATTAAGGCATTCTTGATATGTAGACCCAATACATATCCAGTCATCAAGATATTGAACAGACTGTAAACCTTTCCCTCTAAGATGTGCCACTATTGGCTTGAGTAGTTTGGTAAAGACATATGGCGCAGTACATAGGCCAAAAGGAAGAACATTAAATTGGTAAATTTTTCCCTCAAATATAAATCTTAGATACTTTCTGTGATCAGGATGTATAGAACACATGTAATATGCATCCTTTTTATCAATTGTAGCCATGTAAACATCCTGTTCTAGCAGTTTACAGACTGTACGGTAATCTTCTAATTTAAAATGGTCAGCTGTAATATAGTTATTTAAATTCTTTAAGTTAAGTATGAACCTAAAAGATCCATTTGGTTTTGGAACAAGGAATATAGATGAACAGAACTGGTTTGTTGTTGCATTACATCTATCTATAACATGGGATTGTAGCAATTTACCAACTTCTATTTTTACTTGTTCTCTTTCAGTGTGAGAGAATGAGTCATTAACTGGTGGAAACTTTTGAAATGGTATCTCATCAAATGGTATTTGATATCCAGATACCCATCTCAGTATAGTGGAATCTTCTGTAAGTTTTCTCCACTTCTTTATAAAGAGAGGTAGTCTGCCCACCTGTACTAGCGCCTGGCTCGTGGAGGCGGAGCTGGGCGCCTCTTGTCGTAGGTCCTGCGGGCAGCAGCTGGTGCTGGCGCTGGTGCACGTGCTGGTGCTGGTGCAGGCGTTGGTTTCGGTTGGCCTGCCGCTCTGCCTGTTTGACGGGGAGGCCCCCTCCAGTTTAAAGTTTTGTTCTTAAAATTGTTTGCCGGCTGAGTTGGCTTGGTCGGCTTGAGGTCTTGTGCTGACCTTTGTACAGCTTTGGCTGTCTTTATTTTTTCATTTATGTTTTGTCCAAAAAGGTACTCCCCTGCATCAGTTTGTAGAAGGCTACTCTTTAGCTCTTTGTTTATTACAAAACTGATCAGACTCCTCCTTGATTTGGTATCCAAATATAATGAGTCACACAGGATTTTGGCAGAGTCATTGAAACATTTTATTGCCTCAATTTTGTTACTTCCTTTTAGAAGGATTTGCAACCCTTCGCCAATGCTGGCCAGTGCCAGTGAGGTTAGGTCCTGGCGGGCCTGTATTAGTGTATCCTTCTTTTTCACAGGGTCCGGGATGGCCACTGCTATTTCATCATTGAGCTTCGGGGCCGCTATATTAATATTGTCGAACATGCAGTAGGTTGTTTGCATTGTTTGTTTTTGCTCCTTAGTAAGGCCTTTCTTAAGTATTGGTTCCCATCGAAGCTGCAACTGCCTGTGTAGACTTTTCTTTTGAGAGTTTTCCTCGGAGATTTCTCCCAGAACACTCAGTATTTCTTGCTCCAACTGGTCACTTTCTTCAGTTTCTCCTTCAAGAAAAACCTCTTCTTCAATGACAGCCTCATCATCAATGGTAATATCATCAGGTGGGGTCGTTGTAGGGGCAAGCGGCGGCGTTGCAGGGATGAGCGGAGGTGTTGCTGGTATTTCTGGCTCTGGCAGTAAGTCACAATGACTTGTGGTCTCTTGTTTCTTCTCAGGTAGTTCTGGAGATTACATAAACCATATTAGTTTATACACTGTACTCCTTACTTTAGAAATACAGATAAACTAACTCCATGTTGACAAGTACCAACATGTGGCCAAGCAACAAGTGAGGTTATGAAAAAATAATATTTACCATGGATTATCCAAATAATTCTGTGTTCTGACAACAAAGCAATTATTTGTCTGATAATACATGTATGTAGGTGCGATGTGGTTACGTCCCGACACAGCTCGACACTCAGAATTAGTGTAGCAACTATGTTTATTGGGTAGACACGCGCGTCCCTAAAAGAACGAGCCGTGCTTTATAACCTCAAAATGCACTTGTAATACATTTTTAAACATGAGCAATCACGATTTTCTCGTAATCGAGCCTCGTATGATTGTATTTGTTTATAATAAATCCATGAACTGGTTGTGGGGATATGGGTTCACTTGGATTTTCGGGCTTACCTTGTATTTTCTCTTTTAGACGCCTAAATCTCTTTTCCAATTTCTTTCTTCTTTTTTCCACATCTTCTTCTACGCTTCTGCTTCTTCTTCTTTTTCCCATTTTGATTTATTGAATGAAATAGGAAATTTTATTTTATTTTCGTGTGATTTCTCGGGTTGACATAGACAACGAATGACGGATAGAGCCGCGCCAGCAGCGCTTACGCAATGTTGCGTTCAGAAATAATGTTTTTTTCAGAAACTTAAAACATATGTGTGTGAATCGAGACAGACTCGATACTAACAAGTAGTAAATATTCTGATCATCTGAAGGACGAGATTGCGAAGAACAATTAAGAGTTGTCACTTCATACTCTATGATTCCGCCATTGATTAGTGACTTTTGCCATCGTTAAAAATAACATGCAACATAATTGCCAACTAGCAAAACTGTTGAAAACAGGAGGTTTCCAGAGGAGTGGCTAGATGGCGTTATGTTGCATGTTATTGCAAAATGGTGCTTATTTCTAGCGACGGCAAAGGTCACGGAATCATATTAGAATCACGGAGTATTGAGTAACAACTCTTATTTACCTATATTTAATTTTTTTTTCTTCAAGTTCTACAAACTAAATACAGACGCAGTAAATTAAATTTATGAATGAATATTTAAATGCTATTGGCTGTTGAGAAGTCTTTGTACATGTCTGGGGCAGTCGTCCATATATTGATTTAGCCATCTTCTTTGTCATTTATCTGCGCGACTGAGGTGAGTGGCAAGCCTTATGGTAGCCCCGCAGGTACACATTAACTTGGAATAGTTGAAAATACGTACTCGATCAATTAAATAAAGGGACTGGGCACAGAAACAAGCAAAGCAATGCATACATTTGAGCGAGACGGCTTAAAGACGTGACGTCAGATGGTATATAATCTGAGCGAGATGCAAATAGTAGTGACACTATTGAATGAGTTAAGTATATCACCACGAGCGCGACAAATTGTAGATAAGGAATGGTGGGAAATAAATGACATGACGTATTAAAAGTAAGTACAAGTATAAAATAATTTCAAATAATCGGACGTCTGAAACATAAAAGTAACTTGAAGCAGAGATTGGATCTCAAAATTGGAAATTTAAATCTCTTTTAGTATAGGTAGGTATAGGTGTATAGTATAGGTACCACTTAATGATCTAGCTACAGAAGTTTTACTTCTAACACGTGTACGGTGCTACACGCGTATATTTTTTTATGTGGAAACCTATAATCACACATGTGACGCTCTCCAAGTGTGATCGGAACCCTTGGTGCGCGAGTCCTAGTAACGTATACATACCATACATACATATACATACATACATAGCGTCACGCCTTTTCCCATAACGGGGTGGCAGAGGCAGAACTGTGCCCACTTCTAGCCAGTTATTCAATATACTCTATTTTGCGTGACAGGGGGCTAGCCCATCGCCGCAGCTATGGAGTAATGAAGTTTTCAATCACCGTTATAGCGTCCGTATACATAAGATAAATGATCTCATCGGTGCATGGTCAGCACCGGGATTCGAACCTGCATCTTCTGCATGACTACGCGTATTGGCATAATTGATGGACAGAGCCGATGGATAAAAGTTTATTAGAAAATCTATTGTCCTAACAACGAATCATTCACCCTTCAGTCTATGATTCTGAGAACCTCAAGTTGCAAACTAACCAAAATGTTATAAGGTGTAATGCAGAGACTATATATCCAATTGACTGCGCCTACGGGGGAATGCGGCTCGCCAAACGTTTGTTGTATTCAACAAACGTTCGCATACGCAACCTATGACGGGCCGCCAGACAGTTTCGCAGCGGCTAGCGCGGCTGACCAATCACAGCTCTCTTACCTCGTCCCCCGCCCCGGCGTTCGTAAATTGGTGAGTTGTGTTTCAAAGGAAAATGTACCTATGCGCTCTCCACTGGATAAGTGCTCCCTGGTGTAATGTAATGATACTATGGTAATGGGCTCTACTCACGATGCTATCTGTCTCGCGATTTATTGCTGCGACTTGTATTTCTCTCTCTGTCTATCTTCCTGTTATGTCCTTCCCTAGCGGTTGCAAGGCAGCCTGCCTTCTATGAGTTGCAGCGACAGCTTGCAAGCCAGGTTGCATCGTGAGAGAGCCCATAACATTCGCATCGAGCATGTCGAGCATCGAGCAGGAAGTCAGTAACAGTTTACGCTCGTTGCTCGCTGGTTTCCCCGTAGTACTACGTACTGACTGCATGAATGCTCGCTGTGTAACATGTAATGCTCGCTGTGTAACATGTAATGCTCGCTGTGTAACATGTAATGCTCGCTGTGTAACATGTAATACTCGCTGTGTAACATGTAATGCTCGCCATGTAACATGTAATGCTCGCTGTGTAACATGTAATGCTTGCCATGTAACATGTAATGCTCGCCGTGTAACATGTAATGCTCGCTGTGTAACATGTAATGCTCGCTGTGTAACACGTAATGCTCGCTGTGTAACATGTAATGCTCGCTGTGTAACATGTAATGCTCGCTGTGTAACATGTAATGCTCGCCGTGTAACATGTAATGCTCGCCGTGTAACATGTAATGCTCGCCGTGTAACATGTAATGCTCGCCGTGTAACATGTAATGCTCGCCGTGTAACATGCCGTGTAACATGTAATGCTCGCCGTGTAACATGTAATGCTCGCCGTGTAACATGTAATGCTCGCCGTGTAACATGTAATGCTCGCCGTGTAACATGTAATGCTCGCCGTTTAACATGTAATGCTCGCTGTGTAACATGTAATGCTCGCTGTGTAACATGTAATGCTCGCTGTGTAACATGTAATGCTCGCTGTGTAACATGTAATGCTCGCTGTGTAACATGTAATACTCGCTGTGTAACATGTAATGCTCGCTGTGTAACATGTAATGCTCGCTGTGTAACATGTAATGCTCGCTGTGTAACATGTAATGCTCGCTGTGTAACATGTAATGCTCGCTGTGTATGTGTAACGCGTAACGTAACGTTGGTCAGTTTGCAAGTTAACAATAAACCGGGACGGACCGCAGAACACAAACTGCAACCGCAGACCACAGGCGACACAACAGAATCTGCAGTATACACCGGATGCTCTCGTTTGAGTGTAAATCCTTAGTGTCAAAATGGCTCAAAACTTTAGATTATGCTCACACTGAAAATTTTCTAGTCATTGTCAGGTAACAAAAAACAAAAAACAATATTTCTAATTACTAATTATTTCAATAGGATTTTAACAAATTATCTGAATGTTTCAATTAATTCAATTAATTTTTAACGACAAAATATACAGAGATTATAAAATATTATTCTCATCCCCTCGTCCCATACACATTACACGCACTATACAGTACATCGCCTTCAGACACTCACAACACTCACATCTTCTCTCCACACTCACTACACACAAAATTTAATATTTTATTTTATTTTTATTTTATTAATTTAAAAAGTCTTCTACTTTTCACTATTAAATTGTATATCACACAGGGAATTGCGGGGTTCTTGTAACACAGATTTGTCAGATCTAGTACAAGGCCCCAATAATATTTTGTAAACGAAAAATTTTTAGTGTATAAATGATTTTGTATTTTTGTATTTGTATTTTTGGTTTCTATGCATTTTTATGAAATTGATTCCGAGCGCGCAAACGAAAGACAGTGAGAGAAATCTTTGAGCTGTCGTTTATGCATCCGTTAACAGATACAAATAAATGCAACCTTCTGTTCAAGGATTTTTGAACTCGAAAAAAAGACGCATTTAGCTCCATAATCACGTGCCCCCGGCGCGGTCCTCACACACGTTTTAATTGAACCCTTTTGAAAAAAGTAAAAGAAGGAGGCAAAAGTTATTTAAGGTTCCGTGCCTTAAGGGTGGAACCTTATTGTATAGATGATGCGAGTTCGAATTCCGGTGCTGGCCATGTACATATCACTAACAATATAATATGTTTAGACGAAGTCGATAACTTTATTTTTTGTTATCAGTTGTTAACTTAGCGAATTTTAGCAACGAAGAGTATCTTTTTACTCGAGAGTATCTTGTACTTTGTCATAGAATGAAGATTTTCATTTTGTCATTGTCATACAAATTATCACCGGGATAGTTATTTTCGCATAACTTTTTGCTGGTAAAATCTAACCTTAAAAAGGCCAATTATTTAAAAATACAAGAATAAATTATTTGTTTAATCAATATGAGAAATGATCAAAATATGATGGAATATGTGGGAGACATTGGGTATTTTTTCCTGAAATCTAAAAAAAAGTGGCCAAGTGCGAGTCGAACTCGCTCATGAAGGGTTCCGTAGTAGCATCATAATATTCATAATACAGCTCATACAGCTAGCCCATTTGTAACGACCATTCTTCACTAGCAAATAATAACATTATTTTTCATAGTGTTTGTATATAAATGACAATGTAGATAATTGCGGTATCTAAATGTTTTATATCTTAAAAACTGCTTATTTTTTTATTTTGGTATGAATAAAAATTTCGTTGAAAGTGTGTATTGAGATACACAGCATGTATATTTTTTATTATTTTTCACTCTCTTACTTTAAAAGTTAGAGAAAAGTTAGAAGGGGGAACACAATTTTTCCACTTTGGAAGTTTCTGTCTATTTCACGATTTACTTTGAGGAAATATGGTTTCAAGAACTATCTAAAAACACCCCAAACATATAGGTTTGATGAAATAAAATAACATATGGTTTCAGTTCCATGTATGGGGAGCCCCCCCCCCCCTTAATTTTTATATTTGCAATTTTTTAATAAAAACCGTAAAGCGGTTCACAGAATACATCTACATTCCAAGTTTCAATTGTGTAATCCTAATAGTTTCGGAATAAAGTTGCTGTGACATACGGACAGACAGACGGACAGACGGACAGAGAGACTTGATGAAACTATAACGGTTCCTTGTTTCTCTACGGACCCTAAAAAAGATAATTGAGATAATATTATCTCAACCACTACCCACCCAACTCAGGAGTTCAGGACAGAATTTCAAGCAGATATTATGTGTTCAATACACCAACCCTCCTACTCCCCATTTTTGTCGCACCATACTCCAAACACCCTGTCTATTCTATCTCATGAATCCCTCCAGCTTTAGACTTACTCGCACTTCGCCGTTTCTGTTTCAGGCTCGAGTCGCGTAGCCTAAAAAGTTTGTGTGCTAATGTCTCAGCGAAAAAAGAAGTTAATGCTCCAGGGCGTAATGTTGGGTCACCATTTTGTAGGTTTGTAAAAAGACACGGCTAGTGTGCCGACTTTTTTTGCAAGCAAGCACCTTAGTGGTAGGTATCTAACATACCTACAATAAACACGTTCAGAGAGCGCTAATTGGTGTGCACTGCAGTGTACATAAAATGCCGTAAGCGAGGAAAATGTAAAAGGACTAAAAAAGACGTAATGTGCGAGGTATACCTATTTCAGTTTTATAATATTATGTTGGTAGGTACCTATTTTTTGGTAGGTTATAATACTGGTTATAATATTAACAAACATGTATCGTTATTTTTGGTGTCCTCTACCCATATTCACCACATTAATCTTGTAACAAAGGAAAAAATGGAAGGACGCCATCTGTTGGATTTTGAAAAACTCTTAATTACCGATGACAAGTGATCCCACTATTTTTTTTCTTCGTTGTTGTCCTATTTTCAAAGTTTCTTACCGCGCAAGACCTTCTTTACGCGTTGTTCGTACATCAATGCCTCAGTTGCTGTGCTACCGGTGTGAAGTTGGCAGCCAAAAAGTTAGCAGCCAAAATAATCCGACCGAATTAAAGAGTGTTATTTTAATATTAACACTATTAGCGCTGCTGGTGATTTTGACGGATTTAAAGGTTCGGACAGTACATAGGCTAGGTCTAGTATTGTAAAGTAGGTCCTAGACCATAATCTAGAATACTTTTGAATACTAATATCGGACGACAAGACACTACCACGGTCGTTGAAAGCTCAGACATGTTTATTTTTTCCTCATCTTGAAAGCGCTGCTGGTGATTTTGACAGATTTAAAGGTTTGGACAGTACATAGGCTAGGTCTAGTTTTTTAAAGTAGGTCCTAGACCATAATCTAGAATACTTTTGAATACTAATATCGGACGACAAGACACTACCACGTTCGTTGAAAGCTCAGACATGTTTATTTTTTCCTCATCTTGAAAGCGCTGCTGGTGATTTTGACGGATTTAAAGGTTCGGACAGTACATAGGCTAGGTCTAGTTTTGTAAAGTCTAGAATACTTTTGAATACTAATATCGGACGACAAGACACTACCACGGTCGTTGAAAGCTCAGTCATGTTTATTTTTTCCTCATCTTGAAAGCGCTGCTGGTGATTTTGACAGATTTAAAGGTTCGGACAGTATATAGGCTAGGTCTAGTTTTGTAAAGTAGGTTCTAGACCATAATCTAGAATACTTTTGAATACTAATATCGGACGACAAGACACTACCACGGTCGTTGAAAGCTCAGACATGTTTATTTTTTCCTCATCTTGAAAGCGCTGCTGGTGATTTTGACAGATTTAAAGGTTCGGACAGTACATAGGCTAGGTCTAGTTTTGTAAAGTAGGTCCTAGACCTTAATCTAGAATACTTTTGAATACTAATATCGGACGACAAGACACTACCACGGTCGTTGAAAGCTCAGACATGTTTATTTTTTCCTCATCTTGAAAGCGCTGCTGGTGATTTTGACAGATTTAAAGGTTCGGACAGTACATAGGCTAGGTCTAGTTTTGTAAAGTAGGTCCTAGACTATAATCTAGAATACTTTTGAATACTAATATCGGACGACAAGATACATCCACGGCTGGCGAAAGATCAAACTTTTTCTTTCTTTCTTTCTTTATCTTGAAAGTGCTGCGGGCCATTTTGACTGATAAGGAGGGTTGGACAGTACATAGGCTAGGTCTTGTTGTGTGTGGTACGTCCTTGTATGGTCTAAAACCCATCACAGAGGCCATTAGTGTTAATATTAAAATAACACTCTTTAATTCGGTCGGATTATTTTGGCTGCTAACTTTTTGGCTGCCAACTTCACACCGGTTGCTGTGCTGGCAGCTGCAGTAATGTACTATTTTGTGTTGTGATTATTTATAAAAGTAAAAAATCTTTTACAAATAATCAAATGCAAATAATCAAAATGCATACCTATTCAATTCAATTCATTTATTGATTAAGTAATTTAATTTAATTTAGTTTAGCTTAGTTTAAAAGGGGTTTGGCATGAAAACCAGCGGCAGCATTGTGTGCTGCCACCGCACCATGCAACAACACATTCTGAAACCAAACCTTTTTGACACATAATTAATTTCATTAATGTATCAATGTAATAGAGTTCTCTGACGTGTTTCAAATAAATTTCTTTCTTTCTTCTTCTAACAAAACAAAATTAAACTATGTACTACTTTTTATTAAACATAAAAATCACAACTGAAAACAAAGATATAAAATAATTTCATGAAGGCAATAGCCCTTAAAAGGACAAAGTGCTCATTTTTTCCCTGTTGCTGCAAATACTATTTATAGCATTCATGGTCCTTTTTCCATTCTTCTTCGGTGGCGTACGTGTGATGCTGGCCATGGATTTTTCAATGGCGTAGTTGGTGGTCATCTGTTCCTTTTGCATAAGGCTAATTGTAGCAAGATTGTAGCATACACACCGTTACAACTATTGGTGAGTTCAGTTCAGTTTAATGGGTGGTTCCACCGCCGGTGCCAGGCCGGCAAGTGCAAACTCATTGTTTGCATAGATTGATCACAATTTTGGTGGGAACAGTGGATTTGATATGGATACTGTTAATTTAGTTGTAGTGATTTTACTTTGATTTTTCGATTTTTGATTTTATCCATGATTTTACTTTCCCAAGAACATAATAAGCTTCAAACCACTGTGTAATCACCTCTGCTTCCTCAGACCAAACTTCATATTTAGAGGCATAAAAGCTTCGGGTATCTCTTCGTCGGGTAAGTACGCTAAAGAAACTATATGACGAATTTTCAAGGCCAATTCGCTGTTGCTTCCATATAAGTTGTTGCAAACCACAGCTTTGAATTTTGCGCCATAAATTCTGGCCCAAGTGAAACAGGCAGCCTTTATGGTCAGTATCAGGAAATTCAATTTTTAACGGTAATCACCGCTATCTAGTAGCCAGTAATTATACCTCTAAATGTAGGTATATTGATTAGTCTGAGACTGTGGGTTTAGAAATTTATCAAACTCCATAGCATATTCTTTAAGGCGTCCCCTAGAGCCTAGATTCTTTTATCAAACTCCATAGCATATTCTTTAAGGCGTCCCCTAGAGCCTAGATTCTTTTATCAAACTCCATAGCATATTCTTTAAGGCGTCCCCAGCCTAGATTCTTTTATCAAACTCCATAGCATATTCTTTAAGGCGTCCCCTAGAGCCTAGATTATTTTATCAAACTCCATAGCATATTCTTTAAGGCGTCCCCTAGAGCCTAGATTATTTTATCAAACTCCATAGCATATTCTTTAAGGCGTCCCCTAGAGCCTAGATTCTTTTATCAAACTCCATAGCATATTCTTTAAGGCGTCCCCTAGAGCCTAGATTCTTTTATCAAACTCCATAGCATATTCTTTAGGGCGTCCCCTAGAGCCTAGATTATTTTAAACTTGGGTCAAACAAATTGAAACAACCGCTAGGTGCACCATTAAAAGAAATAAAGTGTCCCCTAAAGCTGGCTACACACGGCATGATATCGGTGGCGATCTAGGGTGTAAAAAGGTGATAAACTGGAGCCGCCTGCTGTGTGTGAGTACACCACTCCAAGCGCACACAGCAGGCGGCTCCAGTTTCACATCACCTTATTACACCCTAGATCGCCACCGATATCATGTGTGTAGCCCGCTTAAGATGGGGATTGTTAGTAAATCGGGTGAGGCTACATACGAGTGGGTAGCCTAGGTGCTCCGTGGCGGAGACTCCTTCTCCTGCTGTGCTTGTGTTTGTGAGGGTGTTTGGTTGTCTGTGTGAAGTGTGAATATGTGTGAGAGTGAAAATATTTTTTTATTCTTGTCATTTTTTTATTTTGTAAATGTTTGTTGGCTTACGCCTGCAATAAACGATTAGTATTATTATTATTATTATAGACATGTTACACTTTGCTCAATCGACAATTTATGCATTCGACCGATAAACTAACAAAACACTATCAACTAGTCCGGGCGCTGCATAAATTATTATTTACATCCATTTAGCTCGTAAATGTCGACGACACTGGTAAACGACACCGAGGGGGGTCGTACGTATCGCGCGGATGCAAAATGTGCAACATCAAAAATTCCAGCCAATTTATCGATAATTTCCTATGAGACCTCGCAGCTGCTGTTATGATGATTTATACAGGCGCTATAGCGTGAAGTTAAGCTGGATTGAATTAAAAATTACTATAGGTTTAAAGTTGGAATAACTAACTTCTTTTTTCGTTATTGTAATATTTTACTACACGAGAAAACTTACTAAACTCCGTAGCGGATGGCTTTGTTACACAAATTGGAAATTTCAGGCTAAACGCGGGTTAAATTTTAAACTTTTGAAAATTTAAACCATGCTTTTTGACATCTGCAATTAAAAATATTGCATACTATTAGGTACGCTACGCAATAAGGACCTGTCATAATTTTAGCAAATAAACTATTTTAATTGGATTGAAGTTTTAGTAAAGTTTCGTTAGAGTTGCGTTGATCATCAGATCAGTACTTAATTCACAATTAATTTAATAGGACGCCTCTGATTGCAAAATTTTATTCATGTTATTCAGAACTTTCCGGGCCTTGGGTCGGGCGCGCGTTCACGAAAGAATTTTAATAAACGTCAATTAGTGAATTGTTCTCCGCGAACTGGGAATACTTTGTCGGTTTGCAAATTCATAACAATTTTGAATGACAGATATTCGTGGGGCGTTGCGGCGTCGGATCGTCGGAATTGATCTGCTCATTCTTCCCCTAACTTATCGGACTTGAGGTTGGGTCTCATTTACAGCAATACCGTGAAGACTACTAGGATCTAGTAAGGCTCTTACAAGCTTTAATTGGAAATGTTATTTATTATTCTGATATTATATCTGTAGTATTAGTTTGGATGGAACCTGAAACTAAGAGGTAGGTACTTATATTTGATATAATTATATCCTTTGATGAATCAATTGTAGAGTATGGCCGCGCTTATGAACCAACATTGTTTATTTGTCAGGTTGCTTAAAAAATAAGTAGAAGTAAGTTTGGATTACTAATCTCGTAAAAAAATGTAAACTAAGTCAAAACAAGCCATTATTCACCTTTTTGCTAAGATATTAGTAATCTATGCTTTGGCTTTCTCACCTAAAACATTCAGTGAGAAGCCAACTATTCTTGCGGATAAATCAGACAATGCTTGGGCAAATTAATGAACAATACAATATGTCCGTCTGTTATTTAACTTTAAATTTGAATTGAATTATGTCGATACAAAACTTAATTTCTTCCTGTAAATTTAGAGGAAATTTCAGTAATACCTACATTTCAGTAATTCCAAAGCTGTCGGCTGTTGCTTGGCAAAATTACTCTTCAGATCAATTTAAATGACGCGTCGAAATACTTAGCTTAACATTTATTAAATAAACGGTCAAGTGCGAGTCAGACTCCCACATAAAAGGTCCCGCACCTTATAAAATACGAGTAACTGCGGCAACAGAATAACACATCACGTTCATGACGGACAGACAGCGGAGGCTTAGTAAAGTATCCTGTTTGGCGTCCTACAGATACGAAACCCAAAAAAAAATACGCACGATTGTTTAATTCAGTTAAGGAAACGATAATAAGACGGGCCTATGTCACAGTATTATTATAGACAGTAGATAATCATCGAACAAAGGTACATCGCACGGCTGCACACATGCGCGCGTGTTCGGTATGCACGCACACATAGCCTTCGGGAATGACGGAGACTGCTTCAATCGGGGCCGCGCCGTTGCCGTGTTCGCTCGCTCTCACTCGTTACCGTCATCGTCGTCGTCTTTTCGAAAACGTGTGTACTGTTGTGTAAATGGATGCCTTAATAACACGAACAAATCCAGAGTTGGATAACTTTTTCCATAAAGGTACCAAAGGATCCCGAGAAGTAAGTAACTTTCCACAACGAAATGTAAACGCACACACGAAACATTATGATATGAATTAAACATCAAATAGTTAAGTATTATTTTGTGAATGGGTGATAATTAGTAAGGTTTTTTAGTTTTGCGTTAGGTATATGAGGTATATTATTTACATATAATCGAGTAGTATAGTAAAGTAAAAAAGTAAATGTAGCCCATTAATGTCCCCACCGAGGGGCACAGGCCTTTACCCGGATCCGAGTAAGATTGAGCCATACTCCACCACGCTGGCTCAGTGCGGGTTGGTGGAGGGGTTTTTACGACTACTACATACTACGAAGTAGTGATAGCAGCCGGGACCTACAGTTTAACGTGCCATCCGAAACACGGAGTGTCCGATAATGTACTTAAGACAAATTAATCATCTCATTGGTACATGGTCAGCACCGGGATTCGAACCTGCATCTCCTGCGTGAGAAGCAAGGTGAAACCCACTAGACCACGGAGTACTTTAGAGTAGTATAGTGGTAAGTATTAAAATATTCGTTGAAGTGGGAAACTAGAAACACATAGGTACCTAAGTAATATTATTACTTTGTGTAAACAATATTGTCTATCAAACTGTAACAGAAATACTTTGCATAGGTACCTACTTAAAAGCAAAATTAGTATTTTAGGTAGGTATGCCAAGCCACAGACGTGACACAGCCCTGCGAATCTAGCGATAGTAGGTAACGAACGCTCCTAAACGGTCTCTGATTTACTACTGTTCTATATGTATACTGTGCCTATGTGAACCACATCGCACTATAACATAGCGTCACGCGTTGTCCCATACGGGGTGGCAGAGGCACAACTGTGCCCACTTCTAGCCAGTTATCCAATACTCCATTTTACGTGACAGGCCAACCCATCGCCATTGCTGTTGAGTAATGGAGTTTTCCTCACGATGCTTTCCATCACCGTTAAAACATCCGTATTAAAGTATTTTAGATAAATTACTTGCCTATCACATAGTTATGGTCAGTGATTCTCGCACATTCGATACACGGATATCGACAGCTATATCGAGTGATTCCCATACAAAACACCCGATACAGCTGTCGATATCCGTAATAGTAATAGTAATCTTTATTCATATTAAAAATATACATAACTAGGAGATGGTTTTGTCGACTACTATCATAACTAGGCTTACAGGTAGCCTGTATATCGAAAGTGCGAGAATTGTACCCGAGCACCGGGTTTCGAACCTACATCTCGTACGTGAGAACCCACTAGACCATGCTCGTCGCCAAAGTTTGTTGATTATCGCCGCGCGTGGTCGGGATGTGGACGTACTCGGGGCCCCGGGGCCCACTAAAGAGGCCCGGGGAGATGGGGTCCGCGACATGGGCCAGGTGATTGGCTGATCGAGTGAGGATTCAATATTATTAAAAACTTTCGACTGGGGTTAAAATATTATAGATATTATGTGCTACTATCGTTTGTAACTTGTTGAGAGTAAGCCAGCAGGTTAAGACAAAGTTAGAGCAATCAGTCACGACCTGTCTTGCGTTGCGGTTGTGGCGCTGCCTTCCATGCGAGAGGTCACGAGTTCGATCCTCGGCCGGGGATAAGAAAAAAAAATGACATGAGTAAGGTCACTGCTTAGGTTCCCACGGTGTCCTATTATGGGGTCGCAGAAGCAATGTATGTGCCTGTATATAAATGTTTCTGGTTATAGTATTATCCTGATAAATATCCGTAATACAGCTTTTCTAATACGAGGTGTTATAGATTGTGAATCAAACTGACTAATTTGCTGTAACTCAAAGACAAAGATGGTTTTCGAGTGCCACGTTGCAATATCAGTACACAGTAGGTATACAGTAGTATTTCTATAGTGCTCAACCGCCATCATCGTCATGACCCACTGGGAACCCACTGTTGAGTAAAGGCCTCCTTATGTACTCGCCATTCAACTCGGTCCTGTGCTACCTTCAAAGTTCAAAGTGTTTATTAATCAAGAATTAATTACAGGTTTACTTATAATTAAAGCTTAAGTATGTTCTAAATATTATTCAAAGCATGACATTAACTTCTGCACTGGTCAGAGACCGTCTCGCAGTAAGTTAAGATCAAAAAAATAATCTAAAAACTAATTGCAGTCTAAAAACAGTTTTGTTTATATATATATCTACCTGTTTACAGAATGGACAAATACAAAATGGAAAAAAAGTAATTATACGTAGTTAGCCTATGGTTAAATTATCATCGAATTGAGTTATGTGTATGAATGTTAGTGTATGTTGTGTGTATGAGGGGGGTGTGTGGGGGTTAGTTGTGAGGGTGATTTGTGTATGACTGCTTAGCCCTACGACAAGGTAGTCTTGGGATCGGATACGGGACCACTAAGCAGCAGATGTGTGTTCAAACTCACGTTTTACTCACCTGCGTTCACTGTTTTCCTGCTTTGTCATCGGACCATCTGGCAGGTGGTCTGCCGACTGATCTTTGGTCTCCTCTTGGCTCAACCTCCATCGGCAGCATAAAATGAGCTTAGCTTTTACAGTAAGAAACCAAACACTTTCAGAATGTTTAATTAGCAAGGATTCTAGCTGTTAATGAGTAAAGTTGTTTATAGGTATTAGAATGGCAAGCTCATTTCGAACATTCGAGAAAGTTTCCTTTGACAATTCAGTGGTCTTGTCAACTAGCGAAACCTTATTAGTTTGCTAAGAATTTGCGGGGGATACCTCTGCGGTTTGGTGGTTGTATCGCTCGTTATGGAAATTGCGTTCTTGTAATACAGATTTTTAAAAATATAGTACAAGGCCCCATTGTATATTTTGTAGTTGAAAGAATTTTTTGAATAAAAATGATTTTGTATTTTTTTGTAATGCAGGTTCGAGTAGTGGTGCTGGCAGTTCCAAAGTTATTTATTTATTTATCTTAAGATTATACGAGCGTTGTAACGATAATTGTAAACATTTTGAGGAATTTATCATATGTCCTTAACAGGTGATTGGCTAGCAAACTATCATGCAAAACGGGAAGTGGGTCAAAATTCGCATCCAAGATTTGATGACAGACAGGTTAAACTAAACTAAAACCACAGATTATAACATTTGCTAAAACTGAAGCTTGTGTATGGTGCGTTATTTTCTCATTACACATATATTATGATTATATGTTAAATATGAATTCAAATTGTTAGCTACATTCTGATTTTTGAGTTAAAAGTGCGCAATTCTCAAGTAGCAATTTTAAAAGAAAGTATTATTTAGGTAAGGTGTTTAATGAATAAAATAAAAAAACTCTCTTTTGCCATTTTCTACAAAGCTTACTATATCAAAACAATAAAGAAGAGCAATTCCCAATAACCGTATATCAAAACGTAATCAGATTCCTAATAGCATTTTCCTAAACCCACAACATTCGCCAGCAAGGAAACACGGCAGCCGCAGTCAACTTTGATTGGCGTCCGGGCAGTGTAGCATCCGGATGATCCGGGCAACGACGTCGCGTCCGGGCAAGGGAAACTAACTTCCGGATAAAACCAGTTTCGAGAAAAATCTTTATATACAGCAGCTTAGTGGGAGAAACTAAATTAAGCGACGATAGTGAAGTTATACCTACAGATCCAGAGGTGATGCCAACACGTAGGGGCAATACATCACTCCACATTGGATTAAAAACGTCGTGAGGAAACGTTCAACGCAAAATATTGGAATGTTGGATCACTGTTAAATGAATCAAATGTTGACATAGATACGTTTCTTCTACAGGTAAAAACGCTCACCTACTAGCTGGCTCAGCTCATTACTTCTACTATTATTTATTTATGGACTACGTTCTTATTCTGAAGATCCATAAATAAAGACAACCTCCCACCTCTAGATAAACAGCTCATTCCGAAAATCTGCCCCGGAACAGCGAGATCCTTCAACCGACCGAATTACATATTCAGACAGCTTCCAAGAACTTCCCCTGATCCAGTGGATTATTCAAATCAGCAGATTATCGTTTGTTCCCCCATTTATAACTGCGCTGTAGTTAACACTGCCGCCGCCCAGTTTTTATGTTGGGTCACGGCTGCTGAATGTTGATGGGGGCACATTAAAGTGATGAGGAGCTTACGGGAGGTCGACTCAAGGAATATCTTACTCGTTTTGAAGAATGCTTCCTGGTTTCGAGGACCTTGTCGGGTGTTGTCTTGTGAATTGGTAAGGTGTTTTACGAGGAGGGCAAAATGCTACCTGACAGGATGTTTTATTCTAGTCTCTGTACATTCGGTTCCATTAAAATGAGTAGTTTAAACGGAGTAAATAATGTGTTATCTTTTGTTTTTTGACATCGTAAGGAAAACTTCGATACTCCATAGCTGCGGCGATGGGGGAGCCCCCTGTTACGCAAAATTGAGTATTGAATAACTGGCTAAAAGTGGGCATAGTTTTGCCTGTGCCACCCCGTATGGGAAAAGGTCTGATGCATGTTTGTTTATCTTTGGTTTTTTGGCAAGATGTACAAAATAAATGATGGCCATGATACTTGACCAGTTCTTATAGATATAGACAAATCAAATCTTATTTTTTTGCCATCCATAAATATTTCCAAACATTTCTGACCGCGATATATTTATAAGTATCACACAAACTCTTGTTAGAGATGAGCTTGCCTTTGTACATTGTTTTTTTATGTATTTACTGTATGTCTGTTTGGTGGAGTACAACAAAAAAATTACAAAATTACAATCAGGCAAATTGTTTGCTTTTTAGTTAGTTTTGAAGATTCTTCATACAAACACCTGTCCTGCCTATGTTTGCTGGTAGAAATCCCTTTTCAGAGATAAGCTCGCCTTTGCGTATAATATTTCTTGTAAATGTTTTGTTTTTTATGTTTCTTTCTGTGCAATAAATAATATGAATATGAAAACACTATACGACATACAAATAGTCTTAGGTTGTAAAATGGATTTTACTATTCATCCCAATTTCACAGTCATGAACACTGCACTGGCAACTGACTTAACGTGGGCGCGACTATGCTTGTGCTACCCCATGTGGACAAAAGCGTGACGTTGCATGTATCACAGTCGAGTCTTGCTGATTCTCTCCGCCTGTCTCACAGTATCCGGCAGAGTATCGTTGCCACCATCAGCTACCAGTAGAGTCAGGCATGCCGAGATGAGGGATGCTGCCGCAAACATTATTGAGGGTAGTCCTGACCAGTAGGGAATCTGAAAAGGAAGTTTACTTTAGGTTGGACTTTAGTTCGTCAGGTTTTGATAGTTATTTCTAATTCGGTACCTATTGTCTAAGGTAATGAAATCATGTCTGAAGTTACGTATAAATTAGCCTGATGATATCATAATTTTATATCTCCAGCAGTCGTGTTTTATAAAGTCAAGTTTTTGTAAAAAAAAATAAGAAAGCATTTGAATAGCTATCACCATGCTACTTGTTGCAATTTCATAGAACTCATGAACAAAAGTTCCGTTTTGACAGTTGCTAAAAAGTACAAAATTTTGACAAGCAGGGACACAACCCAGTAATGTATCGTCTTCATCAGTAGTCGTCGTTCATCGTTTTTTTAGCCCATATCGATCAACTGCTTCTTAAAAATGCGATACCTTTAGGACCTGTGCTAACCTCGACTACCCGTCGAACCCTGGGGCTGAAGGTCTGCCCATTGGCGCGTGTCACTTTACTACCCTTAGCCACCCCTTGGTGACTTCTTCGGTCCTCCGTCCGAAATCACGTCCAGCCAAATCTTTCCAGTGTCATGATGATGAACCAATCAATCCACATTTACCAATTGCTGGGTCTTAATTACCACGCATCCAATGACTACCTTTGTCAATATTGTACAAATCTGAATTGCTACTTACAAGAAGTGGAGTTTGGGGTGCCAACATGTTTCCAACCCTTCCCAAGGAAGAGCATAGTGCGTGCATAGAGTTTCTAGTATACGTCGGGAAAAGTTCCGAAGTGTAGATATAAGTGATAGTGAAGTACATGTTACTGAAGAAACGACCCATGAAATATACCAGGATAGATAACCATGGTGGATCTGAAACAAATAAGGTATTTTGATGTTCAGGTCTCTATCGAAGCCTACATTATAAAATATAGGTATAATGTAAACTGAGGACATGATTTACACTAATTCTGTAAATGTTACAAAGAACTTACTTGACGGTAAGAATGGCTGAATTCCAAAACACACCGCTGCGCCCACAAATGCAAACATAAATGGAGCCTTTCTCTTAAAATACCGCAGAATTGTATGTGACGCCACGTGTGTAGGTATATCCACTAGAAAGGACATCAGGATGAAGTTCAGGTATCTATTGCCACTCAAAAAAACGGAGTTTATTGTTACACCGTACACTACAAAAGTGCTAGTTGTCCACCATGATAGACAAATGAGGAACCTTTTTAACAAAATCTTAGATTTGAATGTAGTTTTCAGCGTTTCCCCGAAAGTCATTTTTAATTCGATATCTTTATCATACGTTAAATTTTCGATGTAATTTTTATCCAATTCAATCTTGTTTTTCTTCGCTGCTTTCTCAATAATGGCGACGGCTTGGTGTTTTCTGTTTTTTGTGAGCAGCCATCTTGGACTTTCGTCAATTAAAAATATGTATGTTATGAATAAAATTGAAGGCACATACAGGGTGCGAGTTAATGTCCTCCAGGAAGGACAATGCCAAGCAAGGAGAGCCAATAAAATACTCCCGAAGGAGTGTCCCAATCCTGTTAAGGTCAAAAATAACATTCGGTTCTCTGCGGCCACCAGTTCCACAGCTGTAAGAAAAAAATTATTCAATATATTTTTAATTAATGGCGAAAATGGCGAAAAACCTAAGGTTAATTTTGCTAATGTCACGAGTTTTGTAGGTGTAGGTATATTGAAAGGTTCTCTTTCGAGAAACTGGAAATATTAGTGCTGATTTGTTGCTTGTTAGCCTACCCGGGAAGGACGGTAAGGGCTGTTTGTTGGTAGATACCAAGTATTTGAGTTAGTGAGCACCTCTCTCCCAAGAAATAATTATATCAATTTGAATCCAATTTAATTGAACAGATACTATAATATTAGTCAAGTAACGAGTAAGATATTGGATGAATGTGGACAAAAAATATAATATATTCTGGCAAACCTTCGCATCATTAGAGTAACTACTACGCTACAGGTCTAATTTACCTAACTTTATTATTTATTGCACAGAAACAAAATATTAGAGGGTTTAACCATCGTCGCAGCTATGAAATAAATTGAAATAATAAAGGTTCCCTTACGATGTTTTCCATCACCCTTTTTACTTATTTCATTGAGTGAGCCCGAGATTCAAAGCATCTCCTGCATGAGGATCGAACGTTGAACCACTAGACTAAGAACAGGTTTGTCTTTATTGAGTAACACTTACGTTGCTAATTTACTTACTTAATATATAGCGAGCAGAACTCAAGTCTCCAAAAGCAGCTTCTAAAAACTCCAGACTTACATACATCGGGTAATTGAAAGAAAAACTTTTCGCTGTCCCAATGATTCCACCCAGGACAGAATTCGTTATTAGAAGTGTCTTTCTTCCAAATCTAAAAGAAAATTCTTAATTAAATATTCCACTTGAGGGAGAAATCAATGTTGAATAGTTATTATCTTTGGCCGAATGCAACTTTCTGAGAACAAGTTCTACTTCGAATACGTGCACTGTGCTTCGTGGATTGTTTCTTCACCCAAGCCGGGATTCGAACCCGTCTCGCTCGGGAGGCAAAGCCTCAAAATCGTAACACCCCAGAGGTCATCAATAGACAACAACTTACCTATCAGATAAGGGCCCAGTAATAAGAAGGCCTGTCATAAGTCCTGCACTGTGAATGGTTCCAATCAACGTCCTCTTCCAATCTTCACAACCCAAATGAAACTAAAGAGACATGATGATTAGAATTTTTACCAACGTCATTTCATCATCAAAGCAATTGCCTGACAAATTTCGAAATAACTGCCATGCCCACAATAACGCACGTAAAGAGTGACGTTTGCCGTGCAAAGTATCATGTGAATTTTCAAATAGTCTTAAATTTTCTTTTGTGTATCGTTACCGAGTGCAACTTATCCTGGGAGCAGTGTAACTTGTTCCACAGGAACTAATAGTAGGTAATTATTATTATTACGAGCCTATTATGTCCCACTGCTGGGCAAAGGCCTCTCTCCCTCTCTTCCACTCCATCCGATCCTGAGCGGTCTCCCTCTAGTCCTTATCCCATAGACTTAACTCATCACTCCACGTCTTCTATTTGCCACGTTTTCTCTTTGCATTTTCTAGGAGCCAATATGTAGCTCTCTTAGCCCAGTGATTTGACAGCTTTCAAGCGAAGTGGCTGGGCCAGTCCCACTTTGATTGGGCAGTCATCTGAGCTACATCATTCATTTTTGTCCCGGGGCGCAGCTCTGTATTTCGATTTTAGGTAAAAAATGAGTTATAAATTCAAAATTCAATGGCTACACCTACTTCTGCCACCAAGCTATACGGATTCTCATAGACCAGCTCTTCACAGGGAATGAGCTTGTAGCCATCAGCATCGTTGCAAACTGTGTCATTGTACAGTGACACTCTCTGATGACAGTGGTCCTTAACCACACTTGTGTTAGTGGAAGTGATGACGCATGCGCTGTTTGATGGTTTACATCTGTAAATGACAAGCATAATATATGTATGTGGTGTGCGCCTAAATGCAAACTTGCCTTGTTTACATAATATAAATTGTGGAGACAACACTAGTAATAAGTCCTCCTAAGTCCCGAAGTAATATTCTTTTTCTTGAAGCTTGTTTGGCATGGTGCAGCATATGTCGGACAAAATATTAAATTTTGGTTGTTCTAAATTAAGGACAGAATAATAAGTACTCAATTCGGGGGTAGCTATATTTCCAATATCATCTTAAAACTATTTTGGCATGGTACAGTACAGCATACTTCAGACAAAATCGGATTTGTTTGATGTTCTAAATAAAGGACAGAATTAGTACTCAATTCATTTTCAACGCAGAGTCAAAACTTCTGGATCAAATAAAAAGACATGTAGGTTCCTTATAAGGTCTAGAGGTACCTACATTAAGAAATAATTTTTCAAAATTCACACCCCGAGGGTGTAAAACGGGAGTCCAAAGTTTGACTGTATCTTTTTAACGCAGAGCCCAAACCGCTGGACCCAGAGACTTGAACTTTTGCACATAGATACCTTGCATAGCGTAGGCCTCCATTGACGATGGATTTTTGGAAATTCCACCCCTAAGAGGGTAAAATATGGGGTGAAAGTTTGTATGAAAGTCCGTCAGTTTTTAAGTTAGGATCTTAAAATTTTGTATTTAGGCTGCCGAATAAAAAATAATGGACACGTGTATCAGCGTTTGTGAAAATGCTAACCCAGATGAGGTGAAAACGGGGATGAAGTTGTGTATAAAAAAGTCGTTAATTTTCAACGCTGAGCCAAAACCGCTGGATCTAAAGTAAAAGGTAAGTAGGTTCCTTATGAGGTACACTAAGAAAGGATTTTTCAAAATTCACACCCTGAGGGAGTGAAACTGGTATGTAAGGTTTGAATAGGTAAACAAGATTATATTTAGACAATTTTATTTGAAACTTAACAGAAGTACAGCTAATGTTTGAACAAGTGTTTCAGGTTTTTCAAAATATAACCCCTGAAAAGGGGAAATGTGGTGACAAAGTCTGAAAATCAACATGGGTATCGTAAGTATGGTTTATCGGGTCGCCGATTACGAAAACAAAAACTATTTTAAAATCGCACGTTGAGGACTTGGAATACCATAGTTATTATATTAGTTATAGCTTAGGTATAGTTGGAAAATAAAGCAACGCATATCGGTATTGTCGGAAATTCAACCATTAAGAGGGTGAAAGGGTTTGAAATTTTGCATTTAAAGTTATTTATTAGGGTTCGTTAGCCAAAATTGTGAAAACGGAATCTTTATAGTTTCGTCTGTCTGTCCGTCTGTCACAAGCATCATTCTCAGAAACTATACAGACAGGTTATTATATTAATGTGAATGGAAGGTGTCTTTTGTTTATTTTGTGAACCGTATTAGCCTGAGCTATCGTCAAATATCAGACGTAGGGCAAAGCCACAAACAAATAAATTGTTACAGGAATTTATATCTAGAAAAAAAGCATTACTCTACGCGGACGAAGTCGCGGGTAAAAGCTAGTTTTTTATCAAATCGTTTCGTACAACTCAGGGTTAGCCCCAAAACTTCAGCAAGTAAAAAGTTACCCTGTATTACCTGTAATCGACTTGATCTGCTATAAACACATAATTGATGCAAAACCCTCCATTCACAACACTGCCTATAAATAGTAGAATTAAAATTTTCAAATGATAGCGATCGAAAACACGGAATTTTGATAAAATGTCGTCGATATAAACGACTTTGTAATTCTCTTTACTTATTGTTGGCATTTTAGCTTAACGTTCACTCAATCGATGTGCTGATAATGATATGAAAAAAAACATAAGAAATATGCGCGAATAAAATATATTTTCGAATAAGATTTAACCGTCGAAATCTATCATCGTGATTTCGTGTGTGATGAAATTGCATGAGATTTGATAATTTACATAAATTAAGAGGACAATTACGTTATTCAATGTGTTTACAATTACAATACCTACTCGTAAAAACATACAATAACAAAAGCAGATATTTATAAAACCACCTTCAAGCAAGTAAATATTTCAGCCTAATCTACATAAAACTACAACTAGGTTAAAACAATGCCTAATTAAACAAAGCACATAGAACTTCATAAGACACAACACAACCGCAAAATGTTCTATCTTGGATTATTAACATTCAACCAAACGTTTCTAATGACATCAAGACGATAGCGTTACGAAACGTTGTCACGCAAAATGAACTATTGGTAGGGTGAAGTCGAGTGATTTTGTATGGGAATCTGTCAATATAGGTCTCGATATCCGTATATCGAAGGCGCGAGAATCATGCCACTGGCCCTACCAGCGAAGGGTGCTGCTTGAATTAGTCTCCATCTTATAACAATGACCGTAAAGACCACTAAAAAGCCAACTATCAGCGCGATGATTCGGGTTTTAGTTTTTGCACTTATTACTTCTATCGAATGGTCGTAATAAATAATTCTCTCATCTCACGCTGGCTCAGTGCTGGTTGACCGAGGAGTTTTTAAGACTTTTAATCTGAATCAACGTAAGCGGCAAAACGAAAAAAAAAACATAAAAAAGCTATTTCAGGGAATTACATTTCAATCTTCAAGTCGCTAGTAACAACAATTCCCCACATATTACAATTAAAGATCATATTTACTACCGGCATAACAGGAAAAAAATATTGAAAAAAAGGGTTGACTTTGGAATTATTTTCTATCAATAAAAATTTAACCAAACACGTTTTCCATGAAAACCCTAGATTATAATAGTCAAATTACATAATGATATACCAAAATGTATTACGATTCGCCGAGTATTTCCTGAAATACACATGAAATAACCGGCCAAGTGCGAGTCGGACTCGCGCACGAAGGGTTTCGTACCATTATCTATAAAAAACCGCAAAAAAAAAACATGTTGTATGGGAGCCCCCGTAAATATTAATTTAATTTTAATTTAATTACTTATTTTTTAAGTAAATAATCAACTCAATATATTGTGAACATTTTAAGCGTCTACCTGCTACCATTATCAATATCGTGCAAAAATGAGCAAAAATATCACGTTTGTTGTATGGGAGCCCCCCGTAATATTAAATTTATTTTGTTTTTTAGTATTTTTTGTTATAGCGGCAACAGAAATACATCATCTGTGAAAATTTCAACTGTCTAGCTACCACGGTTTATGAGATACAGCCTGGTGACAGACAGACGGACGGACGGACAGACGGCGAAGTCTCAGTAATAGGGTCCCGTTTGGCACCCTTGAACCCGAAAAAGCACCCCTTATTTATTCATGAGGCGTCTTAACGTCCGAAACACGTCCGATAATGGACCTAAGATCAATTAATGTACGAGTATCTCATTGACCACGAAGCTCTTCGAAATTTATGGTCAATATAACATAGCGTCACACCTTCTCCCATATGGGGTGGCAATGCCACAATTGCGCCCACTTTTAGCCAGTTATTAAATACTCTATTTTGCGCGACAGGGGGGTAGCCCATCGCCGCAGCCCATTCCTCACGATGTTTTCCATCACCGTCAGAACGTCCGTATAAAATGGTCATACCTAGTACTTTCTTAAAATAGGACTACCTACAGAAAGTTTTACACACTCATACATACTTCACCAAGCTGATCCGACAACTAACGACGCTGACAACATTTTCCCGGCCACACTCTGCTGACAAGTCCAAACTAAATTCAATAGAATCTGCTCGAAGAAACGTGAGAGGAATGCTCCATCCGCAAATAGTTTATTTTGGCTCCTCAAACCGGCCTACGAGCCTTGCGTTATGGCAGCAATTTCATGAATGTGAGAATTTAGATTTTCCCACAATTGCACGTCTATTAAAGTAGTGTAGTATACATAGCCTTGCGCATTTTCCCATGCGGGGTGGCAGAAGCACAGTGGTGCTCACCAGTGTTGTGCGCCAGATACCTATTCATCATTTTATAAATAATTTAGCCTAAATCAGAAACCTGCAGAAATCTGTAAGGTCCCAAGATTAACACGAGTTCTATCTTGGATTATTATTACTTTGACCACTCCTTATTAAGATAGGCGAGAACAGTATTAATAGTATAGTAACCCACGTTCTTATCGTCGGGCCTAAGCTGAGGGCCTAAGGTATAACCTTTCTATGTTTTTGATTCGGAAAGGACTTTAATCTCTACAAAGACGGACACCGGATGGCGACAAACAATGGTCTATAGTTTAAAAAAATGTCGTCCACAAAGACCTAGGTCTTTTGTTCTGATTGTCCATAAATTTTGAAATTTATCTCGATGTGGGTAGGTCGATTGTGTACTTACATATAGTATATACCAGACACAAGGAACAGCAACGGCCACCAACACTTACCTAGTTATTAAAATAGTCTATGTAATTTGTCTGTAAGGGGTATAGCTCTTTGAGATGTGAATGTTACCTCACGAAGCTATTTATCATTGCAACACCCCACTATATCCCAACCCAGTAAAAGCATTTCCGCTTCCCAAACAAACCTCTCAATACGAAATCAGCTCTGCGGAATCTTTCGCGTCTAATGCGAGAATAATCGACGCTCTCATTGCTGAAACTAATTGCTCCGGCAATTAAACCTATTTCATTTCATATGCAGATCAGATGGGACTCATTACGGCGGCGGTGTCGTAATGGATTGCTAAAGACGAGCTAGCATATGGTGCCGGTTTATTAGCATTCTCGCATCTTTTTGGGTGATTTCAGCAGCTTTTTGTGATATTTTTGCTAGGTAAATACCTGCCTTTATTACTCCTTACTGATCTGTCCAAGCTGAACTGTCCAAGCTGATCTGTCCAAGCTTATCCGTCCAAAGTACATGGCCCGCTATTTTCAACCTACCCTCTTATAAAATTCAAAACCTACGAAAAAACGAAACCAAAGAAGAAAAGTCTTTTCGTCCCTTGGACGAGCTAGTAGTTACTGAATTTTCAGGAGTTTGATTCGGTCTATAAAACAATCTTCGAAATTTACTGAAAATAACTGGTTCTCACAAATGTCTGGGGCCACGGCACAACAGTACTAATAGATTCGTTTCAAATTGCTTTCAAATAATGAGTAAAGGCATTTTAATCGCGCGACTGTAGCGATGCAACCGGGACCCATACAAATGTCGCGCTGCATCCTTGCTACATAAATATGTATGGATATCTAATCCAGCCACGCAGCTGCAGCGCGACTGAGAAGCGCTGCAGTCGCGCGACTAAAACGCCTATATGGAAGAAAAAGAGGCTTAGCCGTACGAGAGTCATGTCCTTACAAGACTAAGTTTCGACACAGTCAAGACATGAGATAGAAAAGAAAAGAACAGAACTAAAAAAATCAAGACAAGCAGGCATGCTTTTCGTTTTGCTCTATATTTTCTATCTCGCTCTCTGGTCTTGTCCGTGTCGTTTGACTCTGCCTTGCCTATCCAGTGGTGACCGCGCCTTACCCTGAATAACACAAAGCGTTTTATTCCGACTCCAAAGATCATGTGGTTACCCGATTACGATTTGGGGATGACGTGAGGTCTTGTAAGGAAAGAGGTGGCTGTGAAACTGAGCGGTTTTTTTCTTCCAGCTGAAAAATAAACTTATCTTTATTGGTATTTTTTTCGAAATACATACGTTAGAAAGACTGGTTACTAGTTTTATGAAATTGAAGCTCAAATTGATTGAGGAGCTAATGATAATCAATTTTACAAACAATATTTCAAAGGCTTACTCTGCGTATGAGCGTGAGTGGTGAACGATAACATCGCCAGAAATGGCATGTCCAACAGTGGTAACATACCTGTAAAAGAGAATGAAAACACAAGCCCCTCTCATAATATCCGCAACGATTTTGCGGATGAAGGCAGGCTTGTGAGACGGGATCTAAGGGCGCCAGAATATAAGGACCCGTTGAAGTAAGGACCCGCGCGGGCCCCGTACAACTGGCGAAGATGTTTCGGGTTGATTGGCTCGGTTGGGTTAGCAGGGCTGCTACACGCGAAAGGGTTGAATGGAGACCCCATAATGTCGTCATGTTTTTTTTTCATTCTCATTATGTGACCACTTTTGGGGAGGAGTATAACTAAAAAAAAACACTTTTTAAGGTTTTTTAACGTTTCGATAAATAAATCTTTACCATAATAAACGCTTAGGTTGCTTCCTTGCTGGATGTCTAAGTTGTATGGCATTTTACATACAATATGCATGATTTATTGTTCAATTGATCTTTTCGAGACTGCCTAGAACAAGAAATGAACATAGAACAGTTCTTATCTGCTTACCATATGCGCGTTTTTTAGTTAGTTCAGTTATGATTCCACTAATATAGACTGAAAGTTCTGCTAATCATAATATCCATAACATCCATGACCAAGCTTGCCAGATCCAAGCAAAAGCACATTGCTTCGTTCATCTCAAACCGGCGAGTATTGTGAAGATATCAGTGGCGATATAGAAATTGGAGTAAGACGTTTCGTTTACTTTTATGCTTACATCGCGAATCGCAAAAACCCTGGAAATGCCGAAAACTCTATTATGTGATATCTTCAGTGTAGTAAGAAAACTGGCTTAGCGATGAGATTTCGCATTGTATGTCGTTATCGTTTTTCGAATAAAGTGGTGGTCATTAGAGTTCCACAGTCTCGTCGTCCGTCTGTGTCTGTCCGTCCGTCAGCGAGATGTTTCTCATGAGTTCCTCTTCTTCTTCATCTTCTTGGGTGCTCGTCTAAGCTTGAAAGCTGTGGTCTCTTGACGGACGACTGTGTACTAGAGTTGAAGACAGAGCTTGTCAGGTCAGACATGACTCTTCTTGTCGCAGTGTGTAATCAATTCAGGGCCATTTTCGTTTCATGATTTCAACATGCGTTATTTGCCTACTTGTCGGTGTGCCCTCCGTGTGGGAACAAAAGCGCTTTGTTGCTATATTGTTTTTAAATATTATTAGACCCTCCACCAAAAACGAAGCCGTCTACTGAAAGACGTTGCTATTATGTACCTACCGCGACAAAATTCATCTAAATGAAGAGAGAGAGAGCATTAAAATTCCAACGTGCCTTACAGCGCAAAGAATATACAAAAGGCACGATATAAAGGTGATATAAGACTATACCTCCTTTTATGTTGCACATAAAAATGTTACAGCAGTACCCGGCCTGGCCCGAACTCCAATAAAACACTGTGAAATATAACCTTTTATTAGATCATCGCTCTATATTTTAAGGCAGTCGTAAATACAGGATGCACCAAAAAGGTAAAGTTAGGGAAGAGTTCGAGACACCATTCAGAGCAACTTAATTTTTAACATTGTCTTATATTTTGTCCCGAATAGCTACAGACTTGAATAGTATAGTAGAGACTTGGCGCTTGATAGTCTCGATGACTTGAGAACTGCCAAAAGATGACTTGAGATGACACTTGAGAAGATGAGTAGATAATATCTCATCATATTTCAATAAATCTGAGTTTGTAATTGATATCGTTGATATCTGATTCCCATGTGATATTTCGAAACAATTCATTTGGATGTCTACAACGCGTCTTCCCAAGAATGTCAGAATGTATTATAGCATGTATATAAACCTGAATGAAGTGGAAAACATGCAAACAACCTGTCGTTGGATGGCCGTCAGCAATTCCAGCAGCCAGGAGCAATCTGGGAGCAATCTGAGAGCAATCTGGATTCAACATTTCTACGACATCACCGGGGCAGTAAGCAGACCATTTTGAAGTCTTCTTATAGTAGGTACAAGGTGAATTTTAAGACCATAGGTTTAGTTAAAGAGTTTTGGTATTCAAGAGGTTTACTAAGGATCAATTTGATTTAGGAGGTTAACAATTACCAACATAACATCACGCCATTCAGGGTGGCAAAGACACACCCAAGGCGCATACTAAGGACAAATTGTTCTGCACTATAATAGAAAATTGTTGGTCTATTAAATGATATTATCATTTAATAGACCAACAATTTTTTTAAACATAATATCTACTAGTGTTTACAGGATGTACACAGGCCACGCCAAGTTTTGTTTGCTCTGAGCGAGCTTGGTGACTTTCTCTTTCTCGCATATGCCCTCTTATCTCTTTATATTCTGTGGCATAAGTAAGGTGGCATAACCCGCTAAGATATGACTATATCTTTCTGTTACACCCTGTATAGTCTCTTGCACTGCACAAAGTGTAGTCTGGTCCCGAGACTTCAAGTTTAGAACTTTTAAATAAAGTCTAAACTATGTTGAAATTGCGAGCATTTTGTTTGCAAAATCTACTCTACACTTTACCTGCCAGTGCGGGTGACGGTTTAGTTAGAAATTGGAATTGCTGTCAGCTGTAGGAGCCGTATTCCCAGTCGTCATATTTTAGGCGGTTGTCAGGGAGACCATTCTAAGCAACTTTTACTATGAAAACGATTTGATCTGAGCAACTTTATTTTTTACTTCTCAATAAAAATCAGCTGACAGCTCAGGCCAAAATGTATTGAGAAGTGAAATATGAAGTTGCTCTGATCAAATCGGTTTCATAGTGAAAGTTGCTCAGAATTATGTCCTTAACAACCCCCTAAAATATGACTACACCTTTCTGTTACAACCTGTAGAACGCGTGTACACGCGTACACATACATAATATGAGCGCTGCGCCCGCGCACCGCGCCCGCGCCCCGCGCCTCCCCTTCCGCGGCTGAGGCTGCCACTCTGCAATACCACACTCGAGCGAGACGGACGCTCCTCGGTTCCATCATTGTATATTTTACTCGAAATTAATAATTAAACCGCTGAAATCATCTAAAATACTATTTTATTATGTCCTTGACATAATTTGGCGACCGTGACATTAAATCTGTGATATCTTCGGACTGAATCTCGATACACAACGGCCGGTGAAGTGAAGTCACGACGAGACTACGTGGTCAATTTTGCGAGTCACCTACATTACCTACTGTTCGGGACAAAGGAGCAAGGACTTTGTGTTGCTGCCAGGGCACCTTCGAGCACAGACGAGGAGGTCTATCCCGAGGGAAGTACACCCAATTTTCCTTCTATTTCCTACTAGTTCCCCCTATATTTTTACAATTTTCTTTGTTCTGTGCGCACGGCTTACTTGCTTCTCAAGCGTTAGGTCTATTTATATCCTAACCAAGCTTCAACGCAAGACTATTAGCCATTTGCCTACTGCACCTAAGCTCATTGCTCAATTTATTTAAATTTACCTAAAATTACGTGTTTATTTGATCATCATACGTAAAAAATTTGCTTGCTTCAACCAGCGTTAGGACTATTTAGCGGAGATAAGAGGAAAGCTGACCTAATCTAGCTATTCTGAACAAGCCTATATACTGAATATTTATACGTTACTGCGTTAATTGTGTTATGCCCCAGAAAAAATACATACCTAACTGCTTAGCTTACGTAATCCTATCATTTGCAAAATTGCAACTTAGTTATTTGCCTATCACTATTTGTTTGTTACATCACGCCTATTTCGTGAAATCAATATTTTGAGGAAAACATAATTAAATTTTAGCTAGTTAGTGACAAAGCAACCAATTTTTCCGTTATTTGGTTAGCAGTTTTATTAATTTACCCTCTTTTACTAATTTACAAAAGTTAACGATACAAAGTAGTTCATAGTGTTTCAACGGAATTTGCCGACTATTTCAGGGAGCATCGCGTGCGCGACGCCACAACAGCTCGTTGCACAAGCGCAGGCGCAGGCGCCCGCTGGTTGACGTGTTCGGCTACAGCTGAGCTACATCAGCACGCGGCGACTGCGTGTACGGCTGGACCTGAGATCTACGCCCGGCAGACGGGTTTGAGTTTTGACATTTTTTAACTGCTTACTTGGTTCATTGTCCAGTAATATCAACTGTCAACATTTGGGGTCACAAGATGAACGAACCCAAGAGTACTAGTAGTTATCAATCAAAATGTCTCTCTGATCCTGCTAAAGAGTTAGCTGTATTAATAAAGCAACGCGGCATCATAAAGGGCCGTCTAACAAAATTTTCTGATTATTTGTCTGCTTTATCGGGATCGGATGGAATTGACACAAGGAAACACAAAGAACTCGAGATGAAAATAGAATCATTTCATTCTCTGATAAGCGTTTATGATACATTACAAAATGAAATCGATATTTTGCATTCAGATTCGGATGCACAAGTAGAAGAGAGGGAATTGATCGAAAATCAATTTATTTCGCTATTGTCACTAGCTCGAGAAATTAAACACACAAACAAACCAAAACCTGTAACATGTGACGACGAACATGAGTCCGTGTACAGTTGTCATTCAAACAATAATCACAATGCGATCAAACTACCTACTATCTCTTTACCTAAGTTTGACGGTAACTACATAGATTGGCTGGAGTTCAAGGACACCTTTGAATCAATGATCAATAACAACAATGCCATACCGCCTATAAACAAGTTCCATTATTTGCGTTCGTCGCTAGGAGGAAGTGCAAGTCTGGTAATCAAGTCAATCGAGTTTAGTGCTCGTAATTACGGGACAGCTTGGGACCTGTTGTGTCAACGGTACAACAATGTGAACATTCTGATGAACAACCACCTGAAGGCCCTGTTTAGCATTGAGTCTATGGTTAAAGAATCCTATAAAGCAATACGGTACATTATTGATCATGTTTCTAAACATCTCCGTGCCCTTGAGAATTTAGGACAACCTACTGATAAGTGGGATGCCCTCATCATTTACATGGTTTCGACTAAACTAGATGTCAATACGAGCAGGAAATGGGAAGAGTTTAAATGCGACTCTAAGGAGTTGCCGAGCCTGAATGATTTTCATGCTTTCTTGCGAGGTCGTGCTGACGTGCTCGAAACTGCCTATAATAATACTAGAGATGTCAAGCCCTATAATAATAATAATAATAGGTTTACCCAACAAACAAAGAGCTTTGTAGTTTCAAAACAAAACACTTGTGTCGTATGCAACGGCAACGATCCACATTTTCTATACCAATGTCCAAAATTCAAACAAATGAGCATTGCGGATAGGCTCAATGAAATAAAAAGCAAGCAGTTATGTAATAATTGTTTCCGTGGCGGTCATAGCGTGGCCCAATGTCAATTAAGAGGTTTATGTCGAATCTGTAGGAAGAAACATAACACACTTTTACACACGGGCTCACAAGCCACTGAGGAAACCCACAACAACACACCATCCACGTCCTTACACGTCTCGCTCTCAGCTGTGTCTACAGGTCAAGTTTTGTTGTGTACTGCGCTCGTTGAAGTCGTAGACAATAACAACACCTATACAGCTCGAGCCCTATTAGACATGGGCAGCCAATCGTCTTTCATAACGAGTGCCTTCAAGGAGAGAATAGGGTTGTCGTGTCAAAATACAAATCCTATAAATATTTGCGGGATAAACAATGCAGCCTGCAATATATCAGAGTCATGCCAACTAAAGTTAGGCTCAAAAGTCAATTCCTTCACTTTTGAAGTCAAATGTTTGGTAGTGCCGCAAATAACCGGTTTACTACCCAATTCGAATGTCGACGTTTCTAACATCAACGTGCCTATAAATATCAAACTTGCTGACCCTGCGTTTCATCGCCCTGCCGAGATAGATGTCTTGTTAGGTGCAGATGTCTACTGGAACCTAGTCAAATCCAGTACTATCAAGTTAGGAGTCAACAATCCAATTTTACTGGACTCTAAGTTAGGATGGTTAGTGGCTGGTCCTATCGGTTCGACCCAGACCCAATCCAAGGTCCATTGCAATTTTAGTCAAGAAATACGCGACTCACTAGAGAAATTTTGGGCTATTGACGAACTGTCACCCATGAAAACCTATTCTGTCGAAGAAAAACTCTGTGAGACCGATTTTGTAGAAAATACATCTCGTTTACCTAGCGGTCGATTCTCTGTTCAGATGCCTATGAAAGAAGCACCAGAACAAGCGCTAGGGGATACGTACTATATAGCAAAGAGGTGTCTTGAAAGCCTAGAGAAGAAATTTGTAAAATTTCCTAATTTGAAAACCAAATACCAAGAATTCCTCAAAGAATATGCAGATTTAGGGCATCTAACAAAAATCGAAAATCCAATTGCTGGATACTACATGCCTCACCATGCTGTTATTAGGGAGAAGAGCGAAACAACCAAACTTAGGGTGGTGTTTAACGCCTCGCAGAAGTCTTCGTCTGGGAAGTCTCTGAACGATGTTCAGATGGTAGGTCCGGTGGTACAGAGCGACCTTCTGTCGATCATTTTGCGTTTCCGAGAACATAAGTTCGTAGTGACAGCGGACATAGAAAAAATGTATCGCCAAATAGAAATAGCCCAACCACAGCGAAGCCTACAACTTATATTATGGCGAGACGATATCAATTCCCCTATCAATGTTCTACAGCTAAATACAGTAACCTATGGTACTGCATCAGCTCCGTTCCTGAGCACCAGATGTCTGTTACAGCTGGCGTTAGAATGTTCCGACGAAGTCGTAGCAAATATCATCAGAAACGATTTCTATGTCGACGACCTAAGTACAGGATCGGACACGGTAGGAGGCCTACAACACATTGTTCGTGGCGTAGTTCAAGCTCTAGAATCAGCTTGTTTACCACTGCGAAAGTTTCGTACTAATTGTCCACAGTTATTCGATGATGATGTAAATATAGATACATCTAAACCTCTTGAATTTTCAAAAGAAGCAACAGTTCTAGGCCTTAATTGGTCTCCAAAACCAGATACCCTACAATTCCAAACTGAGTTAGAACCTAGCCCCCTGATAACCAAAAGAACAGTTATTTCAACAACTTGCAAGGTTTTTGATCCACTCGGTCTGCTTAGCCCATGCATTGTTGTAGCCAAGATTCTGCTTCAACAATTGTGGAGCACTAAACTGGATTGGGATGATCCAGTTCCCCATACGTTTACCAAAGTTTGGTCTAATCTATTAAAAGAATTTTCTATTCTTTCGCAAATAAATATTTCACGCTATGTCCTTTGTGACAATCCAATTAGCATTGAGCTACATTGCTATGTTGATGCTTCACAGCAAGCCTATGCGGCATGCATATACCTACGTTCCCTATCGAAGAACGACAATAAAGTGCATGTCCAGCTATTATGCAGCAAAGCTCGTGTAGCTCCTATAAAACAATTAACAATACCACGTCTAGAATTATGTGGCGCTCTATTAGGTGCACGATTATGTCAAAAGGTTTTGCAATCATTACGTTGTAACATATCACGTAAATTCATGTGGACGGATTCCACTGTAGTGTTAGGTTGGATTAAAACACCACCCAAAGATCTCAAAGCGTTTGTTTGCAATCGCGTAAATGAAATATGTGAACTCGCACATGATTTCACATTCAATCATGTACCTACAGAAAATAATCCGGCTGATCTGGCTTCTAGAGGTACAACTCCTAAGCTGTTGATGTCTTCTTCGCTCTGGTGGGAAGGACCATCGTACCTCAAGTCAGATCAAAGTAAATGGCCAAAACAGCCCTACACGCAGACACCTTATGACCTACCTGAAACAAAACTACCTAAAACTTCTGTACAAAGTGTGCACTATATACAAATCGATACCAATTTCATTACATTTACTAATCATTCGAATGTCAATAAACTATATAGAATTTATGCCTATGTGTATAGATTTATAAATAACTGTAAAGCAAATTCAACCAAACTGACCGGACCTCTAAACATAGATGAAATAAATAAATCCATGATACTAATCGTCAAAAATAGTCAATCACAAACTTACTCAAATGAAATCCAAGCTTTACAAAATGGAAAGCAATTGCCCCGTGGTTCTAAATTACTTGCTCTCAATCCATTCTTAGATTCAGCCGGGGTTCTCAGGGTTGGTGGTCGAATCCAGCAATCTGAGTTCCCTCATGACAAAAAGCACCCAATGATTATCGACTCAAAACACCATTTTACCAAATTAATCATGTCCAATGAACACCTTCGCTTGTTTCATGCGGGCCCACAACTGCTCCTCGCCTCTATTCGAGAGCGGTTCTGGCCGATAGGTGGCAGAGTTCTAGCACGCAGCACGACTAGGCAGTGTGTAGTTTGCACGCGTCTGAAAGGGAAAACCCTACAGCCTATGATGGGTAATCTACCAGCTGTTAGAAGCATCCCAACGTATGCTTTCTATTCGTGTGGCGTTGACATGGCAGGTCCATTCATGATTTCGAGTCGTAAAGGAAAGGGTAATCGCATATCAAAATGTTATTTGTGTTTATTTGTGTGCTTAACTACTAAAGCAGTACATTTAGAATTAGTAAGTGACCTAAGTACGGAAGCATTCATCTTGTCACTCCGAAGATTTGTTTCAAGACGTGGCAAGCCCGACACCATCCATTGTGACAATGGCACCAATTTTAAGGGTGCAAACAATGAACTGAGTAAGATTCTCAGGTCCAGTCGTAAGTCTATTGTAGAATTTGCCAATAATGAAGGAATTAAATTCATATTTATTCCCGCCTATTCACCTCATATGGGAGGCATTTGGGAGGCAGGCGTCAAATCCGCGAAATTTCACCTTAAACGTATAGCCGGTAATGCGTCCCTAACGTTTGAGGAGTTAGCCACGCTTTTCGCACAGATCGAAGCAATCCTAAACTCACGCCCCCTCACGCCTCTTTCTTCCGACTCCAATGATCCAACTCCTCTTACCCCTGGGCACTTCCTGATCGGCCGACCCTTAACCTCGGTGCCGTCTACGCCTATGGACATGAAGCGCCCCAACCGATACCAGCGCATCGAGCAGCTCAGACAACACTTCTGGGAGAGATGGCGTCTCGAATTCATCGCCGAACTGCAACAACGTACGAAGTGGCGAACGCGTCAGCGAGAGCTTCGTGTCGGTGATCTCGTCATCCTGAAAGAAGATAATCTCCCTCCACTGCAATGGCGTTTGGCGCGGATCAGTCACCTATACCCAGGACCAGATGGGATCAGTCGTGTAGCCGATGTCCTCACTACCAAGGGAATTATGAGAAGGGCTCTCAATAAGATGTGTGTCTTACCGAATACCACTCCAGAGCCCGAAGAACCCAATCAAGAAGCAACAACGTGTTCAAATAATCAAGACTGAAAACATCTCAACAAGATAAGATAACCAGACAGAGAGTCTACTAGACAACTACCTACTTGAAATCAGTGCTTTCAACGCCCCCCAGTATGTACACGCGTACACATACATAATATGAGCGCTGCGCCCGCGCACCGCGCCCGCGCCCCGCGCCTCCCCTTCCGCGGCTGAGGCTGCCACTCTGCAATACCACACTCGAGCGAGACGGACGCTCCTCGGTTCCATCATTGTATATTTTACTCGAAATTAATAATTAAACCGCTGAAATCATCTAAAATACTATTTTATTATGTCCTTGACAACGCGACTTCGCAATCATCGCAAATTCACGCGAATTTTAGACGTTAGAATCCGCGATCAAACATACCTATTATTGATGTCGAATAGGTGCGTATAAATATTGCAGTTTGTATTATACTATCCCTCCCCTCCCGCATTCCCAAACATTTTTGCCTGCATTAATTAGCATGATCCAGCCTCCTATCCCCAAATACAATCCCGTTGAATACCACTAAATCCCGGCGCTGTATCATCAAAAATGTCCGACTCGAAAATAGCACAATATTCAATATATTGCGGGTTAATATATTCCACATCGGCCGCATATTTACACAACAAACGCGGTTTCGCCAGGTGGCGCCATTTTCGGCCAATACCGAATTCCGAATTAAATAAAACACTTTGCATATTATACTCGTAGGTAAGTAAAAATTCACGGCGGAAAACGGCTCGGGAATTGTAGCCGACTGTTTTAAAATATGGCTGAGTGGTACGATCTACTGACCAAAATCTCCTATTCAACTCTTCGGACTCGAAAGATACTGCCGGCCCACTTTGACGGAAAATCGTATGGAGTCCTATATTGGAGAGAAATCACTCTACAGTGACCAGTGACCACGTGACCAGTGACGCGATGATTTTTTCGTCTAACTCAGGGAAGGCAGCAGATGCAAGCGAAACAGTGCCCCTGACAATGACGACACCTATCTGTTTTTAACGAACTTCAAAAATGCGCGAGAATCATGCCAATGTGGCATGATTCTCGCGCATTCGATATACAATATCTACACCTATATCCAGTGATTTTGTATGGGAATATGATTTTGTATGTCAATAGGTCTCAATATCCGTATATCGAGGGCGCGAGAATCATGCCACTGCTGTAGTTTGTTTTCGACTTAAAAAAACTGTGAAATTTAATTTGTTTTTACCTGAATGACATCCAGTTTATGTGGCTTTTCGGTGTTTATAGTCAATTTCACGAGATAAATTCTGGCTGTTAGGATCGTATATCCGTTTACATTATGAAATGCGTATGGCTGGACATCACTGTCAGAGGACAGATTTCGTAGGCTCGTTTTCAAGTATATAGACGACATTACTACACAAAAATAATAATTTTTAATAATATGTCAATTTTGCCAATTTATTTAATTACATATGTAATATAAAATTTGTATGTCTACATGGCAGAATATAGCGAAACTCTGTGTGACATTTTATCCGTATGAACTGATGTAAACCTATATTCATACAAATAAAACATACTTTACCTTACTTTATTTTACTTTACTTTACATTTGCATGCGGGGAGGATTAATGAAGTCGGTTTTTTAAGTTTTTAACTTTGTGAATTATTATATCATAACAATTCCCTCCTCCTCCATCCCTCTTCCCTTTTTCAGACCTTTTAAGTGGATAACCAATAGTGCCAACGCAGAAATTAATATAATCTTAACAGTGAATTAACAGTCATGAAACCGCGATGGTGATTTATCAGCCCACCTCGGTCTCACTGCACCACCGATGCCCACTTCGACGCAGCTCGTAGATAAAATGGCTTCACTCGGATTTATGGGCTACGGAACGCGCATTATGACTGCTCAATTAATATGGGACTACTATAGATATGGATGTGATAAGTATACCTAATTATTCTTCTTCTCAGTCGTATCACTCTTGGCAGAGTGGTCGTGGTCGTCATTTCGGTCGGGTGACCCGCCTTACAATTCGTCGCCATTCTTCCCTGAGGGCTGCTTTTTTGGTGCATTGGTACAGGGGGTGATCCAGTGCTGCCTTGATCTGGTCCGTCCATCTCATTGGTGATCTACCACGCATTCGGGTGCCCTCTACTCTGCCCTGTACCAGCAGTCGCTCAATGGACATACGGCCGCGTCGAGATACGTGTCCAAAGAAGGTGAGGATACGAGCTTGGACTATAGATGACAGGCGCTGCTTAATGCCTAGTTCTTGGAGAATGGAGTCATTGGTACGGAACTCTGTCCAAGATATCCCAATAATTTTCCTCGAGCGCCACATCTCGAGAGCATCTATCCTCTTTTTCTCGTTTTCCCGAAGCGTCCATATAATAAATTATTGCAATATGTTTTTTAGGGTACCGTACCGAAGGGTGCCAAACGGGACCCTATTACTGAGACTTCGCTGTCCGTCTGTCCGTCCGTCCGTCCGTCCTGTCTGTCACCGGGTCCGTCTGCACGAACCGTAATAGCTAGAAAGCTGAAATTTTTACAGAATGTGTATATCTGTTGCCGCACCAACCACAAATACTGAAATACGAGAGATATTGCAAATTAAAGGGGGCCCCGATACAAGAGACGTGTTTAGATACACTTTTATTTTATTTTATTTTATTTTATTTTATTTGGGACATCAACAGCACTTAGACAAACAAATTACAAAGAGCAGAGATACAGAATGAAAGCCAATAACAGATATCCACAAAAAATACAAGAAATAAATTAAGATCGAGAAACTTAAACAGATAGACAAGTGGACAAATATTAAATAAGTATTCTTATATGAACGTGTGTTCATGGACAATTTTGTTTAGAATAATGTTTATAGATAGGTATCTATAATTGAATATTATGTATCGTGTAACATGAGTGAAGTGTGTGACTGTGTGTTTGAATGGGTGTATGTGAGAGGGTGTGTGCGAGGGTGAGGGTGTGTGTGAGTGTGTGTGAGTGTGAGTGTGTGTGAGTGTGTGTGTTTCACTTATTCCTCCTCGATATTGCGTAAAGTTTTAATAATATCTTGACGGAATTTCGCCTTAGAAGATGCGAATGGATCAAAGTTGTTAAAAAGTTTATTAAATTGATTGGTAAGGCGGACCATAGTAGAATTCTGAGCATAATTGGTATGCGTGAGGGAGACAGCGAATAGCCTTTTGGAAGTTTGACGAGTACGACGCGAAGGGACACAGAAAGATAGTTCAGAGAGAAGAGGTGAAGAATCAAGTCGGCCGGACAGAATATCATGGAGTAACATCATATCAAGCAAAGTTCTGCGATCCTTGAGACTGGAGAGGTGGTACTGATGACAAGACTCCTCATAAGAGCGCCCAGGGGCATGAGACCTGAAATTTAGGTGCTTTATAAATTTAGATTGAATACGCTCAATGCGTTGAATGTATGTAATGTAGTTAGGAGACCATATACAAGAAGCGTATTCTAGAATGCTCCTAACGTAATGCACTTACGCATTTCAAAATGGAGATCTTGACTGAAACTGTTTATTTATTGTCATAGCAACCATGTCATAGACACATATACTACACATTTAAATATGATAGCATATTTCGCGTCAACCCACATGGTTGTGGTTAGCCGGTATGATGTAGAATTTCAATCCGGAGGTCGTCGGGTCAAATCTCGTGAAGGCATAAACTTTTTAAATTTTCTTTTTGTTTATTTTTTTATTGTTTTGAGTGCTTTTGATTTGTTGTACGATGGTACGGTACCCTTCGTGTGCGATACCGACCCGCACTTAACCGATTTTTTTATATTCAACTGTATAGTTAGTTAGTAGTTAGTTAGTTAGTTAGTCCGCTTGGTAGTAAACATCCACTAATTTTCCACATCCATAGCTACGATTTACGGGTTCACTCATTGCTACTGACAGTATTTTTCGATAGTTTCAGTTAAAACTGCAGCGTTGTGGCATTTTGTACGTAAATTTTGTTTTATGGGTGATTTATACCGCGGGCAGATTGTTATGGTCGTTAATGGCCAAGTCCGTTAGAACATTGTATGCAAGTATCAAAAACTGTCACCTCGATTATTATGAGTTATGAATATATACTGCTATGTATTCGTTTCTAAAAATCGGTAGGTACGTCGTGACCAGATTATATAATGGTCCGGCCAACCATTTATGAAACAACCAGAAAGGGTTAATATTTATGAAAACATGTACGTATTATAAAGATTTGGTCTTCACCTAAGCCACCGCAGCGTTTATGGATGTCAGTGTTCAGTTCAGTGTTTGTTAAGGATAAGTTGGCACAAAAAGTCCTCCTTTTTTAGGGTTCCGTACCCGAAGGGTGCCAAACGGGACCCTATTACTGAGACTTCGCTGTCCGTCCGTCCGTCCGTCCGTCCGTCCGTCCGTCCGTCCGTCCGTCTGTCACCGGGTCCGCCTGCACGAACCGTAATAGCTAGAAAGCTGAAATTTTCACAGAATGTGTATATCTGTTGCCGCACCAACCACAAATACTGAAATACGAGAGATATTACAAATTGAAAGTGGTCTCGGTACAAGATACGTCTTCACAACACGCTTGAAAAGTTTATACCAAGGCATTGAACTACTATTACTAGCGTATGGAACCGACATCGCGAACAAATTTTTTGCGCCATGCGTTGAGGTTCATGAACCTCAACGCGTTTTGTTGCTCGCCGCCTCTCCTACGGAACGCACGTCGACACGGCGGAAAAATATAAGTCGAAAATGCCAACTTGCGTGCTACGATATTGTCGCAATTCAACAAAATGAAAAAAAAAAGATAGTGGCGTCACTTATCATCGGTAAGTAAGCAAAATATCAACTAAATCCAACCCAAAACTAATTTTCTACATTTTTTTCTACTGCACCCGATTTCTGTTTAAAAACCATAGATTATAAAAGTGAACCGTATACAGATAAGATACACGTAGGTACTAATGGTGGTACGAGTGAGTACTTCACACATCGGAATTCGGAATGGGGCTTGTGATGGGATTCTACCCAGGAATAATTCCATTGTGGGAAAAAAGGTGAAACGTCACGTCTGGGCGGGAATTTTAAATTTTGGCTGTTTTCTCAACTTTGTGAGTAAGCTGTGATACTGTTCCATTTGACTCAAGCCGCTGTAGAAAAAACACTATTACACGTCTTTATATGTATCCATATCTTAAAATAAAGCATTCAATTGTATAGTATACTTGTGTAAATTCATTTTAACATGAATTTCGACAAGTGTGTAAAAATTATTGCTTTATTTTAGGATATACGTGATACGTAAAACCGTGTTCATATTCGCCAACACACCGTCACATTCGTCAAATTGATAAAACGTCACAAGGTTTAATCACAAAGTTGATAAAACAGCCAAAATTTAAAATTCCCGCCCAGACCGTGACGTCACACCTAAATGCGAAAGCGCAATAGTTATCTACCTAACCATTTTCTTACTTAGGTAGGTTATTTTATTACATTTTGTAATAAACTGCACTCAAATGATGTGATTTAGGTACTAAAGCAGTGTCACTTCTGCGTTGTACAATCTATACGTGCGCTCGCCCCGCCCGCACCCCGCCCCCCGCTTCCCACGTGATCAAGTAGCGACACGCATTTTGTTTGAGACAGCGCCTCTATACGTAGTAATGGTAGCTCAATGTACCAAGGCCATTTTGTTTTGGTAGGTAAGCCTTCTTTTAATGAAACTAAATTTAAATGATATGGCAATGTCGTCCCCGGACTTCTACAAAGACTTTAAATATTAATTGATGAATTACGACGTCTCTATTTAGTCTGTAGAACTTTTAGAAAATAATTATAAAATTAATAGTTTTTAATTACTTTTGTTTTCATACAAATCTCAGAGCTCAGAAATTATTTTTTTCCTTTTGGCCACTTCAAGTTTGGCTGCCAGTGATGTTTTAATTAAATACTCTTTGGTGCGTTGAAATGATGTTTTGCAGTCTGCATGACATTGACATAATGAGTGAGTGAACCTCATTGTACGGAAATTGTAGATGGGTGTCTCACGTTTTCCAGTAGGAGTAGGTTGTAGACAGTGCTGCTTACGGCGGCGTTTAGTAGGTACTAAAGGCCCTAAAAGCGCGGCAAGCTTTGAATCAATTCAAATGTTATTTTTCAACTAGCTACAAAGTTATTCTGACATAAGATGATAATTTGAACAAAACTTTTTGGGTATTTCATGAAAAATACAGTTACAGATCACACATATACAGGGTGGAAAAAACGAATGGGCCCTGGAGGGAAAGTACCTTAAAATCTCAAGATATCCGTCCGTCCGTCTGTCTGTCACCAGGCCGTATCTCATGAACCGTGGTAGCTAGACAGTTGATATTTTCACAGATGACGTATTTCTGTTCCCGCTATAACAACAAATACTAAAAACAAAATAAATTTAATATAAAGGGGGCTCCCATACAATTAACGTGTTTTTTTGCGGTTTTTTTAACCGACTTCCCAAAGGAGGAGGTTTACAATTCGTCCGGATGTTTGTTTTTTTTATTTTTTGACGTGACAACGTCTTATAAATTGGTTTGCCGGGTGACACTTCAAGAAACTGCGTTACGCTCCGCTCACGTTATGCGCTCACAATGAGAGCGAGTGAGAGGCACGCGTCCCTTCCACTCGGGCATGGTTAGCCCGCCTAAGAGCGAGAGAGACAGACATAAAAAGTGAAAGGCACGCGTCCCTTCCACTCGAGCACAGTTAGCTAGTTAAATATAATTCTTTGTATAAATAAATGTTTTAAATTGTTACTATTATTTCATCCTTCTTCCTACTATACGAATGAATATTCACATTAAAATTATTTTACCACTCAAAGTCGTTGTCACGTAAAACTTTCGCCCGTATACCGACTTTACAGGCAACCAATTTTTTTTTTATGTATGTGCCTCGATAGCGCCTAAACGGATGGACCGATTTGGAAAATTAGACCGATTAGACCTATAGTGATTTTTGTGTTTTTCATAATAACTCGTGCAAATGCACATGGTAAGCATAATATTGTGATGCGGAACTGCTGATGAAGACCACATATGGCCACCAGATCTGCTCAACACTAGGTACAAATACAATGCGTGGCTGACGGGCAGGCAACGCATAGCCTAAACCGATGGACCTAGAGCCATGAAACTTTGTACAGGGGTTCCTTAGTAGCGTGGGGTAGCACTGATATGGGATTTGACAAAATTAATTCCCCTGGGGGGGGAATAAAGGGTTACAGTTTGTATTAAACTCAATCTAATCAAATAGGGTTTGTGGAAGTCGGTTTTTTCTATAGTTTACTTTTTGTTTCAATTATATAGATAATGGTACGGAACCCTTCGTGCGCGAGTCTGACTCGCACTTGGCCGGTTTTATTATACCCAGCAGTGAAACCATCTGCCGATGATTGATGATGAAACTGAAATACTTTAATCTATAGCTTACTTCACTGTGCTAGCATTATAGGCCATATTAGGCCTACAAGTATTTCAGCCGGTAGGTATTGAGTAAAATTACCTACTAAAATATATTTATGGAAAGTGTTCCCAGCGTCGCTAGTTATTGTTTGAAGTGAAATATTCGAATCTTCCGTAATATTCGGATATCTTCGTCGGAATTATTTCAATAACTCGCCCGCCCCGCGACCGAAAGGGAAAATATGCCGAGGTTAGGAATTTGTCGGAAAAGTTTTTACAACTTCTCAGTAAATTGGCGAAATTCCCGCACGACGGAATCTGAGGAAGGATTATTTGTTAATTAAAATGTCGGGCGGTACCTTGATGCTATGAATATTTTTCGGTATGACTTTTTATAACTTTGACATGATTTTTTTTCGCTCATAAAAGCTGAGTTATCAATTCTAGCTGAAACAGTCAGCGTTACAACAAGCTACACTTGTCGCTCTGGCAATAAATAATCGGCCAAGTGCGAGTCGGTGTCATACGAGAGGGTCCCGCACCATCGTACAATAAAACACGTTTCTCAGGTGGGGGTGACCCATCCTTTTTTTTTACTATTTCGTATAGTTCATGCATTGTATTGTATTGTGCATTATTTGTTAGTGTAGCGGCAACAGATATATACATTATGTGACAATTTCAACTAGGTATCTACGGTATTAAGGTTTGGACAGATAGACAGACGGGCAGGGGACTATTTTCTAGTTTCCACGACAATAAGTAGAGTGAAACCAGAAGCAATATGCACATCCCTGTGTACAAATGTTATAGAATATTATGTTACTCGATATTCGTGATATGAACATTCCATAACCGAGTTAACGATTGTTTAAAGTGATAGAATTATTACTATTTAAAAAACCCTTCTGCACGACAGTTTATTAAAACCGCTCTCCCATCATAATCTCCACAAGAATTCAGTGAGCGCCGCAAATTGCAACGTCGGTGGAAAGTGTGAAATTCGATGAAAAATTGCGCCCAAATGTATCATGCATTTCGGTCAGCAGGAGTTTCTGTGAAAAATAATATTTTTTGGCGAAGCGTGCATAATTTTCGGTGAACATATACGTAGTTTTCGTTTTTTGCCGCTCGCGGGAGCCCGCTGAAACTCTTGATTCCGAAACTCTGCAGGGAATTATGCGGGAATGAAAATGAAGTGTTTGTCTACTCTAATTGTGGAGAATTTCGTGGAAAATATCACAATGGGAGGACAGAAGCAAACTGTTGGCAATTAGGTTCTGTGTGTGTGTGTGTTATGTGTGCAATTGTGCATGTTATTTAATAATAATATTTTTATTTCGAAGCACTCTAGGGTATACCATGTACACGCCCGTCCGTTCAAAGTCCACGGCCCGCAATTTTCAACCAACCATATCAAGATGAAATTCAAATAAAAATCGGTTAAGTGCGGGTCGGTATCGCACACGAAGGGTACCGTACCATCGTACAACAAATCAAAGCAACTCAAACAATAAAAAATAAACAAAAAGAAAATTTAAAAAGTTTATGCTTCACGAGATTTGAACCGACGACCTCCGGATTGAGAGTCTACAATCTACATCATACCGGCTAACCACAACCATGTGGGTTGACGCGAAATATGCTATCATATTTAAATGTGTAGTATATGACGTGTCTATGACATGGTTGCTATGACAATAAATAAACAGTTTCAGTCAAGATCTCCTTTTTGAAATGGCGTAAGTGTATCTAAACACGTCTCTTGTATCGGGGCCTCCTTTTAATTTGCAATATCTCTCGTATTTCAGTATAGTATTTGTGGTTGGTGCGGCAACAGATATACAAATTCTGTGAAAATTTCAGCTTTCTAGCTATTACGGTTCGTGCAGACGGACCCGGTGACAGACAGGACGGACGGACGGACGGACGGACGGACGGACGGACAGACGGACAGCGAAGTCTCAGTAATAGGGTCCCGTTTGGCACCCTTCGGGTACGGTACCCTAAAAAGTATGAAAGAACAGAACAAAAGTTCTTTAGTGGACGTCGTTGGCCGATAAAACAAGAAGGCATTTTTTTATATCTCCAGTTTCCACGATAAAGGGTATCCTAGTGTGGGGCCAAAAGCAAAGCAATTTACATTTACATACAGGCATATAATTGCTTCTGGCCCCACACTAGGATACCTGTGTCGTGGGAACCAGAAACAGCGACATCACAAACATGTAAACATCCAAGACCTGGGTTTTTTTTTGTCTCCAGCCGGGATTCAAACCTGGGACCTCTCGCATGGTAGACACATGCGCAACCGCTGCGCCACAGAGGCCGTCATGTGCCTATAATATGTAAATATCATGTTATGTAAAGCCACATAGTTTGTTTCGTATACTTAGGTATTATTGAAAGGTCTGACGGTGAAAGGCGATGTTAACATCTATAGCTGAAAAGCTCGTTAGTTGGAAATTACGTTGCTCATTTTATCAGACTATAATACACTTATCGGTTTAGCATCCAACTCGATCCGTAGTAGGTAGTTGAATTTTGGACTCAACTTTAAAGTTCACAACAGGACTACTACTACTCGCACGGACTCACACCTGCAACATCGCTGTAAGCTGTAACGACGTCAGTCGCTGCAGCAGAAAAATACGAATAAATTGGTCAAGTGCGAGTCGGACTATCACATAAAGGCTTTTGGACCATCGTACAACAAGCAAGTGCCTGACCATTGTCTGACAGTTAATGTACGAAAAATGTTCCAATCTTCATCTCGTAATTTTACCATCCAAAAAATGGCAGGTGCTATACTGAAACATAATACTATTTAATTCTAAATATTATTATTTTAATAATACACATTCCGTGAAAATTTCAACTTTCTAGCTATTACGGTTCGTGTGATCTAGCCCGCTGCGTACGTGATGGACAGACGGGCAGCGGAAGCTTAGTTATATGGCCCTTTTAAAGCTTTTTTATTTTCGATATCACTTAATAACATTTTTAAACAGCTATCCTTTACAAAAACCAAATTCTAATCACAATATAATAATTGCCACCTATTAAATTGTATTTAGAATTGAACTATTCATTGCTTTGTTCTTTATAAAGACAGCTGTAGGTAGAAGCTTAAATATGAATAACTATTAGAACCTAAAGAGAATATCTTTATGCAAAATTGTTGATACTTACTGCCAGTTAATCAACAAAGTAATTCAGTCTATCGCATCTGAAGTCGTGAACCCCTTTATGTCAGACTATTTGAAAGTGTAACTAGAATCGGAGATTAGACAACTGGGAATAATTGAATTAAATTTACATTACAATCCAACTCGATTTTCAGTGTTTGAGATAAGAAAATAAAGCGAGACAAATATAGAAAGTTACAGGATTACATTTAATCCTTTGTTAGCGAGATCGTATTTAATTCAGTAGCAGATTATAGCACGATATTGGTATACAAAAGACTATTAATCTAGTGTTCTCGCTGAAAAGGCTTTGTTTCGAATCTCTTGCTAAAAGTAGGTGCAACATAAAGCCTATGCCATATCGAAAGGAAAAAGCCGTAAAGCTACTACATGTTTAAATTAGATACTTATTAAACTCAAAACATCGGATAACTTAGGAATACAATGATACAATACAGAAGGGTGCCGAGAAAAAAGGATTATTGTCAGTATTTTTCCAAAATAGAGTTGACAATGCCATCTAGTAGTAAATTAATACAGTCGGTTCACCATCATGATCCCCCAGCCCGATACCTCAGGGGATCCCCTGGGCACGAATTCATAACGTTAGGCCCCATTCACAATAAGGTCACCTTATAATAAAATAATTTTAATTTACTTTTACAACATTTATGTAAAAGCTATCGAATGGTGAGATAAAAAAATGATAAAAGAAATCACTGCATCTGTTGTTTCCTCCCTCATCCTACGTATTTTAGTATAAAGTAAAGTAAAGCGTCTCTTATTAAGTAGGAATAATTCATTCTTTTGTCAACCTACTATAGTGCAAACTGAAAAATCTTCTAGTTTTAAGATCATAACATAAATCAATCTAATGGATAGGCAAGAAATCATTACAAAAGTAAATAGGTACTTTAAACGTGTCAATCTCCAAAAACGTAAACCGCAGTACAATCCAGAGGACGAGATCTGAGAAATATGTTTGCCCTTTCTGACAATAAACTGACTTGTTCTGCCTAGGCTTGCCTCTGTCCAAAGTTTTCTTGTAACTTTAAATACAATAATATAAATAGGTTAATAATAAATAACCGTGCAGTAGACTCACCGTAATAATGTAAAAACCGCGAGATTAAAATCTAACGGGAAAAAATTGTAAAGAAGATCGACAAGGTTTAGCATTTATGCTTTTCTGGTACTTATAAGTCAACCTAACACGAAGTATAAACAGGGATTCGCTTCGCTCACCCCCTTTATCCTTCACCTACCCTGACCCACCACTTTGCCCACTGATTCAACATTTCAGTTTATCAACTAATGCGTTATGTATGTTGTATAAAGTTCGATACCAGTTTACAATTTGTCGACAGATTACAATGTAACGGATTTAAAACCGTAAGATTATAATCTCGCAGGTTTCACAATTTTACTGTGACATGTGTAAAGAGTACAAATTACACAATGCCATTTTCTTGTAAATACAAAAGCAATATTTGAATGCAATAAATCAAGCGCAATAATTAACCTCCAAAAATTGTATGGAAATGTTTAAGATTAAGTTATTTAAGTTTTACCTTCCAGACAGTGGAGGCTAGGTACAACTTTGTATCCATTCGTTTAAGACTTCGACAAAGTGTGAGACGTGTCTATGTAATTCATCGGTGTAGTTTACTCGTGTCAAGTCGCCGATTAGTGGCCCCTGCGCACTCACACAATTGTTATTCTCATGTCTTGCCTTCTTACCTGAACAATATTTACAAACGTGTGTTCAATATTGTTTTACTTTTTTTAGTATTAAAGGGTTCCAAACACAATGGTAGCCGCGGAAGAAGTGGAGGCAAAAGTCGTGACTTTAGATGATGTATTATCAAAATTCAGCATTTACGGAAGGTATCATATGTCTGTTGGGCTCTGTATGTTTGTAGCGTTCACTATAAGTGGAAATTTTTGCGTTAACTACGTGTTCGTTGCAGAAGATATCAAATTCAGGTAATTTTGTGTTATTCTCACGCACTTTTTAACACTGTTGCCTCTGTCAACCCTTAGGGGAAAAGGCGTCAGGCTCTATGTTTTGTTGTTTGGGTCGCTTTGTCATCCCCATGACGATGGTATTTCAGATGCATATTTTTAAAGCGTTGTTCCTTGAATGTGTTTCGGAGACATTCAAGATGGTTTTTACCGGATAGCGACATTAGGCTGCTAGCTGTCACGCAAAACTGGCTAAACAAGGGCACTATCATTCTCATCAATCAATGGTTTCACATCCTATACATAATGCTTAATTAAGCCATTCTTAAACAGCTATAGAGAGTGTCGTTCTAAACAACTACATATTGATAGTTGGTAGAAAGACTTGAGTCTCTAATTTATTTTTCAACTCTTGCTCAAATATTAACAGATTCTATACTTGTAACATCTTCTCTACATATCATACAACACACCTATAAATAATCTTGATATCGCAACCTTTTGACTAAATTCTCAGCAGTTGCAACCGAATGTCCTTCACAAACCAATTAAAATACCTCATTATCATATCTATAACCCACCTTGCAATTTCAGGTGTAGCCATTCGTCGCATCATTGTGACGTCACTAGTACGAACTCTTCGTTCAATGCCGTTGAGGACCAATGTTATGAAAGAGTGTCTATTGATGGGTCTTGTGGCCTGAACAGTAGCAAATTAGTTCCATGCACTGAGTGGGACTATGAAGTACCCGAAAGTTTTGTTGGGGAGGTGGGTACCTGTCTACATTAACTACACATCATAACATAAGGTACATTGCTGACCCCAAAAACAGCGACGTCACAAAATATTAACATCCAAGACCTAGGTTTTTTTTTCCTTTTCCTCCCCAGCCGGCAATTGAACCCCGGACCTCTCGCTTGAAAAGCATAGCCTCACAGCAGCAACAAATAGACGGTGATGATTTGACCGATGTGTACATGCGGTTATATCCATAACTACTTATCACTTAGACTAAGATCAATTACCTTTATACCACACCCGTTGTATTGTAGGTGAAGCAGGTACAATACATTGCAATATTACGGGGTAACCAGCTTTAGAAAACCTCTAAAGTCTGTGTGTGCTTTAGAAAAAATATTGAAACCGCTAGTCGAGCCATAAAGGAAGACAATTTCGTGCAATACACAACACATACAATAAAATTCTCGAAGATGGTGGTTTCGATTATCATCTGGTATTATCAAAATATGGGCTTTATTCAAGCTTGGAAGATTTTCAACATAAGATTTTATGTTTCTACTGCCTTACAGTACATCAAGTTCGAAAATAAAGACCTTTCTTACCCAAGATGTTTGTTTTAGTTCGACTTAGCGTGTCAGGAATGGAAGCGCACAATACTTGGCACCATCCACATGGCCGGGTACATGTGTGGACTACTGATTGTCGGCCCACTTTCTGACAGGTAATATTATGGGACATCCTGTATGTAGTAGTGTAAAAGGCTGATCCACCCTCCACCCAAATTTAGACACCGATCATGTAGCTGTAGCTCATTTGGGTAAGCGAAAAATGCCCGGTTTTCTGGGTGCTTATTAAGTTAACAAATTGATTAAATCAGCCTAAGCCAATCATTTTGAATAATAAAGGCACGTGATTGGCCGAATGAAACTGATTTAACCAACCCCTAGGAAACTGGGCGTAACTAACAAAAGCCAGCGGAATGCACGGGACTAATTGTAATGCTATTATGTGTGGAGGTAAGAGGCTTGTACTCGACAGTGGTTGGCTTTACAAGCTGATAATCATAATTGGTATCATCAAAGTTTTATTTCAAATTTCAGATTTGGCCGCAAATGGGTCATAGTAGCGACGGGGCTGTGCGGAGGTCTGATTGGTTTCTGCAGGAGCTTCAGTCAGAACTATCTACTTTACCTCGTGTTAGAGTTTCTGGAGCCATTCGGGGATCTGTTCTCGCCATGCTTCATGTTGAGTTAGTACTAAAGTTTATGTTAAACCCAAAGGGCTTAAAAGGCTTAAACCTTTAGTTCTAGTTCTTCATACGTTTTATAAGCAAGGATAACAGTTGGTTAACTACTAGCACGCCTATCCAAAGTCCACGGTCCACGATTATAAACCTAACCACATAGAGATAAAGTTAAAAACCTATTAAAAAACAGAACAAAAGATCATGGTATTTTGTGGACACTGGACGTATGAGTACAAGACTACTCTTGACTCCTGAACAAATATTGACAGCTGTTTTTCAGCCTCAATGTGCTCAATTAGCTTACACGTATTTCTAATGTCAAATCTAAGCAGTTTTCTTCATATTAACAGCACCAAAAATAAGTTTCTAACTTCTTCATTACAACATTTTCAGTAATGGAAGTCGTGCCACCAAGTCAAAGAGTCAAATTCCTAATGTTACTCCAACTGGGATGCCAAATCGCAAACCTTCTTATGACAGTAATTGCCTGGACGTTTCACTCTTGGAGGAACTATCTACGTGCTATGTATGCACCAGCGCTTTTATTCGTCGCTTTCTCCTACTTCCTGGAAGAAAGCCCGCGATGGTTACTCGCCAAAGGGAGAAAAGACGAAGCGATAGAAATACTGCAAAGAGCTGCTGATCGCAGTAAGGTGGTAATTAACAAAGATGTACTAAAAAGTCTGCCTTGCGGTGAGGAAGTCAAAAAAATCAGTATGCAAGAATTGTTAAGAGAAACATTTCAATCAAGGATTTTACTTGCAAGATTCCTGGCATGCATTGTCTGGTGGACTACTAGCACCTTCGTGTGGTATGGAATGACGATAAACTCTGTGTCTTTTAATGGAAACAAGTATATAAACTTTACACTAATGGGGCTGGTTGATCTGCCAGCGAATTTGTTCTCATCGTACCTGATGATTTACTTCAAGAGAAAGAAACCGCTGTTGGCTTCGTTCTTTAGTGCTGCGGTTTTCTTCTTGATACAGCCGTTTTTGCCCAGCAGTGAGTATGAGTATATTGTAAACTGCGGATGAATACAAAGTCATTGGTAGATAATTATAGCGTCACAAGAACTAACTAGGTGTAGTAATTACGACAAATCTGAAGAGATTGATAATTAAAAAATGGTCAAGTGCAAGTCGGACTCGCACAAGAAGGCTTCCGCACCATCTTCTCTGCGCCTAAAACGGCAATACCTTCAATCGCGTCGTCAGTCGTCTCTTGTTATTAAAAAATGTCAGGCACTATTGTATAGAAATTGACTTAATACCTACCTACTTATATTTAATTCTAAACACCACTTTTCGTGTATTTCAGTATTTTTTGTTGTTGCTGCAATAGAAATACACATCATGTAAAACATTTCAACTTTCTAGCTATTACTGTTCGTGCTGTAGGATCCGATGACGGACAGACGGACAGCGGAGCCTTAGTAATAGGGTCCCCTTCGGGTACGGAAGCATAAAAAGGACGGTAGCGCCGTTTTGCTCTGTCCCCAAATATCAGTACCTATAGAAGTTTTCTCTTCCAAGATATCTTAGCTAGATTTTCGCAAGATAAATTCATAATATGGTTATCAGTTCTAATGGTGATGGAAAACATCGTAAAAAAACAAGCATTACTACGGCGGCGATGGGCCGGCCCACCATTACGCAATATGGAGAATTGAATCACTGGCTAAAAGTGAGCACAGTTGTGCCTGTGCCACCCCATATAGCAATAGGCGTGCGTGACGCTATGTTCGTTCTGTTTATAGTTTAAACTTTACTCTACCGACATTCGCAGACTTGGCCTGGCTCTCCATGATCTTCCTCCTTCTCGGGAAGCTGATTGGCACAGTGTTCTTCAACATCACGTACGTCTACACATCGGAACTGTTCCCGACGTACACTCGCAACTCCATGCACGCCCTGTGCTCCTCGGTTGGGAGGATTGGAGCTATACTGGCGCCGCAGACGCCTTTACTGGTAAGTATGGAAGGATCCACTGCTAGTACTACAACAAGTGTACAATTATCGAATGATCAATATTGTGGAGGGTGTCGGGGGATCCTAAAGGGAGACGCGAAGAAATCAACCCAGAAGTGACTTTCCCTGTTGGCGTCAATTCGGCGCAGGGACGGGAGCGGAGAGCGAGCGTCTTGACTGACCGTCGGGCGGGAGCTTGTCGGCGAAAGAGACCGCGCGCATGTGGTTGTATGTAGCTCTGTAGGTCCCGGGTTCGATTCCCGACTGGGGATATAGAAAAAAAAACAGGTCTTGAATGTTTACATGTTTGTGATGTCGCTGTTTCTGGTTCCCACGACACAGGGTATCCTAGTGTGGGGCTAGAAGTGTATTGTGCCTGTGTAGTTGTTTATGTTAATGCTTCACAGCTGCCATACTGGTCGGGTCTGCCATCTTGTCTGTTCGGTGGCATGTCGCTGTTCGCTGCACTGGTGACGCTGACGGTCCCCGACACCGCTGACGACGCGCTTCCGGACTGCGTGAAGCAGGCCGAGGCAGTTGGAGCTGGGGGTACACAGACATACGCGTGACGGCACGTGTCGAGTTAACTTGAGACCCGGGACCGGATTATGTACGCGAATCACGTGGCAATAGTTATAGCTAGACTAAAAAGCCGGTTTTGACTTGTCGATGGGCGCCGAGTCGCCCCGCGCCGGCTACATGCTAACCGGAATTTTGCACCCCCGCTGTAGCCATTGCTATGCCATACCTGTACGCGACTCCCGGCCCGGAACCGTTACGTTTTAGTACGGCGCTTTTAAGGCAATTGCTTGTCAGCGAGGTCTCAAGACAACTTGACCAGGTAGTACAGTACGGAGCCTTTGTTTCGGCACGTCTCGTCTAATCTCGCTCTCTCTCTCTCGCTAAGTCAAACGCCTATGCATTGCACCTCGGGTCCCGCCCGTCCCGATGTGCAAAAACCAGGGAGCACTTATCCAGTGGAGAGCGCATAGATACATTTTCCTTTGAAACACAACTCACCAATTTACGGGCGGCGGCGGGGCGGCGGGGAGCTGTGATTAGTCAGCCGCTGCGAAACTGTCTGGCAGCCTGTCATCGTACATAGGTGGCGTATGCGAACGTTTGTTAAATACAACAAACGTTTGGCAGGCCGAATTCCCCCACAGGCGCAGTCAATTTGATATATAGTCTCTGGCCAAAACAAAGACCTCGTACTGTACCTATTGGTAATTTGGTAGCATGACTTCACAGACATTTGCGTCGTGGTTTTTCTGTACAATATGTCAGTATTGGTAGGTTATGTATTAAAGGCGTTGGCACACCACCAGAGGATCGGTAGCGGGTCAAACACAACTCTATGAAGCATGTCATATGCGACTGGGCCGGTTCAATAGCCCGTGCTGATTGATCAGTGTGGCGGGTTTGACCACACATTTGACAAATTGACAACAGCACCTCGCTTCCTTCGAGCCGGTGAAGTGCGGAACTTTCCATTCAATATAAGATTATTAACGCAGCTATGATGTTTTGTTTGATGGCCCTTAATTATTATTTTTTTACTTTCTCTGCTTTATACCTTGCCCATTGTCTAAACTTGATTGATTTGATTTTATAAAACGTAGAACTATGTATTACATTATGTGATGAACGAAACTAACGCCCAAGGCAAAAACAGCCTTTAGCAAAACACAAATCGCTCTGAATGATGAGTATTATTGCTGTACATTTTTTCACTTTTGTAGAAGGTTTTGTAGCAATGTGTGCCATCACATCATAAATATCTCATTTGTACATGGTCAGCACTTGATTTGAACCTGCAACTCCAGCGAGAGAAGTGAGTGTGTAATCTCCAGACCACGGAGCTCTTAGAGAGCTTAGAGTTTCGTAAGTACCTATTGTATTATGTGAAGATGAATTGGTACATTATGATATGACATAGGTAGTATTTTTAGTACTCCCACCCACAACGATGACTTTGTAGTCTTAAATAACAATCCGTCAACAACACTTTCTAACTGACATTTCAATAGGTATAAATATGAATATTTCTATACAAAAATAAAATAACTTGCAAACAATAAAAAACAAAGTATGAAATTAGTAAAACGTGTCATGCTTAAGTTTAACTGCAAGACAATAATAATACTATAATGTTCAACGATTTAAGCCGGGTGTAACAAACAATTACCTACAAACGAGAATAAAAACAATTCATACATTTTCATTCACAGCTTTTTATCATTATCTTTTTTTTCTAAGGCTAAGAACCTTTACAGGAGGTAATGGTAAAGGTATCTTTGAAAAGACAACAGGAGCATTCTTTGAGCAAATACTGATATCTGGTAATCGACCATCCATAAAAGCATAGACAAATAACTAGTCATCTAGTGTCTTAAATGTACAGTAACCCTGAAGCCTGTGGTAGTATACACTGTGTTACAGGCTTCAGTATTTACTTAACTCAGTTACATAGAATATTTGTAAACATGTTAGCGTAAAGAAAACACAAAATTAAGGTAAGAACTTACAAAAACATGGAAGTGCATGCATGTGAGGGTGTGTGTGTGTGTGTGTGTGTGTGTGTGAGGGTATGTGCGTGTGTGTGAGTGTGTGCATGATCGTGATAAGTAAAGATTTAAGATGCATAGTTAAATAATTGCTCAATTGCCTCATAGTCAAACTCATCGAACCAGTTGTCTAATATTTTTTAAGTTTATAAATATTGTGTTGTCTTATGGAGCTGCTTTTATTAAGTTTGTTATAAATACGTGGTGCATTGTATAAGAAATGTCTTCTAGCAAAGGCAGATCTAAAGTTGGATACTGGGACTATATCTACCCTTTTTAGGGTGCCGTACCCGAAGGGTGCCAAACGGGATCCTATTGCTGAGACTTCGCTGTCCGTCCGTCGTCCGTCCGTCCGTCCGTCCGTCCGTCCGTCTGTCTGTCACCAGGCTGTATTTCATGAACCGTGGTAGCTAGACAGTTGAAATTTTTACAGATGATGTATTTCTGTTGCCGCTATAACAACAAATACTAAAAACTAAAAGAAATTTAATATTAAGTGGGGTTCCCATACAACAAACGTGATTTTTTTGCTCATATTTGCTCGATATTGATAATGGTAGCAGGTAGACGCTTAAAATGTTCACAATATATTGAGTATACTATTTACTTAAAAAATTAATTAATTAATTAAAATTTAATTAATATTTAGGGGGGGCTCCCATACAAAATGTTTTTTGTTTGCGGTTTTTTATAGATAATGGTACGGAACCCTTCGAGCGCGAGTCCGACTTGCACTTGGCCGGTTATTATTCTAATGTGATCAGGAATTGTACTAAATATTACGGTGAAATCTGCAAACACATTGGAGGATGTATAACTTCCTGATTGTAAGTTGTTTGGACTCTTTGTATAATGTAGTCGTAGGATAGCGAAAAGGTAATAACTTAAAGTTAAAGTATAAGTTAAAGTAGTTTGTCTATGATAAAAGTTAACGAACATTTTTAAATGAATGAATGGATCCTCGTAAATTCTCAATTAAACAAATCAGCTGAACACGAGTTAATCATATGTTTTTGTATATCGGAAATAAAACATATTTGTAAGGCTTCGGCACACCACCGGGCACCGGGGGGCGGGGGGGGGCATATACAAGAAACGTTTGATCGGAGTTGCAATAGAGATTGACTGAGAGAGCGTGTGTCTGTCGAGGATGAACAAAGACTTGATCGACCTACCAGACGTCTTCAGATGTGTGAACAGCTCGTGGAAATTCGTCTGCGGATTCATCTGCGTGGAGTCCGCAGACGCATCTTTCTATGTGAAGTGGAGCTAACATGGCACACCAAGCGGGCAGCGAGCGGCTCGAAAGCGCGCCCGCGCTGCTGTGTCGAGCCGAGCGGTCATTAGAAAATAAATAAATGTTGACCTTGACACAGTCTATATGATTGATGACTGATTATAGACAGTAGATAATCATCGAACAAAGGTACATCGCACGGCTGCACACATGCGCGCGTGTTCGGTATGCACGCACACATAGCCTTCGGGAATGATGGAGACTGCTTCAATCGGGGCCGCGCCGTTGCCGTGTTCGCTCGCTCTCACTCGTTACCGCCACCAGTATCTCATCGTCGTCGTCTTTTCGAAAACGTGTGTACTGTTGTGTAAATGGATACCTTAATAATAGGACAAATCCAGAGTTATCCTTTTTCCATAAAGGTACCAAAGGATCCCGAGAAGTAAGTAACTTTCCACAACGAAATGTAAACGCACACACGAAACATTATGATATGAATTAAACATCAAATAGTTAAGTATTATTTTGTGAATGGGTGATAATTGACCGAGCGAGCGAAGCGAGTGAAGCGTCTCCGTTTCAGGTTTGGGCAAAAATGCTTTCGTATGTCTGTCCGGTTGTTCTCCTCTACAGGTCGCATTTATGAACCGATTCTCGTGAAATTTTGAATTTTCTGAGCAGGTTGGAAAAATAAATAGAATTTTTTACTCGAGCCAGCTTTTAGATTTTTTTCAAAATGGCGGAGTTATGGGGTTTGAAAATGTAAAAAAACCGATATTGCCCAATTGGCTTGACGGATTTTATCAAATGAGGTGTCGTTAGATTTGTGGAGATCGTGAGAGTGACACAGACCATATTATTTTAGTGAAAAGTCAATAGATTGTATTTCAAATCTTAAATGTAGTTTACAAAGTTATTGGTGCGGCTACTTTCATACTGTATGTACGTAACCAGGTACATTCATAAGTTTGTATGTGTTATTGAAAGAAAATTATTGTGTGTTAGCAGTTCAGCTTTCCCACCGACATACTCGCGAGGTCTACAGCTCACAGAGCCACTAGTTAGTAAGGTTTTTTAGTTTTGCGTTTGGTAAATGAGGTATATTATTTACATATAATCGAGTAGTATAGTGGTAAGTATTAAAATATTCGATGAAGTGGGAAACTAGAAACACATAGGTACCTAAGTAATATTATTACTTTGTGTAAACAATATTGTCTATTAAACTGTAACAGAAATACTTTGCATAGGTACCTACTTAAAAGCAAAATTAGTATTTTAGGTAGGTATGCCAAGCCACAGACGTGACACAGCCCTGCGAATCTAGCGAAAGTAGGTAACGAACGCTCCTAAACGGTCTCTGATTTACTACTGTTCTATATCTATATAGTATTTCCTTAGACTTAAGTAGAAATACATAACATTGTATTTTTAAGGCTCTGATATTTTAAAAGAGGTACGGGGGAGGTTTCTTGCCCTTCTTTGCTCCATCCCTAAGCCCACAACTTCCGAACGGGCGGTAGTATACAAAAATATTAATATTATATTGACGTTGACTAAGTAATATGTATGATTTTATGGTCAATAAAATTTTTGAAATTGAAATTGAAATTGAACTATACTGTGACCTTGACTTTGAATTTGACTTTGCCCCGCCACACCGCCCCACTCCCGAGCCGCCGCCGCCGCCGCCGGTGTTTTGCATAAAACCCTGAGATTATCTTTCGACTACACCTTTCTTTAAAATTCTGTAGGAGACTACAAGGTGAGGTTAAAGACAAGGAAACATCCTGCATTATTATCAAGTGTTATCATATCAAACACGTACAGTGCACGGCGGCGGCGGGAAGCGAGAGTCAAGGTCAGAGGTAGTTTACCTCAAAGGTAAAGGAACAACTGCAGACAACTTGTCGCCGGTGCGTGTGAGCGGGACAGCGGTATTATTTATTTTTGGTTAATTCCACACCCCACACACAGTCTACTAAATAAAAATATAAAAAGTCTATGTTTAGTTTTGACGCTATGATTCAACCATTTTGACGCCAGATGGACAACTACCTATCGTCATATGGGCTGTTAACATTGGTCAAGGACAGTGAAAAGTGTGGCGATATTATAATGAAAGCCAAGTTGACTCGCCACTGGCAGATCGGTTTACACCACTGTACTGTCCACTGTCCTTGACCAATGTAGAGTGGCCCATACAGGCTCATACGATTGCTTAGCACAATCTGGGGGCACGGAATGTGCACGGAAGTGTACTGTGTACACCTGTAAAAATATATCGCTTGACAGTCGCTACCATCAAATGAGCGTAAGGCTCGGTAAGGTTAATAATTTATTCATCGTTTATTACTTTTCTGATGTGTATCAAACGGTTACGCCACATATTTTGACTAAGGTCACAGATTAATAAAGAGTTAGCTCTTAAGGTGTAGAGTTTGGAGTTTCTGAAGTTATGGTGTGTAGAGTTAGAAGCTTGACTCTACATGAGATCTGATAACTTTTTGACAGTGTGAACCATGGTCTCGTTTTGGCCACATTATTTTTCTTGAAAATGTTTTGCAGATCGTTTTATATCGTACCCCAATGCACCTTCACTCAAATAAAGCGCCGCTGAAATCTCACTCTAGCGTCGTTGTCAGATAGTGATCAGACTTTGAAAGTTGATCAATCTTCGATTTGCTGGCGGTTGTGCATCTGGGAGTATGCCCAGAACAGATGCACTAGGCTTGTGTCCAGGGTAATCAAATGATTCTCGGAACAAGTATGAAGTTGTAGCAATAGTGGCAATAGTACAAAATGGCTTGACAATCTCAGAATTGCACATTTCCAGTAATTGTATTTTATTAAGTAATTTTTTTGAAAAAAGACAGCATTTGATCCAACACACCACATGACGTCACGAAGTGCTTTTTCAAAGAACTCAGGAACAAAAGTACCGTTTTGACAGTTCTAAAAAGTATCTATTTTGTCTAGCAGGACAGGGGTATGATTCTCGCGCATTCAATATACGATATCTACACCTATATCAAGTAATTTTGAATGGGAATCTGTCAATATAGATCTCGATATCCGTATATCGAAGGCGCGAGAATCATGCCACAGGGCGCAAGCCTGTTGTGACTAAAAATAGGAACGTCTATATAGCGATCGTCCCATGTCCCGTGTCTATGATTGAGAAGTCAGCACTTAACTATAATGATATTATACGGCTCGTCCGTTCAAACGAGGTGTTCCAATACACAACTCCTGCTCAAATAAAGTGGTACTCAAAAGTGATGCAGGCTCGAATCCCGGTGCTGACCATGAACACTAATTAACACTATCATATAGTACGTTATACCTTATACGAAACCTTTATTACTCCAGTCCCCTGTCACGCAAAATGGAGTATTGAATCACTGTCTAAGAGTGAGCACATTTGTTTCTCTGCCACTCCACATGGCAAAGGCATGACTATAGATGTGCCGAGCCGGCAACATTGCGGCAATATTGCCATTTGTTTCTCTGCCACTCCACATGGCAAGGGCATGACTACAGATGTGCCGAGCCGGCAACATTGCGGCAATATTGCCATTTTTTGTATGGGGCAATATTGCTCCATACAAAAAATTGAAAAAATGGCAATATTGCCGTAAAAATGTCAATATCGCGGCGCATCTATACGTGACGCTATGTTATGTTGCTAACCCTCTCGCTCGCACGTCCATTGTTGCTATTGCTATTGTTAGTTTACCTGTGTGTCTTAACGCGAGCGAACCGATTAAAAGTTATAGAGTTGTTTATTATTATCGGAGGCGTTAACTAATTTAACAACACAATGATTAAGTGACACTCAATACGTTGAGTCGGCAGCTGTGCATCTGAGTGATAGTCGAAGATACAGCGCATTGAACCGTAGCAATAGCGTGATGTGACGCCTGCAGTATGGTACAAGAGATGACAGTGAAAACGTGCGCTCTTTTACTTCTGAACACCATTTTTTTTAAAATCTAACAATCTTGTTTTAAGCCATAAAGTATATTTTTTTGAAAATATACACCTATTTATGTAATTTTTTATCCTACTTACTTTTTTATTCGTGCACAAAACAAGTCAATACAGATACATACACAAACATGTAAATAAATGTAAATTTAAATGACCTTAGCTCTAACAAAATATGTGCAAACCTGCAAACCTCTGTGATGAAGAGTCTTCGAAAACAATAAAGCAATACTTTTTACCTATACCACAGAAGAGATAATAGTACTCCGTACAGAACGGCCACTCCCTTCCCCGCGCTGATTCAGATACCGCACCCCACCCCTGGCGTCTAGGAACTGGTTGAAATATCAATAGACGCGGTTGAACGCCTGACGAGTGACCGCGCGTATACGGTGAATAATAACCGGTAATATAATATGGTGAAGTTTTGTGCATTATTTGTGTGTCTGTCGTCAACTAAAAACAGCAAAGACAGGAGATTCTTTCGGTTCCCGACTGATGAAAGAAGGTAAGCAACAGCAACTCTATTGTTGTTCTTTTGAGAAATAAAAATTCTAATACCTTAACTCCCGGAATGTAACTTGGTCAGCGTTTGCTGTGTGTGTCTCGCTCTCTCACAAGGACAGACTTTGTGCGAGACAGAGACAGAGTTATATGTTTGTAGTACTTACTAGCTACTGACTACGATAATTGATAATAAGTCAGTGTCGTAATATTTTATTTTTAACCGACTTCAAAAAAGGAAAGGTTCTCTAAAGGTTCTCTTTCATATTTTATTTTCTAAGATACCTAGTACTAAACCTTCCGTAATACATAATTATATAATTATCAATAAAGTACATTTATTATAGGTATTCATTTCGTGCTATCCGTTGTTGGTGCGATTCAACAACGCGAACGAAGCACTTCGAGTTGAAAAGTAGGTAGTAGGTGGGTCAATCAACTATTTTACCCACACTTTGCTGTCCCCGACCATTTATTATTAAAATACGCTAAATGGTAAAATTTACACATTTTACGAATATAACAATAGTATCTAAGCTAGCAGGCACTACGGGGAACTTGATTACGTTCTCGAAGATCTTCGTTTGTGTTTTTTTTTGCTCACATGGCGCGGTATGGTGTCCTTTGATAGTTCCGTTGAGCTGCAGTCCTCGAAGAACTTTCAGAGAGAGTGCGTGCGTTGACAGAAAAGTGTGGGTTAAGTTGATTGACCCAAGTACGCACGCACTAACTTTGTCGCGGCGGCGGCGCGCCGCCATTAGCTGGGTCCACATATAGCGAGCTTCGGCCGGGTCTCGCTCGAACCCTGTAGTGGTTTGGTTGTTTTGAATCTCTCAGAGACTAGGTACCTACTGTATTGTACAATCCTAACGATGTTTTTACATAGGTAGGTACCTACCTACAGTTCACGCCAAGTGTCTCTTACCTACTTCAGAATAAGTAATAGTAGGTAACAACAACATAACATAGCTTCACGCCTTTTCCCATAAGAGGTGGCAAGGGCACTGTGCCCACTTTTAGACAGTTATTCGATACCTACCTACTCTATTTTTGTAACTTAATGTATGAAGGATCAAAGTGAACATTAACATTTTTTAGGATTTCAATGAGAACCCGACTAGGTATGTTTAAACGGCAGCGCCCCTACAAAGTCACTTCATAATAATGCAAACGCTTGTGTTCGGGACAGTTCGGGTCGCGCCGTCGTCGTTCGGTTCGCCCGACGCAAATCGCTGCATTTGCCGCGCTACCAGCCCTAGCAATATTTACGCACACATTTGCACGTATACAAACATCATTTAGTCATGTAGTAGTAATAGGTGCTTATTTTACGAGCGTTCTATGGAGTGTCCGAGGTGTGCCTATACCGCACACCAACAATACCCACTGCAGCCAGAGCGTAATGATGAATCGAGGATTACTAAGTAAATGATGTTGTATGTCAATTTAAATTTGGAGCGGGTAAATAGATTCTTTTAGTACCCTGATGGCCGATTTCATCGACAATCCCTATCTTTTAGGAACACTTCATTTTCTTGCAGGGGCCACCTACCGGTTGTTGGTCTTTGACCTAAGTTTAAGGGTCATCTTGGTTACTAGGGGACCCCCTAACTTTAAGAGGCCGGCCTCCAAAACAGTCGCAAGACAGCTAAATAACCGGCCAAGTGCGAGTCGGACTCGCGCACGAAGGGTTCCGTACGTATCTATAAAAAACCCCAAAAAAAAAAACATGTTAGTTGTATGGGAGCCCCCCTTAATATTAATTTCTTTTGTTTTTTAGTATTTGTTGTTATAGCGGCAACAGAAATGCATCATCTGTAAAAATTTGAACTGTCTAGCTACCACGGTTTATGAGATACAGCCTGGTGACAGACAGACAGACGGACAGCGAAGTCTTAGTAATAGGGTCCCGTTTGGCACCCTTCGGGTACGGAACCCTAAAAAAGAGCTAAGTGACCCCTAACTATTGGTGATATCGGGCATGAGTAAGGCGGCGCGGCGGCGGCGGCTGCGGTACGTAAAACCCCACTCATCTCACCCACTAACCGAAGCGACAAATCTTACACTCTCAACCAACCGGCACAGTACGACCGAACACTCCACTCGACAATGACGGCTGTCAGCAACAGTGACAAGCCCAGCGACAGTGACAAGTCAGTGTCCTTAGACGACGTGTTAACCAGATTCAGTATCTTCGGGCGGTACCATGTGAAACTAGGCACGCTCATGTTCCTGGCGTTCATGAGCAACGCCATGTATTGTACCAACTATGTGTTTGCTGTCGAACAAGTGGATTACTCGTGAGTATGAAGTTGAGTTCGTAATCTCACGGCGGTGGGCTAGCCCCCTGTCACGCAAAGCTGCGCCTCTGCCAGCTGGGAAAAGCCGTGAGTCTCAGATTCGTATGATTGTACACTATTGTATGTTTACGTTAATTAATCGAGGAACGGCCGGTTTCCGAGACGCTGTTCAAAGGTTACGATTAGCTAATAGAGCAATTAACTAATTTCAGACAATCACGTGCTGCTATTTTGAATTGATCATCGATTAGTTGATTAGTTAATGATAAGATTTGAACAGTGAGTGCCTCGGCCTTAAGTATAAGTGAAACTGTTATATGGTTATACCTAAGCCTCTCTCTCGCACATCTATTGAATGTTTAATACGACTCGCTTATTTTTTGATATGTCAAAATGCATATCCAATTCTAGACATGCATTTTGACATATCAAAAAATAAGCGAGTCGTACTCCCCACTACAATTCTATATTTGGCATGCGTAACAATGGGCTACACCAACGCCACACCTAACTAATAACAATGTTCTAATACCAACTTTCCGCTTGATGTCGTAGAAAATAGTCGTTAATTTTCTTGTTCTCCTGCGTCACTTGTTGTATGTAATCAGGTGGCTAATCTTAAACGTTCAGTAAAGACGATTTTAAATTGTGATATTATTGATCGGCATTTTATATACCTACCCATTAATTCATTATTTAACCACTACACAAAAATCACGTCCCGTCAACGCCTACATTTCTATGTTGCTTGTCCACCTTGGAGGAACGCGGCCTTTCCTACGGAAAAGACGACCTTTCCTACCGTATTGCTCGAAGTTGTCCACAAAGGCATTTACTCCAGTAATGGTAAACCACTATCAGATCTGAGAGTGGTTTATTATTGCGGGCCTAATGCCCGTATGTTTAGTCATTTACCCTCGACTCAACCTAACAGATAAGTCTATTGTCAAAGTTGAAAGTTCAAAGTTCTTTATTACTGTAGGTAGATATTAACCTTTCATTAGTGGGTAATATGGGTAGATAATATTTCAATATGCTTAGTACACGTCATTTTTCCTCTTCTTTATTTTACAAAAATCGCATTCAAATTAAATTACTTTAGGACTCAGACCGGTCAAAGAGCTGTCAAGTAAGTAAACGATATCCATACGGGTTCTATGACTCGGAATCCCATCGGAAAAGGTGAATTGTAGATGATTACAGGTTGGCAAGAAAGTCAGGAAATTAAATGATGGCAACATTCACAGACTACTGCGTGTTTTCTTTAATGTCATATTTGGATTGTCTATCAAAACACGCAATAGTGCTCTAATATGTCACTTATGTTGCCATTATTTAATTTCTAGACTTTCTTGCCAACCTGTAACTAAAAACAGTAAACTGTCGCTGCTCGGTGATAGTAGTCGTAAACAGTAAACTGTCGCTGCTCGGTGATAGTAGTCGTAAAGCTATGTCACAGGCCCTAATAGACCCGACACCCCTGCACCAACCCGCACAGAGCCAGCGTGGTGGAGTACCTCAATCTTACGCGTATTTATTAGCTAACCATATTTTGGGGAATGATAGTACCCATCAATACGAACAACTTTCCCCAAGAAACATAATGGTCGCAAACGAAAAATGTTATCGGCCGATCGGGGCAATGTACTGGAGGACGAAAGGTTTTTTTGATTTGCGATTATTATGTTTTTTGGGGAAAGTTCTTCGCATTGTTGGGTACTATCATTCCCCAAAATATGGTCAGCTAATTAAAATCACCCTTTTTATCCGAGTAAAGGCCGCTGCCCCTCGATTGGGATATTAATGGGCAAGGTAGCTATTTTCTCTCAATATAAATAGTATTTTTCCAGATGCAAGCACTCCCCACTACAATGCGACGTCCATCCCACAAACCTGACCGACGACTTCAACAGTCAGTGCTACGAACGCGTCGCCGTACAAGATGGAGTCTCCTGCGCAGTTGATGGGAACTCCAAAGTGGTGCCGTGTACTGAGTGGACATTTCCGAGCCCAAGTGGGTTTGTGGAGGAAGTAAGTGAGAGCTCGCCTTTGTACTTGTGTTTTTTTGTACCTACTAGCTCGTCTAATGTCCACAAAACCCAGATCTTATGTTCTGTTTTTCATCATCAATTCATCATCTCATTATTCATAAAAGCGTCACTCCTTGTCCTGGAAATCACGAACGCAAAATACTAGGTGTATTTAATCCGCTGACCATATTCTACGGAATGATAGTTAGTATAGTACCTATAAATTTATGATATAAACAACATCCCCAAGAAACAAATATGGTCGCAAACGAAAAAAAATGTTTCGTCTCTCAGTTGATTGATTGATCAGTTGATCATAAAGCACAAGAAAATGGAACAATCTGAAAACTGCAAACTGTCTTTCTGCAAAAATATGTAATTTGGTTTACATGGATGTTATCATATTTTAGTTTTTTATGTGGAAACCTAATTACACCAGTTACACTCTTCAAGTGTGATCGGAACTCTTGGGAGTACTATTATCTCTTCTGTGCTCTTGGTCCGCGAGTCCTACTCGCACTCGACCGTTTATTCCTAATTTGGAGCGTGGAGTGGGCGGGAAAAAATTATAATTGGCGCATGGAGTGCTGGGAACAACCCGTTAATTGATTACTTGCTCTAAAGAGCAGAAAAACATTCTTTTTGGCGCAGTTGCTGGTTTGAACTGAGCATTGAACTAAACTAATAATAAGCACTCTTATTCAAAAAGTTACATAGTATAAAGAATTCCTAATTAATTTTCCTACTATTAATTTTCCTACTAATTTTATTCAGATTAAATAGCAGATTAGCATTTCATGACAAATTAGCTCGTGTCTCAATGTCAACCAGCATATCAGTTACATTGTCATCATAAAAGAATGTGTGAAAATCCAGTGCATTTAGAATCCATTGTTATTTAGATTTGGCTCGCCAACTTTGTTCAAACCATGACATTGAAGTCACCATTTCTAATATTCTGATTTTTCAAGCATCATTCATCACAAAATACATATAAGTATGAGTGCAGTGCAGTGTCACATACATAGCATGTGTATTGTGTAAGTGCCTTTTTACACATACCGGTTGCCGGGTAGCCGATGCCGGCCCGGCGGCGGCGTCCGGCTAACCGGTAACACATTCAAACGAATGCCCGGCAAATTACGCCCCGGTACGTATAAAACCGTACGTACATACATATACTTCACTGAGATAGAGACAAGTGACAGCTCACTCGAATATGACAAAAAACGGTCAAGTGCAGGTCGGACTCGCACTCGAAAGATCTACAACAAAACTTAAGCACTAAAAACAATAAAATAAAAACAAAAATAAAATAAAATAATGCCCTCACGAGGATTTGAACCCGGGAACTATAGATTGCGAGACTTACATCTTAACGGCTAGGGCTGCGATATCACAACGATGTGGGAAGATGCGAAATTTACGATCATATTCAAATATTGATATTTTTATTTTTATTCAGGGTGTATCAAAAATCTTTTCTTGTATGGGGACCTCCTATCTGTATCTATCTTACTTTTAAAAACGAAGTGTCGTGCGTTAGTCTTCCTTTTCCTGTGAATTGGCCCAAACGATGTGTATAATGCCTATTGGGTTTTATTTGTGTCAGTCCAGAGGAGGATTAGGTAAAAAGAAAATAAGAAAAAACGTATAGAAAAACCAAAAAATCTAAATAGTTTTTGTATAGGAAGTTCACTCTCTTTAGCTAGTTGGCGTTGGTAGCCATTTATGTAGCACACAGTAGCATCACTCAAACTCTTCGTTCCACCTCTTTGTTGAAAGCTGAACTTGCGAACCGGAACTTATATTTGACAGCTGTGCGTTGCGACCCATACAGTTTTTAAGCAAAGAGTTTCGTAAATCTGAGCGTAATTGATGCGTATTTTGCCCAACATGGGTCGATACCGATTACGGGCAGCTAGTAATTTATATAATCTCGTGAAGTTCATTATTTAAATCTGTAGCGGTAATAGAAAACACATTCTGTGAACATTTCAACTCTCTACCTGTTACGGTTCGCCCCTAAGAGCCCGCTGACGGACAGACAGACAAACGGACGGACGGACGGACAGCGGAGGCTTAGTAATAGGGTCCCGTTTGGCACCCTTCGGGTAGGGGACCCTAAAAATCTCTTCATCCTGATAATCCAAATATTTATTTACCCTGCCCGGTACCAATTAGATTTGGCAAGGAAATCTCAAGTGAAGTTTATGGAAAACCTTGACTACATCAACATACGAGGAGACAGAGATATAGAAGAGCTCACTTTCAGCCAGTAAAATGAAATAAAATAAAAATGCAATTCAATATATACTTACTACAGTTCTGCGTGACAAAGGACATGCCCATCGCAGCAAATATGAGTTTTTCCTCACGATGTTTCTCATTACCGCTGGTTTTGCATGCTAATAAATAATTATAATGGATATTACATCAAATTACTTTAGCAGGTTTGAGTCGCTTTGTTCGTCACGGAATGCGAAGAATGCCATTAAAAATGTTCCAACACTACTCAATCCTAAGTTTATATTGATTGGGAAAAATGCTTGTCAAAAAGTCGCCTTCGTCATCCATAACTTTCTGTTATTTAGTACCTACCTACTGAAGTATGTTAATTTACTAAAGTATTACTTTGATGACCCGCGAAGATATTTTGTTCAAGTAATACATGGTACCTACAATATACACAACTTTCACGCCACACACAAAGATACAAGTATCTCGCATATACATCAACCCCCATAAACTCTACTCATTAATATTATGGTCTCTATTGTTTATATCTTTTTATCTATGCATACCTAGTCTAATCAACACCGTCAAAACAACACACTCAATTACACAGGTTCCGACAGAATACCAGCGCTTCAGGTCCTCCTGTAGCATGATGCTGAGCCGGAGCCGTTTCACCGTCGCCGTATACAACCGGCACACTATACTAACAACACACTCAGTTACACAGGTTCCGACAGAATACCAGCGCTTCAGGTCCTCCTGTAGCATGATGCTGAGCCGGAGCCGTTACAACCAGCACACTATACTAATATTATAGTATCTGTGCTATACTTAAGTTTCATAATTTTTTTACATCACAAAAAAATAAATAGCACTTACTATTGTTGTTGTCCATGTTTTTAGGGTTCCGTACCCGAAGGGTGCCAAACGGGACCCTATTACTGAGACTTCGCTGTCTGTCCGTACGTCCGTCCGTCTGTCCGTCTGTCCGTCCGACCGTCTGTCTGTCACCAGGCTGTATCTGGTGTGGTGAACCGTGGTAGCTAGACAGTTGAAATTTTCACAGATGATGTATTTCTGTTGCCGCTATAACTACAAATACTTAAAATTACAAGAAATTTGATATTAAGGGGGCTCCCATACAACAAACGTGATTTTTTTGCTCATTTTTGCTCGATATTGATAATGGTAGCAGGTAGACGCTTAAAATGTTCACAATATATTGAGTATATTATTTACTTAAAAAATAAATAATTAAATTAAAATTAAATTAATATTTAGGGGGGGCTCCCATACAATTTATTTTTTGCGGTTTTTTATAGATAATGGTACGGAACCCTTCGTGCGCGAGTCCGACTCGCACTTGGCCGGTTATTTATTATATTTTTGTATAAGTATGTTCTATTTATTTATTTATTTAAAGTAAATTCGTACAACATGACAGATAAAAATCCAATTCATCGTACAAAGTATCCAAACTATAAAATAAAAAATGGATTTCATTATTATTATTATTAATCGTTTATTGAAGGCATAAAACCCATAGAAAAATTAAATAAATAAATAAATAACATTAAACACCACATAAAATTATTAGTCTATGTTGTGCTATGTGTTGTATATATTGTGACGCTTGAATAAACGCATATTCTATTCAATTTTATTCTATTCTATTCTAATATAAAATCGTACAGGTACGTCCGAGATAGAAAATTATCAATAACAAGAGTCAAAAAAAAACTCTGCCAAAACTGCTGGGCAACAGTGGATCCGATTGGCCCAGAACCGCAACAAATCCTTTACTCGACAGTGGGCGTGCTGGAGGCTGGATAGATAGATAGATAAATAGATAGATAGATAGATTAGATAGATAGATAGATAGATAGATAGATAGATAGATAGATAGATAGATAGATAGATAGATAGATAGATAGAGTTTTTATAATTAAATAAAATTATTATTTTTTCTAGTTTCAGATAGCATGCTACGAGTTGAAACGAACGTTGGTGGGAACAGTCCACAGCTTCGCGTATATGGTCGGGCTAGTGATCATAGGCCCTATGTCCGACAGGTAACGATCCATTGTTCATCTTATATGGTCGCTGCCCAGCCAGTATCCGCAATCAAAAAACAACTGTGTGAGATTACGGTGGAGTTAAAATCAAGTTACTTAATCTATTCTCTGAATTACTACATTCTCCGTACTTTACACAAAGTTGTCAAGGTTAAATAGTTGCACGCACTAGTACTGACAAGCAAGACATACGAATATTGTGATTGCAGTAAGGATATAGTCGACGACGATAACATGTTTAAATTGAAATAATATACATATTAATAAATATCCTGGAAAACCTAGTAATCCCCAGTCGAAGTAAATAAAATTCCCTGAACATATTCCAGTAATTGTCTTGTTTATGCCTGGATCAAGATTACTTTCCAAACCATCCCTAGAACGCTGAACAAGGCCTTGTTAGAGTATGTATGGAGTCTCTATTATATTATCTTCTTTATATTCAGTTTGGTGGTAAACGTACGAAAATCAATAACTACAAAAAATTTTTGCTATTCGCTCTTGCAAGTATATAATGGTATCGTAATGATAATTTTATTTCAGAGTAGGAAGGAGAGCAGCCCTTATAATGACTGGAGTGTTGGGTGGAGTGTTTGGTTTGCTTAGAAGTTTTTCAACTGTATATTGGATGTATATCGTATGCGAGTTTCTGGAGTCAGCTATCGGTGATGCATGCTCCCCTGCTTTTGTGTTTGGTATGTATACAGAAACATAAATAAATAAATAGATCTCATCCCCGCCATTGAGCCCATATGATCAGCGTAGTTTGATGGAAGGGTCGGGCTTGTGGCCATCCCGATTATCAGATGTTTTGAGACAGTATCCTAGTGCAAGAACTTATCAGTACCAAATGTGTTAGAATGCAATCTGTCTATCTAATAAATTATTTTGCCAGAGATGATAACTCAAAAATGGAATGGACATTGGTTGCACAATGGACTGGACTGAGTTGAATGGCATATAAATACGCCAAAAAGAAGCTTTTACCCAACATTGGCTGATGATGATGATGATGATGATTGTACCTAAACCATAGCCTTGTCAAGTACCTACTCACTAGTATATATTGGAGCCTTAAACTCAAAGACCGTTACACCAACAAAAACATCAATGTTGCCATTGAGAAAGGTCATTTTTTACAGTGGTCGAGTCAGTCGCAGCCAAAGACAGAGCCCGCTACTACATGCTGACCCAATTCGGCTACCAAGCTGGCGGCCTCACCATGACACTCATAGCATGGAACTTCCCCTACTTCAGGACATTCTTGAGAGTGGAATACGCCCCGGCCCTTCTGTTCATACTCTACCTCTTCTTCCTCGATGAAAGTCCCCGCTGGTTACTAACCAAAGGGAGGAAGGACGAAGCAATAGCCATATTAGAAAAGGCTGCAAAATTCAGCAAAGTTGACATAGACAAAGGGATGCTAGAAAAAGTCAGCTGCGAGCAAGATGACGATACAAGAGACGTTGGTTACGTAGCGCTGTTAAAAACAACGTTTTCCTCGAAGGTGATTCTGAAAAGGTTCCTCATATGCCTGTTTTGGTGGACGACCTGCACCTTTGTGAGTTACGGTGTGACGATAAACTCAGTGTTGCTGGCTGGTAACAAATACGTCAACTACGCATTACTAACGCTAGTAGATATACCAGCTAGTATTATCATGGGATATGTGTTGATATACTTTAATAGAAAGAAGCCTTTGTTTTGCTCTTTCTTCTGTGCGGCCCTGTTTTTCATCATTCAGCCGTTTTTACCGACAGGTAAGTTTCAAGACTATAAAACTTCTTCTTTTCTTTCATTATTTAATTAATAATGACTCTCCACTACTTCATATTAGTTGTTTGGGCGTTAGTGCACTACAAGTAATTTATTGGCATGAAAAAAAAACGGATGATTGGCTTTTGCACTTATCCCTCTTTACTCGGATCGGTGCGGTGCATTATATGGCGGGTTGGCTTCTTCATTGCTGTCATCTCGGACCGTAAAAAAACGGTCCAGAATGGCGAAAAGTAAAATGTTGGCCAGTAAAATTACTTATAGGAAGGAATTGTACGCCATAAATTTTGTTTTACTAGTTTGTGCACTATACTTAAAACCCTTAATTTTACTGTCTGACATTTTACTTTTCCCCATTCCGGGCCGTTTTTTCCCGGTCCGAGACGACAGTAAAGAAAACCAACCCTATTCTGGGCCGCATCAATCCAAGTAAAGACGGATAAGTGTACAAGCCACTCATCCGCATTTTTCATGCCAAATCGGACCATAAAAAATCGGACTGCCGGACAGTAAAATTACTTGTAGTGCACAAACGCCCTTAAGCTTAGGTCTCACGTTAACTTGATCGGAATAAACATTTTCTTTATTCTTTTCCATTATCGTGCTCAGACAAATCACCATACCGTTCCAGACATGGCGTGGCTATCGATGGTGTTCTTCATGGCGGGCAAGTTCATGACGTCACTGTTCTTCAACATCGTGTACGTCATCACATCGGAGCTGTTCCCTACTTACACGAGGAACTCGATGCATGCCCTGTGCTCCTCACTGGGAAGGATTGGCTCTATACTGGCGCCGCAGACTCCGCTGCTGGTTCGTCGTTGTTTCATTTGTCCAAATCCAAATAATTTATTGCAACATTTTGGTTGTAAAGTTCTTAATAATAAGAGGTCCCGGCAATAAACCCTGTAAGTAAAGGGCACTGCAATTTCTCACAAACTAACTTCATCTAACACAGAGTTTCATATAAACGTACCTATTTATTATAGTAATATCTATGTTTTAGGTTGTATTATTTACTTATTTTGTATATCAATAGATCCAGTTTATTTTTATCTTTGTACACTAGGACTATCTTTTCAGCACCATCTTTTCTATCCTGCCTAGGTTTGCTGGTAGAAATCTCTCTTTAGAGATAAGCTCGCCTTTGCGCAATAAATGTTATTTAAGTTTTAATTTTAAGTTAGGTACTGTGCATTAAAGAATATGAATATGAAAGTACCTATACGTACCTAGTACGATGAGATACCTACGTACTCGATTATCTGAAGAAACTTATCTAAAATGGCGTCTTGCATTTTGCAGTGACAGCTGACAGTGCCAACAAAAGGGATTTTCTTATTTTTCAGTCGATCTATTAAGATGGTGTTATATCGACAGAAAAATACCCCTGCCATTACACTTATCCAATCGAAATGAGTAGAAATATTTTATTATCAACATACAATATACAATAAAACAAGAAGAAGGTACTTGTGTAAGCCATATTGCAAAAGAGTGTTGACGGGACTTTAGTACGGACCTTAGGGTGGTCGCACATATGTAGCTGTATCGTTTTGAAAATACCGACAGGTGGACATTCGACATTTAATTTTATTTTCTCGTTCTTTCAGGTGGCATACTGGCCAGGCTTCCCTTCCCTGCTATTCGGGTCGATGGCGCTCATAGCGTCACTTCTAACGCTCCTGGTCCCAGACACCGGTGATGATGCGCTGCCAGACACCATCCATCAGGCTGAAGCGGTCGGCAGCAAGCCTGCGGTGGTGTAACCATGATTATCATATCATCAGTCTGACGATCCTGGTTCCTAACACCATTCTCTAGGCCGAGACGCTAACCTGTAATGATGTGATGATCCTCATCATGTATTTACCATCAGCCAGTCAAAGATGAAGAAGGCTGTCATTTGTATAAAATAAATATCGTATTGACTCTCATCGAAAAATGCTGTCCAAATTGACAGAAAACATATACATATTATAATAAGTAGACAGTAAGGGGGCCGATTCCTGTGATTCATAATGGTGATTCGATGGCCCTGTTCCTATGATTCTCCAGTTCTAATTGGACTGGTACTTACATTTTGCGCTTGCATCGAGACAAACATCATAAAAAGATCAGTGTCGAAATAATTCAACGACAAATGATGTGTTAAATGTTAGCCATAGATAAACTTTAAATAACTTTCTTTAGCTTGAGAAGAAATGATAGATATTAAATGATGAAATTGATGAAACATTTGCAGACAAGATACTGTGTGTTTAATTTAAAGAAATATTTGGTTTTTTCCATCAAAACACGCAGTAGTGCACTAATATTTTGTCACTTATGTCATCTTATGTTGCCATTATTTTGTATCTAGGATTTGTTGCCAAGCTGTAAGCTGTTATTATAAGTAAAGATAATTATTGTGATATGTGATACGAAATCTTGAATAACTAATTAAAACTACTAGATATACATATTTTGGCACCCACATAAGGGGCTGAGACTATTTATAATAACTTTATTATACCTAAGTTATTTTAATAATATTCGTGTGTTTCCTTTTCGAAATGTATCATCAATACCTAGTCACTGTTTCTGATTCCACGTCACAAAGGATTCCAGTTTGTGGCCAGAAACAATTGTTTGTGCCTGCGTTAATGATGATGATGATGATGTCCTCCACGACGTATCCGTCGACGGCGACACCTTGTCAGTTCCTGGCGTGTGCTCGGATGTGACTCGCGAACCCAAACTTGGTTTTGAACGTGCGGCTGCATATGTTGCACTGTAACTGTCCGTTAGTGTTGTAGGTGTAGTTGTAGAAGACCTTGGGACAAGTCTTTCGAGCATGGCGTTTGGCGTCGAGGTCTTCAAGACGGGCATCTTCGAACTTTTCAGTTCCAGTTTGTAATGCTTTTCGCCACTCTGGTCTCATCAAGGCATCTTTCTCCCACGTTTCATGACACAAACCACAGGATGTCAGATGTCGCTTCAGGACGTCCTTGTAACGGAGGTATTGCCCACCAGGCTTACGTTTTCCACTGGTAAGCTCTGAGTAGAAAACAGATTTAGGCAATCGTGAGTCATCCATACGTACAAGGTGTCCACACCATCTTAACTGCCCTTTAATTAGTAGACACTCCATGCCGGTCATTTTAGAGCGACGTAGAACCTCGGAGTTTGGAACGCGATCCTGCCATTTTACCCGTAATATGGTTCGAAGACATCTTAAGTGAAAGGTGTCCAGACGCTTTATGTCAGCTTTATACAGACACCATGCCTCCGACGCATACAGCAAGAGCGGTAATATTATTGCCTTATATACGGATAGTTTTGTCTGAAGATGGAGGTCATGGGATTTCCAAACTCTCTGGTTGAGTTTTCCAAAGGCCGCAGCAGCACTAGCAATTCTTGCAGAAATTTCGGACTCCAGGCGGTTATCGTCGCGTATCAGCGTTCCGAGGTAACGGAAGGTTCGCACCTCTTCTAACGGCTTTCCGCCTAGGTGAATAGCAGTGTCGGGAGCAGATGCACCTCTGGCGGGCTGCTTTAGAATTTGTGTTTTCGACACGCTTATCACCAGGCCGAATCTGTGACACGATTCGTCAAGATTGTCCAGGTATTGCTGCAGGTCACTGATACTGTCAGCCATAAGGCAAACGTCGTCGGCATATAAGACTTCAAGCGCAGTCATTTTTTGAGTTTTGCGCTTTGATCTGAAACGACTTAGATCAAAGACACTTTTATCGGACCTGACATTGATTTGTATCTGTCCGTTGCAGTTCTTCAAAGCGTCCGTCATGACTGTAGCGAAGTAGAGGGCAAAAAGCGTCGGAGCCATAACACAGCCCTGCTTAACGCCGCTAGATACCGGGAATTGTTCCGTGAACTCAGTTTCATGTCGAACCCTGGCCATCATACCTTCGTGAAATTGTCGTACTAGGTTCGTGAATTTTACGGGACATCCAGTCTTCTTCAGTATCGTCCACAGGGCCGTCCTTGGCACTCTATCAAACGCCTTCTCTAGGTCGACAAAACACATATAAAGATCACGGTGTTGTTCCAGGCTTTTCTCTTGAATTTGTTTGACAACAAATATAGCATCAACCGTGCCTCGGTTGGGACGAAAACCACACTGACTCTCCGGAAGAATGCGCTCAGCTAATACACTCAGACGCCTATTAATTATGTGGGATAATATCTTGCCAGCTGCAGAGAGAAGTGAGATGCCTCTGTAAGAGCCGCATTCTGATAGGTCTCCTTTTCCTTTGTAAAGCTTGCAGATGGAGGCATCCTTCCAGTCTTGAGGTATAATTTCCGTTTCCCATATGTGTAGTACCAGTTCAAATAGTCTATTCTTGATGTTGGGTCCTCCGTATTTGAAAACTTCTGAAGGTAGACTATCGGAACCGGGAGACTTCCCATTCTTCAATCTTTGAGTAGCTTTGTAGAACTCTGTAAAAGACGGCGGTACATCAAGTTCTGACGCTATTGGAAGGTCCTCTAACGTGTCTATATAGGACAGATCAGCTCCTTGCGTTCCGGGATTCAGAACATCGGTGAAATGCTCTGCCCAGCGGAGGAGTACTTCTGTAGGATCAGTCAGTCGCGTGGTTTTGTCTTTTGAGAGAACTGGTGCAGTTTTCTTGCATCTGGGTCCAAAGACACTTTTGAGACCTTCAAAGAATTTTCCGGTCTGATTACTGTCAGCAAAAATTTGTAGTTCCTCAGATTTCTTCTTCCACCACCGATTCTTTAGTTCACGCATCTTCACTTTGAGTTCCTGCTGTATGGCTCTGCGATCTTGAATACTGGACTGTTTTTGCAAAGCGCGTCTCGAGTCTTCAACGAGTCTCCGTATTTCAGCATCAGAATCATCGAACCAGTCTTGGTTTTTCTTCTGCGGTTTACCAATTACTCGTTGAGAGACTTCATGTAGGGTTTTGGCATATAGTCGCCATTTTTCATCAATTGAAGCGCTTTCTAGTATACTGGGCTTTGCTTCACCATATTCAGCGTCAAGTTTGCGCCGCGTTTCGTCGTTATAGACTAGTTTGGCAAATGCTAGTCTCGCCGGGATTTTGTGCTCGCTTCTGCGTGGAGGCTTGATGTTCAGCCTCATTTTAGATCTAATTAGACGATGATCTGTCCACCCTTGAGCTCCTCGCATGGCTCTTGTAATGAGTACATCTTTCAGATCCTCTCTTCGAACAATGATGTAGTCTAGAAGATGCCAATGTTTGGAGCGCTGATGCATCCAGGACGTCTTGTATTTTTCAGGAAGTCGGAAAAACGTATTGGTGATGCTGAGGTTAAATTCAGCACAAAGAGTCAGTAGGGCTGTTCCATTGGAGTTACATTTTCCAATGCCATGCCGGCCCAAGACATCTTTCCAGGCGTTATACTCCGTACCAACACGCGCGTTAAAGTCACCGAGCAGAATAAGTTTATCACACGACGGGATAGCTTGCAATACGTTTCGCAGATCTTCATAAAATTGCACTTTGTCGTCGTCAGGTGAAGTCAGAGTGGGGGCGTATACACTCACTATATGCAGGTACTTCCGGTGAGCCAAATGCAGTCGCAATGTCATGAGCCTGTCATTGATTCCTTTTGGAGGCTCTACCAGAGATTTTGCTAATGAATTCTTCACAGCAAACCCAACGCCGCTTGCGGCTTTTTCGATTGCAGGCTTCCCAACCCAGTAGTAAGTGTAGCCACCTAGTGGCTCACAGAGCTCCCCACTATCCGACAGATGTGTCTCGCTAATTGCGGCTATGTCGATGTTGTAGCGGGCCAGTTCGCGGGCGATGAGCGCAGTTTTCCTTTCGGGACACAAGTTTTTGTCACTATCCAACAGGGTCCTTACGTTCCAGGCAGCTATATTTAGAGTTTTAGAATTTTGTCTTTGTTTCTTCTGACCGCGATTTGTTGGTGCCCAGACGACCGCGGTTTGCCATCTGGGTGAAAGTCGAGACGGACTATGTGTAGGCCACCTTTTCTAGGCCCCTCCCCGGATTGGGGAAAGCAGAGCGATCCTAAATAGGGCTGCTTTGTCATCATGCGTGCTGCCGAACCTGTCTTCCCGCCTCAGTCGAATCCAGGAGCGACCACTCTCGCCTGACCGCCTACGTGCAGAGAATCAACTAGGAACCGAACCCACCAGTCCGAATTCCTTCCGCCGAAACTCCATCGCCGCAGGGCTTGCACAATCTCGTGTCCAGATTACTGCCAGGTGTCATCAGCGCGTGAATATATTATAGTGGGTAAACATGTGCGCAGGTGCAGACCCACTCTCTCGTCTTAGTCTTCATGTAATCAATGGAACGGTGAACCGATACGACTGATCAGAAGAAAAAGATGCATCAATCCTTTTAGGGGCCTTTTAGTCCCCAAGGCCGCTGATAGCCTCTTCCAGTCTGTGACCAGGGAGTAGTTATACCGCTACTTGCTCGGACGCCAGAGCCTCGTTCGTTGTCTAGCAGGGAGCACCACGACGGCTATGTGGCCGTCGCCGTCAAGGACGCGTGCAGGTGAGGATGACAGTTGGGCCGGTCAAGATGTTAGTACCGTTCTCCCCTTACTCCCCAAAGTAAAGTAAAGTAAGTAAAGTACCTAATTCAAAGGAACACCTATTTTTAAAGGAGATCTAAAAGATTGTTCGCCCTTTTCTCACTCTCACTCATCGTCTGACTGTGGTCCAATATAGAAAAGAGGCAAAAAAATACGTAAACTACACCTATAGCTCGCGCTCAAAAGTATGACTATACACGTTCCGTGCCAGCCATTATTATACTGTCGCTCAGTGTCTTTTAACGTTTCTGGAAACCAGTACATAAATTCAAATAAATAATTTCATTTCATTTGAAGACGAGTAAGATCTTACACCCAACCAGACACCTTCAAAACTCAATCAGATTCGCATGCAGCCGAGCTACGCCTACCCGACCCTTCTGTGGTATCCGATCTGCAGTAAGTCACGTCACGTCGGATCTCGATAGAAACTTGAGCTTCGACGTATTGGATTAGAATTACAGGGTGTAGGAGACCCTGTCTTAAAGGTTCTCGATCAGAGCAAAGAAATGACAGATCTCTCATAATCTGTCATTTTGCATACTTCTTACATATTTATCTGTTCAATAGGACTTACCGAAAATCTTTGAGACAGGGCCTTAAAATTAAACTGTATACTTTATTGCAGAGAAACAACATACAGACACAATAATGGAAAAACCATTTGAAAAGGCTTACCATTCTCGATCGAACTTATCTCTAATAATAGCAGAATTATTCCAGCAAACTTAGGATGGACAGAAATTATTTGACAATAGGTAGACCTAAAATATATGTTTCAGGGAGAGATCTTTTTATGACATCGGTGTACACACAGGGTATCCTAGTGTGGGGCCAGAAGCATATGTATATGCTTAGATATACGTTTCGTTAATTGGAGGTCCTGGTAATTTCGAAATCAGTAGGAATCTGAGAGGTAATTCTTTTCATCAGGAAAAGTCGAACATCGATCATTGACATCCTTTTTCCGCCCATTGCTGGGTATGAATGCCTCCTGCTTTTTATGCCAACTTATCCGGTCCTGTGTCAATCAAATCCAGGAATAATAATCGACTATATTAACATGCAAATGCATATCAGGACCTCCCCAGTCCCACCCAACGTCATTTCGACTGCATGACTGAAGCAAACGCGGGAAAGCCTTGCATGCAACCCGCAGCTATTTCTGCGCATCCCTCATTGCTGGCCCGGCCTTCATTTTTGCTGCCGTCCATGTATGGATATCGGGGAGGCAGTCGCTCACGTCCGAAGGAATTACTTGGAACCCACAGCCCTTCACGTCCTCCCTGGGTAGTGCTAACGAGCGACAAATCATCATCATCATCATAATCATCAAATCATCTCAAGACATTATAATTTCCAGGTTCTCAAATGAGAACCTGCCCAAGTAACACAAAGGTTCTGCCTAACAGCATTTTAACAGTACACCTTGGACTCATTAGCTGCCGAAAGTAGCTGCATATCTGCTTTATATCCTAATATGCAGCTGATATAACTCTGATTTGGGCACAAATTTGGCAGCACATAGCTGCACAATTGCATTTTAATAGCATTTTATTAGCATTATTAAAGGTAACAGGTCCTACAAGGGCTGCATATTGACTGCCTAACAAGCCACGTGGTACTTATAATAGTTTATATGCAGCTCTAAGGATAAGTGTGGACATCAAATATACTTTACAGAAGCTAAAAGTAACTTATCAGGGAAATTGTGGACTGATTTGTGGTATGTTTTTGCATACCTTTCAATATTTGTAGTAGGGTGAAGTGTTACTCCGTGATACAAAGAAAAGATTACATTGCGGTTGCCATTTTGAGGATAAATAATAAGTTCTAAGGTAAGTAATACTTTGAGTTACTGCTATGATGTGTAACATTTTATCGGGAATGTAACTTTATTGTGAAATATCATACATATTTGGGTCAAAATTTTCACGGGCCCTCATAATATCCACAAATACGTGAAAAAAAGTGAAATAAAACATGCAATTACAAGTAAATATATTTTTTACATGATAATTTTAAGTTGTAAACTGTTGATGTATTTTTTTTATATATATTATTCACGCCAACCCGATGTTTTCTAAAACAAACCAATAAGGATAAAAGCTAAACATTTACAATAATACGCTTCAAGTACTTTTATAATGGCGGATAAACGAGTGGTCAGTTTAAACTTTAATTTAATGCTAAGTGCTCTAAATATGTCCACCCGTGGCTTCTAATGAAGCATTAAGTTGCATAGGGAAGCACTTGTGGTAAATAAAGCAGCCACGGATCGCTATGCAGGCCACGGCGTCTTAGAATATTTAATTCATGGTCAATTAAAATTCAACTAGCTGACTAAATGCCCACATAAGTACTATAATTCAGCCCAGGTCTGAATTGACGGGCACGAGTGTACAGATTAATAGCAGTGCGCTGTTAAGTCACTGCTTAAAAGGTCACACGTGGTACGATTGTGGCCTTTAGTAATGCTGATATACTGTATCAGCTGTCTAATGGCGTAAAAGTGTACGCTTAAGCAGCATACAGCATTATATCGTTGTTAATAAGCTTCACATCGTGATTGCTTGCATTACAAAGGTTCACATGTTCTCTCTTAAGATGCAAGTGTTTTAAAAGTCCACCTGTGGACCATAATTCAGAAAAGTGCAGTATTTGTGTCCACACGTGAACCCTTATTCAGAAAACTGCACTATTTGTGTCCACACAAATTCAGTTTTGCAGCTGATAGCGTACAACAATACTAAACGCTGCATATCAGTGAATCTGTGGCGTCTGTGTAGCGCCAAATAGAATCGCAGTAGAGCATAATGCATTATATTGGGTCACGTTATTTATTATGCAGCTATTGGACTACGAGTGAACATTAATAATGCTTTTAAATTGCTCAAACAACCGATGTGGACCTTATGTGGAATTATATAGTGCAGCTTTGTGTTACTTGGGTGACCACTTGATACTGGCAAAATTAACCTCAAAAGAGGTTAGGACGCCATTAATAAAAAGAAGAAGAAGAATGTATGGATATCACTGTAATTATTACAATATTGCTTTTGCATTTCGTTACACCTTGTATTGTCACTATTCTGCGGTCTGTCTTCTGGAGAGGAGAACAAGCCGAGTGCCTTCGTCGAATCAAATTTTAACTTCGAGAATAATCAAAGTGTTACTTTTTAAGTAAGTACAGCTTGGCAAAAATATTAGAAATAAAATTATGTCAACAAAAGTGACATAATTTGTGCACTACTGCGTGTTTTGTACCAATGCCCGGTTTCCTGGAAGCTGGCGCAAATATTTCATTAAAGAAAACATACAGTAGTGTGCAAATGCAAAACTAGCATTTCTTTCATACTTTAAGTCGTTAGACTTGTTATAATCATAGAGACCCTATTTCTGGTGTATCACTATTTTGCAATGCAGGTAGATCAAAATTGCAATAGCAAAAGTAAACGGATTCACAATCAAATGCGCCGTAAAGGCGTCTATTTATATTTCAAAATGTTAATACCATTGCAATTCGAATACCAAAGATAGTTAATGGAACTGCAATACCCTTACAATATGCTGAAATTAAAACACAATTTCTTTGAAACAGCTACCTAAAAATACAATCCGTTTATTAAAGACTTCAGAAGCCTAGAAAAAATGCTATTTTTTAAATACAATCTATGTTTGGCTCTTTCTATTACCAAAAACAGCAAATAGAGCGAAAATAAATTTAAAAAAATGATCTGGTTCTATCTGAATGTAAGTGCCAATTCCAATATCAATTAACGCGAGCGAAAACTTTCGTAGAGGTAAACTGTAGAGCAATTAGAATTAAACACTAAAAGCTCAGACGAGGAGATGACTCTGGGCCTTGCCTGTATGACCCTTAGACTTAAACAAAACATACTTTTACATACAGGCACATATATTACTTCTGGCCCCACACTAGGATACCCTGTCTCGTGGGAACCAGAAACAGCGACACTAACAATCATGTTAAGACCTAGGGATTGTTTTTTTTTCTGTATCAGTATATTTTTCTTAGCCGGGAATCGAACCTGGGGCCTTTGGCATGGTTCCTTCGTTCTTGGTTCATGGTCCCTTATTTATGATTTATCATACAATTATCTTGAATCACGTTAGGATACCGAAGGCCCAAATAAGTGAGTTAAGTGACAAGCATAACCTAGAGCACATAAGAGATATTAATATGGTACTACCTACGTACCTAGAGTCAACAATGGATCGTCGTTAGGAATTACCATAGCAATCGCGATGTGCTAGCCTTCTATCAAGCAAAATGGAGTAATATAATCGGCAAAATTCTAAAAAGCCGTGACGCTATTTGTTCCTCTTCATGTCTATGGATTTGACCCGAGATTAACGCTAACTCGCTGTTCAACTTTTATTTCACATTTACCTCATCAATTCTTCAGACTCCAGTATCAATCCAATCAGTCCAACTCTCAGTTCTGAAGATTGAGTGTTTATACTGTTTTCATTTTAATTTCAATGTATTAACTCCAAGTGAGGCATGGAAATGGCCTACTAGAGCTAAAAGATATCTTCGATTGGGAGCCCTATTCCTTAGTCATGACATAAATGAGCGAACATAAGTACTTACTTGCTAACACAGTGTTCAGAATGAAAGATTCGGAACCGCCCAACCCGAATGCTCGTCTATAATAGGAAACAATTTGTGAGTTTAACTCAGAAAATGGAAGCTCTAAATAAAAATGTTGCATAGGCAGTTTCACACCAAACGATTGGGGCAGAAAAAAAACTAGATGACATTGAATAAGAGGTTATTAAATAGGAAGCCAGAAAAGTTTCTTATTGAAGAAGTGAGTGTGAACTAAGAATATTCAGATGACGTCAATCAACCAATGTAAAGACTTAACTCTCCAGACAAAGTCAACAACGCTATTCATTTGTTCGATATCACCACCAAATCCAAATTCCAAATTCCAAATTATTTATTGCTACATTGTGGTTGTAGAGTTCTTAAAGTAAGGAGGTCCCGACAATGGACCCTGTAAGGGCACTGCAATCCATCGCAACGTTAGATACTAAAATTCGAATTATTCACACAAACTTGCAAATGAACCGAACAGTCTCATTTTACCTCAAATATTACTGGGTCTTAATTAGACTGTAAGTATAATTACGGCGCTTAAGCAAATGCATTTCAGCAAGGTCTCAAGTTTAGTTGACCGGGTACTACACTTACGAAATTGAACCAAATTATTTTTGTAGAAGACTCTCGTTTGAAAACTTTCGTTCTGTCAAGTAAAGACTCTTTTTGAGAAAGAAAAGAGTCTTGACAGACAAACGAACAGTCAGACAGGCGTACAACGAAGTAATCCTATATCCAGTAGTTTTCCTCAAACCCTATCCCTACCCTATTTTTAGACTTTCCTGCCCGTGCACTGGTGTGCAGTGTAAAAGCACCTTAGCCCCACGACGGAATTACTCATGCTAATATACCCGATGATACCCCTTTCAGAGCCCCCCCCCCCTTCCGCTCCGGCCGGATTGTTTAAAATTGTGATTTGACAAAAATTTAATGGCGCCGAGAACATACAAAGCTTTTTTAATTGCAACTCTGTATTTTGCGAGTTTGTTAAAGTCCTGTTCGTATTGCTAATCTGTGCCACTGCCACCCCGCATGGGAAAAGGCGTGACGCAATTACATATTTTAATCTTGTACCAAAAGGCTTAAAAATGGCTAAAGTACCTACATAACCTTTGAATTTGACGTTCATTTATATTTTTTGTAATGGTCTTTTTTAACCATTTTGCTACGATATCCCATATTGGGTACGAGAGGCACACGTTTAGCTAAACACTTAATACAATCTAAGTACTCCATTTGTGCGTATTCAGGGTCTAGCTCATCGCTTCATCTCTGGAGATATTTTCCCTACAATTGTCTTCCACTAGCAATAATAAATACTATTTCCTTATCCCTGGACATGAGTCAGCCCAAATAACTTTTCGCAAACACTTGAACGTCTATCTTGACGAGTCTAGGCATTTAGCTCCAGCATCCCTGGCCTTACGAGTTACGTGACAAATTTTAAAAGGCCAGTAGCTTTGAAGGTAACTAGCTGAGTCAAGTGCCATGAATCAGTTCTTGGCAAGGAGCTTTTAGTGTGGAGACGCCGTTTTTAGACCTCTGCATTGCATTAATTTAGAAACTACTTTGACATTACATAAAAATGCGTAATCTGCTCCATCCACCGCTGCAGACACTACGCACACTGACACAATGTGCATGGTGCACGGCTAACACAACCAAAGTCAAACCTTCATCATGAAATGGTTTAACTATACTAGATTGCCACCACTTACCACTTATCAGGCACTGATTCTACTCAATGCCTGTGTTGCTCAGCAGCCAGATTTAGATATTTTTAGTATGCCGCTCTATATGTTTTTTAAAATTGTGTACTTGTTTTTAAATAATCTGTGATTTGTAAATTTATATAATAAGATATTGTGTTTGTCGGTATTTCATTTTTTTTTGTTTATTTTTTAAGTTTTAACCAATTTATAATATATATGTGTGTATGCCATTGTTACTGTTAACGCTCACATGATTTGGTCTCAAGACTGTAAATGTGACCTGTAATTACCAATAAATCTTTTAAATCTTTTAAATCTTTTTAAATTGCATAAATTGGTAGCTTAGACTCTATATTTTATACTGACTTCAAAAAAATGTTGGTTGTTACCTTGAAACTGGTCGAAATAATGAATCGATTTCAAAAATTATTTTTTTGTTTGAAAGGATGACCCAGTAGTTTGGTCCCATTTTTGGATTTCAGGAATCGGTTCAGTATAGTTAGGTTTCTAGGTGAAAAAATCTGTGAAACGTAATTTGGTTTCACCTTGATGATATTATCTATCCATCCGCATCCTTTTTCGTTACTTTGCGGTGTTTATAGCCATTGTCGAGAGATAAATTCTGGCTGTTAGGGTCATTTACCGTATCGATTCGATATTCGTTTAAACTGTGTATAATACGTGTGGAATTCACTGTCATGAGACATATTTTGTAGGCTCGTTCTCGTGTGTGAAGACGACATTTGCATACCTAGAGGGAGGAAGCAATAAGTCGGATTTTTTAGTTTTTAACTCGGTGAGATAAATCAAATGCGTTCATTGTTTTGTCATTTCTGATTTCTAAACACATCAGCCTGAACAGGAAACAAGTGAACCAGATCTTCGCCGTGAGGTTTCAATTCTGTCAGAGGTGTCAGAAAAATTTGAAAGCGCTTCCAGTCCTATTATTCTGTTGCTCCTGGCGACTCTCCTATTCTAGACTGCTACTGATCTTTTGCCAGTTGGGGAAGTCGTGACTGGACTCAGCTAGTAAGTTGTTGACTGCACTGCAGTGATTTAGGTAATGGTACTGTTATGAGGTCCTATAGAGCTCCGTGGTCTAGTGGGTTTCATGCTTGCTTCGCACGCAAGAGATGCAGGTTCGAATCCCGGTGCTGACAATGAGATAATTTGTGCATTAAGTTCCGTGTTGTGGATGACGCGTAAAGCTGTAGGTCCCAGCTGCTATAGCTACTGTAGTATGAGTAGTCGTAAAAAAACCTCCACCAACCCGCAGTGAGCCAGCGTGGTTGAGTATGGCTCAAGCTTACTCGTATCCGGGGTAAATTTACTTTTATTTACTTACCGTTATGAGTATGAGGCTGTTGCAGTAGATAGCGCCTTAAACCAATTTAATTTTGACATATTTTATACATTTTGATAGTAGATAAATCGATTTAAAAGCTAAATCTAGATTTAGGCACATTCTGCAGCCGCCCTAGGTGTGGCGGTAAGACAGAATTAAAACGTTATAATCATCTATCGAAAAACAGTTCTCTGTGACGACCTCTGCGGCATTGCGGCTCGAGGCTCTTAATTCCAGGCGAGATGTCCCGGGTTCGAATCACGGCTGGAGAGGAAGATAAAAAACCAGGTCTCAGATATGTTTAAATGTGTATGACGTCACTTACTGGTCCCTACATCACCAAGCGTAGGGTAACCGCCAACTTGGATATCTACGCAAACGCATTATCTATTGAAATTTCTTTAGTTTACATAAGCTTTCGTTGATTCGGTTTATCAAGCAATCAACAATTTGGGAGATAATCTAAATAGTTAAGTTAAGTCCCTGGAGGGATGCAAGACAATACCTCCAACCTATACAAGTATTCGGTTCTCATCTGGAAATTATGTAAATCGAAATCGGATAGCATCTTGTATTGTGAATTTGCGACCCTTTTTATCGTAACATTTTTTTGTTATTCAGATTATAATAGTTTGGATTTCTGTTTGAGTAAAGTTTAGAAAAACATACATTCTAAACTAATAAGAGTTTAGATGGATCTTCTGTAAGTGTTCGGTTATTGCCAAAACTAATGTTTGTTGACGTGGCTAAGAAAAGCCTTTGAGATAAGCTTGCCTTTGTTAATGTGTTCTCTGTTTTTTTTGGGTTTTATATTGTCACGTGCAAAAAATATAAACGAAATAAACTTGCTTGCTCTCAAAACCGAACTCAACCCAGCCCTAACTTATGTATAGAAATACAACATACATGGACATGGTAACAATTTTGATCCACCGAAAGGGAAAGCCTAAACCTAAACCTTCCCGTTTAAAGTGGCATTATAATCAATTCAATCAACAAATCCGGCCAAATTAATGGTCCTCAACATCCTTTCAAACTCACAAGGATACTCAAAATATCCTCAATCAATACTTGCGATAAAAGCCTTCCACCGTTATTGACGTTAGCCCATAGTAAATAAACGGTCAAGTGCGAGTAGGACTCGCGGACCAAGGGTTCCGATCAGACTTGAAGAACGAAACTGGTGTAATAGGTTTCTACAAAAAAACATATACTTAGGCTGATTTAACCAACGTTGGTTAAATCAGCCTCAGCCAATCACGTAATCTTCTCTACATTGAACCACTATAACACCCATCATTATAAAGAACGTTCCCCAAGGAACATATGTTCGCAAACGAAAAAAAAACCGGCCAAGTGCGAGTCGGACTCGCGCACGAAGGGTTCCGTGCCATTATCTATAAAAAACCGCAAAAAAAAAATGTATGGGAGCCCCCCCTAAATATTAATTTAATTTTAATTTAATTATTTATTTTTTAAGTAAATATTATACTCAATATATTGTGAACATTTTAAGCGTCTACCTGCTACCATTATCAATATCGAGCAAAAATGAGCAAAAAAATCACGTTTGTTGTATGGGAGCCCCCCTTAATATTATATTTCTTTTGATTTTTAGTATTTGTTGTTATAGCGGCAACAGAAATACATCATCTGTGAAAATTTCAACTGTCTAGCTACCACGGTTCATGAGATACAGCCTGGTGACAGACGGACGGACGGACGGACGGACGGACGGACGGACGGACGGACGGACGGACAGACGGACAGCGAAGTCTCAGTAATAGGGTCCCGTTTGGCACCCTTCGGGTACGGAACCCTAAAAATGGGTCTCCCATAGTAACTTGAAATCAGCTGATCGAGGCAATGTACTGGGGGACGAAAATTTTTTTTCATTTGCGATGGGGAAAGTTGTTCATAATGATGGGGACTATCAATCCCCAAAATTTGGTCAGCTAATTAAATGTCACCCTGTATGCCAGGATCGTAGCAAGTGGAGGTATTTAGTTTCTGCCCACCCCACTTCCGGGAAAAAACCGTGAGCATTTGTAGGTATGATGTTGAAAAAGTTTCTTGACGTTTACTTACCTACCTTACCTTTACATACCATACCTAGTTTTCCTTCAACTATGGACGTTATTTGTTGGAGTACATTTTCCCTCCCTAGACAATAATTGCATTAGCCCGGTACAATGCGCGGGCAAAATCCGGAAAAACTTTTTTTGCACACAACAGAGCGGAGCGGAACTTTCTTCGGAGAACAGAAAAGATACATTAAAATTCACTTTAGAGTTAGCTCGCTAATGAAAAGATTCTGCGCGCCTATTCTGGTTCCGGTCTAATCGAACCGAGAATTATTTTCAAAATAAATTCTTGGGAATTTAGTTTATTTTTGTTATTAAAGTAGACCACCTTATATGCCTTCGCCCTGTTGAACTGTAACAAACAGATATCTCATAGATGTACATAATAATATAAGTAATATAATGGCAGATTTTGTCACAGAGAGGTTATCGGCAGTGACACTGGTGACACTCTTTGAATTTAATTTTAAACATGATGCTTGAGATTTACAGAATACTGTTTTTAATGTTATAATATAAAAGAATATAAAAAAATCAATAAAATCGTTATAAAACATTTTAAAGTAAAGTAATGTGCCTGTTACGAAGAAGCTGAAATAGCCTTCTATTTCAAGCCAGTAAGTTGCGAAATGAGACAAATTATAACATCCAAATTAAGCCAATCAAAGCAGCCAGAAAGCGACCAGAATAGTTAAACTGAATAGATTAATGGTAAAACACTTTTTGCCATTGGAAGCGGACAATGTGGCAAAAAGCCGAAACAGTGCAGTAACCGTCGCTTGGCTCGAAGCCCGAGCGGCAGGCACTAATGAAATTAGTTAAATCACAGAATGCCCGGATTTCTTTATTTATCACGTTTCAGTTTCGAAGTGGACGCTGCATTTGGAAGCGTCAGATTTATTTGTAACTATTTTAATCTCTGCTTGAGTGTTTTGTCAATGCTCTCTGTGTATGACGGTTGGATACCAGGTCGGAAGAGGGGCGGTTGTGAAATACAAGTAACCACAGACCATAGCTTAAGATAGACGACTCAAACACGGTGAAATGGTTGAGAACCAAGCGTGTCAATTTTTTCTACCAAAAGTGACGTCACGAGCTCGTTTTAGGAAGGAAAAAAGACGCATTGCACTCATGCAAGACACGCGAAGTAGGTGGCCTTCCAACGATCTTTTGTAGTGAGTGACGTTTTCAGGGAGGTGCCAGTTATACGCAACCTAATGCAATGAACCTGTCAAAAAGCGTTAGTCACCGCACGCCAAAAGATCGCCTGACAGCTGTACATTCAATTAAATTTTTGTTAAATTGTAACTCTGCCGCTGTCGACAATCCTGCCAGTATCAAGTCATGGATTGCACACGTGTGAAAATAAATGCCAAAAAATATATCCCGTATTTTTGAAAGCGTTTAGATTATATAGATAGTATTTATATCTATATAATCTAAACACGAATATCATTTTCGCAAATAAATCTTATTAGTGTTTCTATTATCTCACCTGAGAAATTAGATAATAGGGATTTTAGATTCAAAAGGAAGTTAAATCGTCTGCAATTCGAGCGCCAAATAAAAAATGAACTATTAGAGCGGATTAATAATGAGACGGATTATTGTTGATTATTTTTAGATTTTTAGATTAATGTTGCATCGATAACTCTTCCGGAACATCCACACACCACATCCACAGTAACTCACCTTTCTTAGTGGTCAGCCAGCCCGAAACCCGATCCCAAGACAATGGTCGTAGGGCTAAGCAGGTACACTCACTCACCTCACTCATACATGTTGGCATATTCCCACATTTTAGTAATTTTATTTTCATTATTTCTACCTTACCCTATCTATTTTGTAATTGCACTATTTCGTAATTGGCATTTTATGTATTTAATATTGATTGTATTGTTTATTTTCATAGGCTGTGAAATGGCAAATAAACAAATGAAATGAAGAGAAATCTTCAATTTGCTAGCGACGCCATAGAGATCAACGGATTTAGAGTTAAGGGGATAGTTAAAGAATATGTGGTCCAAAATTCCCATTCTCTAGTCCACACTCGCACAGAGAACAGGCTGTATATTGATGTCTGTGCAAATAACTCTATGAAGAATACATGTCTCACCGAGCGGCTGGCAATAACCCCGTAACTCCCATGTAGTGACTTTAGTTCATTCTGAACAGGGAGCACATATTCGGTGGAGAGCGCATAGATACATTTTCCTTTGAAACACAACTCACCAATTTACGGGCGGCGGGGGACGAGGTAAGAGAGCTGTGATTGGTCAGCCGCTGCGGAACTGTCTGGCGGCCCGTCATCGTACATAGGTTGCGTATGCGATCGTGTGTTGAATACAACAAACGTTTGGCGAGCCGCATTCCCCCGCAGGCGCAGTCAATTGGATATATAGGTAGTCTCTGATTCTGAACATTGAAAAGAAGACCTTATTCCTGAAAAAATCTTGATTAATTTATTGTACTTTAATTTATGATTCAAGCATATCTAAAGGTAAGGAATAAATTACCTGGAAAAAAATCTAAATATAATTTAACTGAAATTTTCCGGAATTATGTAGGCCTTTTTTGTAAACAGATTGAGATAAAACGGTAAGTGATTGATTTCATTACTCAACAGAAGCTTTTAGTATTCACTCAGTCCCTTGAGATAAGGTGTTCTTAATCCGATACAAGTTCAGAAAGTGATTAGATTTTTCGGTGAACAGAATATAATTTTTAACAGACAGGGAATATCTATATTTCAACCGTCTTTATATTATTAATTAGGGCCTCTTCCGAACGGTCGCGATAAGCTACCTACATCTGTCACCATATTTATGAAAACTGTTAAACAGGACTTATCGAAATCGGAGCCTTAGTTCAAAATACTTTCATGAAACAGATTTTTAGTATCCGTCTTTTACCATAATTTTGATTTCATTGTGACCATAATCAATGTTAATATTCCTGGCACACATACATTTAAAGTATACCGACACAACTTAAGGCAAATACAATCATTAAATCAAGAACTATACATATCCGGGATATCAATAATCAGAAAAAGCAACCAAAGCGTGCGATCGTATTGAAAAAGCAAACTGAAAAATACCGAACTGGTTTAATAGAATGAAATGAAAATACTACGTACGCGAATTTAACGCGCCGTTACAGCACGCGTTACGTTATCGCGAGGCTGTTAAAATTGTAAATAACGCGTTCGGAACACATAAAGAGCTAAAGTTACAACACGGGTGCGCGCGAAGCATAATATCGTGTCGCACTATCATGATATTATGCAGAGATACAGGGAGATTTTACTTTTTATGAAGCTCGGGTGGTGTCCCATTTATGGGCACAGATTTTCCCAGGCGGGTTCAAAATCGGTACAGACCATGTACCAATGACATAAGTAATTCTCAAGTAGGTAGATTAAAAGGCCCGTGTAACGGTTTTGACGATAGAAGATATCGTAAGGAGACCTATAAATTGGCTGCGACCTTCGCATACTCGAGTTAGTGAATGCAACTTGTCTGAATCGATGGCTGAAAGCTATCGATTAAGTTTTTGTAATGATGTAATCTTTATTTTAACAAACTATTTAAGGTATAACCCTGTATAATATTGGCGTGTACGATATTATTCTTCCAACGAATTTCAGTACAGAATATTACAAAATTGCTTTTTCCCGACCACGGTGCACAGCGGGACCGAATAAAAAATTAAAATTATGACAAATCATAACTTACCTGCCAATGAACTGTGAATTACTTCTGCAGGATTTTTACATAGAAAGTAAGTAATGGGTTTCATTTCCAGTTCTTCTATTAATAATAATTTATAACGACTGGGAATCTGCATGGAAAGGAATGAAGAAATGAAAAAAAAAACTTTTTAGTTCAATGTTCTTTAAAAGCGTGTCTACCATATCCAAGGAAGGCAACAAGCGAGTTACAAACATACAAACAAACATACAGGTGAAACTAATAAAAGCGTGTTAAAAATCATGAGGAAATCTTCAATCTCTATTTTTGCGGCGATCGCTAAATAGTTTTGAATAACTGGCTAAGCGTGCGCAAACTGTACCTCGGCTGCCTTGTATAGGAATAGAGGCTATGTTCTGTTGATAATCTTAGAGGCTAAAGCAAAGACTCTATCTAGGCGACTCCTCAGAACGCAGATACTCCATCTAGCTCAAATATCATATTATCTTGTTAGCCAAGTCACTTGAAACCTCCCAGCCAGCGCTCCCGCGATGGGGAATATAAAAAGTACTTTATGCTGATAATAAAGTCGGTGGGTCCGCTTTCGAAATTATGGGTACCGACTAAAGCCAAGTATGTATTAGAATTTACAAGCGAATTTGACCGATTTTGCTAATGATCAATCAACACGCTTGCAGTCTTGCAGCGATTACTATTTTGACCGTGTGGTAAAATATTTTCAAACATCTGTTTTTTTCTTCGCAAGTCCGTTGAGTTTTTGCTTTGACATGGCTCGCGCTTATGAATAAATGAATAAATGCACACTTGTTTCATAATGTACTCTTTAAAATAAAGATAAAAATACTCCAGTCTTCACTACACACAATACACAATACTATCAGACATTATACAAGGTTGGTATGAATTAACGCAAAATAAGAAACTACTTTGTTAGGGACATCATTCTATACAACTATGAAACCGATTTGATCAAAGCAACTTTATTTTTACCTTCTCCAATTCTCCATACAAATCAGCTGACCCACTCAAGCCAAAATGTACTGGGAAGTGAAAGATAAAGTTGCTCTGATCGAATCAGTTTCATAATGAAAGTTGCTCAGAATGATGTCCCTAACAAAGTAGTTTATCATTTTGCGTTAATTCATTTACAGCTTGTATACAACAAATTTCTGTTAGTGTCTGTTTACTGTTGTTCAGCATGCTTTTATTTCGTCACGGTCACGAAGCGAAGTACAAAAATACCCAGACTAGAATATGTAAAGTAAAGTAGTTTTGAATATTGTCACGGTGAAATACCTACTACAATTATAAATTCACAACTGTTTCATAAGTTATCGAAATATGACGCAAGCTCTTGAAAATGGTGGTAATAAAAAGGTTTATATTGATGATGTTCTGTTGAAGTTGAGTGCGCTTGGCCGATACCATGTCGGGCTTGGCATTTGTGTCTGGATTACCTGCATGTTCAGTGGGATGGCTGTTGCTAACTATATTTTCGTAGCAGAAAAAGTGAATTACAGGTAACCAGTGTTAATTTACAAACGTCTCAGCTCCCCTTTTCATCATCATCATCCTCAGCCCACATCGACCTACTGCCGGGCATAGGCCTCTTCTCTATATGCCAATCTTCCCGGTCCTGTGCCAATCGCACCCAGTGGGATCCCGACGACTTGACAATATCGTCGGACCATCGGGCTGGTGGTCTGCCCACTGGCCTTGTCGCTGCCCGTGGCCACCACTCCGTGACTGCTTTTGGTCCACCGTCCGTCGTCCCGTCTATCTCCCCTTTTGCCCAAAAGTAATTACAATGCTTTCTTAGTGCTTCCGTAACGGTAGCCACAGAACTAAAGAAATAGTCGACTGGAAGAGTTAGAGGCTATACACAAAGTGCTCAGGCAAACTGCAACTAACGAATAAGAGATAAGCTCGCCTTTGCTTTCTGTATGTCATTCTTGTGTTGTACAATAAATAAATTACGAAATTACGAATAACTGAGCAGGGTTCAATCCCCAATTTGGGATGGTTTTTTGTAAAATTCTAAAGTGGGTGCATTGGGATGGTGTACCAAGGGATAATATTTACTAGTGGCTCTGTGAGCTGTAGACCTCGCGAGCGAGCGACACCGGGAATTAGAGTTTTATTTTTCATTATTTTCCATCTCCTCACCGCTCACTTCGTACCTACTTGAAGTTTATCGGATGAACCTGGATGAACCTGTCGGATGAACAGATGGAATTATTATAAAAACAAATAACCCGACTGCACTTTCTTTCAATAACACATACAAACTTATGAATGTTCCTGGTTACGTACATGGAATATGAAAGTATCCGCACCAATAACATTGTAAACTACATTTTGCGATCTAAAATAAAACCAAACATGACTTTTCACTAAAATTATATAAATTGTGTCACTCTCACCGTCTCCACAAACCTAACGACACCTCATTTGTTAATATCCGTCGAGCCGCTTGGGCTGTAGAGGTTTTTTTTTCATTTTCAAACCCCATATCTCCGCCATTTTGAAAAAAAAACCAAAAGCCGAATCAAAAAATATTTTTAATTACCTCACAAAATTTTACGAGAATTGGTTGCAATCCTCAAACGGAGACGCTTCGCTCGCTCGGTCAAAATTGGTAATTATTATGTTATGATTGACCCTGTCATTATGGAAAGTGGTCATAATGAACTTAAGATTTAAAATCACTTTAAAAACGATTCAAGATGATTTAAAAATACTTTGAAAACGATTTCACGCTTGCCTTACACGCAGGAAATCCATGTTCCAATGACATAAATCATTTTAATCCTACCGATGCTCTAACGATGATTGAAAACATCTTGAGGAAACCTGCGTTACTCCATAGCTGCGGCGATGGGCTAGCCCCGTGTCACGCAAAATGGGGTATTGAATATCTGCTGGCTAAAGGTGGGCACAACAGTGCCTCTGCCACCCGGTATAGGAAAAAGCGTGACGCTATGTTATTTTTTGTTGTTTCAGATGCCAATCGTCACCCAACTATGATGTCATACCTCTAAACTACACTTCCATTGAGGACCAGTGTTTCCTAAGAGTCCCATTGAACGACAGTGCATCCAGCACGTACGATGAAGACTACAAGCGAGTACCGTGTACGGAGTGGGTGTACGATGATGCAAACAGTTTTGCAGCAGAAGTAAGTATTTAGGTCCGTTAGTCCAAAACCCTTAGGTTGAAGCCAGACGAGCGTAATTTTGTGAGTCGTAAGTCGCAGAATTTCGGTCGCGTAATTCGGTTTCATACTACACTACAACTCATTTTGCGACGCCCGCCCGTGTGAACGAAACAGGAGTTTTGTATGAAACCGAATGCAGCAGAAATTACGCGTAGAAATTCTGTGACTCACGTCTCACAAAATTACTATCGTCTCTGGGGACACTCACGGTCAGTTGAACTGACGTACTTATATCCAATAATTAACCAAGTAAAAAACATAAAACAAAACGACTTCAGACCTATAACTTAATTCTCCCCGTACCGCTCGGGATGCGAATGTCGTCTATAAACACGAAAACGAGCCCTGCACTGCTGGGTATAAGCCTCCTCTTTTTTGCGCCAACTTATCTGCGGCCGGTCGACTCACGCTTCACTTTCCTTCCGGCTACCACTCGATCTGGGGCCCGATGCTGCACTGGGAAACGCATTGCATAAAAATAAAATAAAAGTTGTTTTACTTAATAAAAGCTGTTGCAATTGGATCTCGACCGCTTCTTGAAGCGCTCGCTCAGTGGGATGATGTGCCTGCACCTGGCTCATGAGAGCGGGGCCAGGTGCAGGCCCGAAATGGCGTTATTTGGTATGCAAATGGATTGCCAGTATTCGTAAGGCGTTTTTGAGGCATTCTCGCGGCGTTGCACATTGCTAATGGAACGCTTATTATTAGTAGGATTACCTCCCGTCCACCTATACATTTCGGATTGATTACTAATAATTTTACACGTTGCCTTTAGTTCCAGTTGGCTTGTAAGGATTGGAAGCTGACGTCAGTAGGCACGATCCACATGGCGGGCTACACGGCCGGCCTCGTCATCACAGGAGTCCTATCTGATAGGTAATTGCGCTAAAGACTCATATTTTTACGATTCCGTAACTCGAGGGAAAAATCCTTAAGGAGCACTTCGTTGTCCGTGTGCAGAGATTTGAACATATTGAAGTCTTAAGGCGATGTTGTGTAATCAAACGATTTACTATAGTTTAATCTTGTTAATATCCCACAGGTTTGGAAGAAAGCCACTTCTTATAATTTTATCAGTAATCGGAGGATTAATTGGCACATCAAGAAGTTTTGTAGGAAGCTATAGGCTGTATGTTGTCTTGGAATTCCTGGAAGGAGCTATTGGTGATTCATTCGTAGCTGCATATGTTATGTGTAAGTAGGTACCTACTTTTTAGTCCCTATGTTTAGTATTAAGTAGTTGGAATATCTAGGCCGCCACACTCAAAGTCATTTTGATTCAAAAGAGATAACGATTTTGAATTTTCGTAAGTACGGCGGTCAGACCATTGTCAATTGAATAATCTGTCTCTAAATCGACCGGTCGACGGTATCTTCCAAATAATGTAATTTTGATCCCACCCGGCACCCGGTTATCTAATGATCATCATCTTATTAATTTTCAGACCTCGAATCAGCAGCTGCAAAGTATCGTGTCCTATACACTACTATTATACAACTATCTTCTTCAACGGGCCACATACTGTTAGGATGCCTAGCATGGTATTTCGGGAACTGGAGGTCTTTGCTACGAGTCATATACATTCCGCAAATGCTGATCATATCGTACATATTTTTCATCGACGAAAGTCCAAGATGGCTGCTCACGAAGAAACGAAAGGACAGTGCTGTCACCATTCTCCAGAAAGCCGGTAGAAGAAATAATCAGGTTTTGGACAAAAGAGAATTCGACGGTCTCACCAGCGAAAATAACCAGGACATGAAATTCTTTGACTCAGTGAAAACGATTTTCAAGTCAAGAATCTTAGTGAGACGATTTCTGATTTGCGTGGTTTTATGGATTGTCAGTTGCTACAATCATTATGGAGTGCTCGTAAACTCGGTGTTGCTGAGTGGTAATAAGTACGTCAATTACATATTGCTGAACGTCTCGGCTTATCCTGGTGCAGTTTTAATGTACTACTTGTTGGAGAAACATAGGCGGAAAATACCCCTAGTTTTTGGGTTTTTCAGCGCAGCTGTGTGTTTCGGAATCCAGCCATTTATGCCTGAAAGTGCAAGTAAGTTCACAATTTCTAAATATTTGACCGAAAGTGGCATGAAATAATTTTGTTTAAAGTTGTCACACTCTAGTGTGTGAGATTCCCGGTCCGGTACGTTTCCTTTTCATTCGTTTTGTTTTTATTGCCAAGCCATAAGGTTGAAAATCGCGGGCCATTTTTACAAATACCCACAGTTAAAGGGCTAATTTATTGGCGCGAATGTCATAGGATTGTCATTTGTTTGTTGTGCTAAGGATATGCTTTGCTTTGTTTTGTGCAACTCAGAAGAGCTCTGTGGTCTAGAAGGTGATGCTGGTTCGGATCTGGTGCTGACCTTGTAGCAAACAGCTGACGATCTAACGGTTGTTATGAAGAAATACGACAGACAATCTTGAATTGAGTACTGAATGAAAGGCTGTTTCTGCCCCAAATAGTAAAGCCGTAACGCTCGCTATTCATATTCATATTTAAAACGTTTAATCTCTACATTTTTTCCGACGTTTCCTTCCAGACTTCTCTTGGCTACCAATACTAATGCTAACTTTGGGGCAAGTCCTGACCAACATCTGTTTCTCAATAATATACATATACACGCTGGAGCTATTCCCAACGGATACAAGAAGCTCCATGCTGTCACTTTGCTCGACGCTGGGCCGGATAGGAAGCCTCCTCGGACCCCAAACGCCGCTTCTGGTAAGAGTTAATTTCTAAGTTTCCGTACCCGAGATGCCAAACGGAATTTGACCGTCTGTCTGTCCGTCTGACTGCCTATCTGTCTGTGCGTCAGCGGGCTACATCTATTGAACCATATTAATAGGTAGAGAATTGTCATGTTCTAAAATATGTGTTTACCTAATATTAGTTTCCTTAGAATTAGAAACAAATGACTATCCTACGAGGTTCTCACCCCCCTGCTGATAATCGTTTCGTGTAACTCAGGTTCCTTAAACATGTTTCCAGGTAACCTACTGGACCGGTCTTCCTTCAATAACGTTCGCGGCAGCTTCCCTCATAGCTGCGGGTCTAACTTTACTGGTCCCTGATACTGAGGTCGAAGCGTTACCAGATAGCGTGAGACAAGCGGAACTCGTTGGCAACCGGACTGTGACGAAGACGAAATTATAAGCTACGTTTAGATCACCTAGCATTTTGGGTTTCGATAATTACAAATTCAGTGAATAAAACATTATATCTTGTATTTAACTATTAATTCAATCATTTAGATTTTGACAGTTCTTTGAAAGGCGCAAACCCAAAAGGACCAGCAGGCCTACCATAAAGGCACACCGCTCACCTCAGTCAAGCATTTTGTCACAATTTAATGTCGAAATCAATACTCGCAAGCATGGAGAAACGTCAGTGAGTCGCATTTGACATTTATTTGCACGACTGAGGTGTGCGGTGTGCCTCATGGTGTAGCCCCGCTGGTTTCGTTGCAGATTTCAAAAACATATGTTTTTTCAGCTGTCATATGTGAATTATATCACTGATCTTAGCCTATTCAGCATCCCAACGATATTTTGGCTCGCGGTAACAGGTGGAGTTAATGTTTTTTGACAAGTTTCTTTCATTACGCTGCGTTGGCGCTCCCCTGTACACGTCGCTCACAAGCCGATCGTTGGAAAACTGGGGAAAACTGTACGTCATGTGATGGATATTGTAATATTTGTAGTCAACAATGTTACACATTTGTACACAGAAATGTAGAAACATACATATAACAATCAGAACGCTCTGCCAACCCGGAATTAATATTGCAAGCAGTCGGCAGGTGGCGGGCTCCAAATTGGAAATCGCTGCTCATATCTGCTTGCAACCCAGTGTTGTATATTATTATAGTATCTGTGATATTAGTAAGTCCCAAAATACAAAGGTGTTGTTCTAAATATACCTGTTTGTACAGCTGGTTGTTTTACGCAGAATTCACTTATATTATGAGTATATTTTTAGGGTTTCGTACCCGAATGGTGCCAAACGGAACCCTATTACTATGATAAGCCTTCGTTGTCCGTCTGTCTGTCTGTCCTGTCTGTCAGTGGGCTGAATCGCATAAACCGTAAAAGCTAGAAAGTTGAAATTTTCACAGAATGTGAATATTTGTTGCCGCTACAACATTTAGGTACTGAAATATACGAAAAAAGGGTGTTTTTGTTAAGAATGAAATAGTAAAAGATTATTCATATGCCTGAAATTTTTTGGGAAGTAAAATCATAAGATGAATACATTGAACTATCAGGCTCTTGTTTATTGTACGATATGGTGCGGAAGCCTTCCGATTTGATGGAACCTTGTTGTACAGATATGCAGCCTGGCCTTTTTCGGATATTCCTGCTAACATTCTGCATTGATTGCAGTTTTTATGGGCAATTAGGTATTATTGCAAGGTTTTTTTTCGTCACTGGTCGCGTTATAAGCTTCGGGTCAACGGTTGCGTAAATGATGTGATGCAATCATCTCTTTGGTCCGGTTGGACTTTGGTCTAAAAATAGCTCCTTTGTCTAGTGGTCTAACGCAGGAGATGCAGGTTGGAATCCAGGTGCTGACCAGTACCAATGGGTAACGATTGTTCTAACGGTGACGGAACTTGAAGAAACCTTCAATCTCCATATGCTCGGGGCGATGTGGTAGCAGGAAAATATGATTATCCAGCTATCCTGTATTGGAAAAGGCGTGACGCTATGTTTTTGCTGTTAATGCAATCCAATTAGTGAGACACTAGATGATCTAAATGCAAGTTTTAAATCTAGAAAATTTATTAACATAACATATCGTCACGCACGCCTTTTCCCATATATGGTGGCAGAGGCACATAAATTTATTAAGTAACGAGTTGATAGAATGAAGGAGATTAATGTGCGTAAAATATATACAATCTCCAAACGTTACTTTGTAAATCGACAATAAACCATAGCCCACCGACAACTCCGCTAGCATTACCATTTACAAGACAACGACTAACAAAAATACAAAAAAAATACAAACACAAAAGTCTTTATTTGCCAGTTGCAGATTATACAAAGTTCACGTGCAATACAGTATATACTATAGATTGAGGTAGATTACTTGTGGTCTCCACACTAGGTCTAACGTGTATCGTGGAGACCGTACAGAGATTGGGTACCGACCGTAACCTTTTGTGGGCCCCAAACAAAAATTACCAATTCTAAATAGAAAACACTACGATACAGTATAGAACGATCTGGGATGTTCTAAGGTAGATTGAATATTTACATAGAACCCCTAGTACCGTAGGGTGGATAGGCATCCTTTGGCCTCACAAGGTAGAGCCTACAAAAACTCAGAAAGCACAACTGCATAACATAAACACGCAAAGATTTGATAGCTTTTCAACTTGTTCTAAATATTTATAACTTTGGCATAAAGAATTCACGATTATTCTTTTTCTATATAAATTAGTAGCGGCACAGAAGTATCGAATAGCCACTATTACAAGTATTTTACCAAATGTAGTAATGATTGTTCTGAATAAAAAAATACACATGGGATTTCAGGATGGGGTTTTTGAACTAGTCGTGTTGTAAAATCAGGAGCTACAAGATGCACAAGTTTTGGTACATTAACATCGATATTGATAAAAAATATTCAAGTAAACAAATTATTTCTCCTATATCTATTGTAATATTGTAAATAAAATATTAATTCGCAATGATAAGGATGAGATACAAGAGAAGTTCGTAATCTGTCCCACCGTTTAATTAACCGTGCTAAAGAAGCCTACGGTCTGCATCCGTCGGTCTTAGTCTTAAAAAATCATTCACAAATGCATAACAAACATAGAATACACAGCAGCTGCAAATAAACATCTAAAAAATGTACAAGGCCAATGATGGTGAAAGCCTATCGATACATTCACAAAAATACTTACGTCATCTATCAACCAATTAATCAACTATTAACTAGGCCCTAACACAGGGTCCTATGGGTCTATCACCATGGCCGCTATCGAAATATGGAAATGAACACAGCACCTGTTTCAGCATTGTTTTAGCTATATTGAATTTCACCCGAGTTATTTTACATTATGGACATTATGGTTCGGTGATGCGCTCGATGAACAACTTTCACTAGGTATTGGGTTGTTTAAATACCTAGTACTGTTTTTTGTCAAGATAAAGAAGTACTTACCGTATTCCTTAAAATTAATAAGTCCGAAGACCTTGGAAGATACCTATTGGATGATTTTGATAAAACCAAAGGGCTTTATTTTCACTGAGCGATCAATATGCCGAGAAATTTGGGGCTGGCAGCAACCAACAACCCACAGGCACATGCCTTGACCACACATGCCGAGTAAACCGGTGAGACAGTGCTCTCGACCGAATACTCGGTGCGTCTATGGAGTACTCGGTCGAGAGCACTGTCTCGCCCTTTTACTCACTTAAAAACTAAACTTAAATTACTGATCCTCACTGTGTCAAAATGCGCGACTTAGGTGAGTGGCGTGCTCATGGTAGGCCTGCTGGGTTTACGCAATTCGGAAGAAACTTCAAAAATGTTATCTCACTATACAAATCCCAGCTACACAAAGCCATGACATCACGCTTTTCCTGTATTCCCTCATCGTTCAAAAGATTCCATTTTATATTCCGCCCGAGATCTCCTCGTGTGTGTTTCAGCACGATTCAGAATCGATCTCAAGCTCACCTGGCGAACTCTTATCGGCAGATCAGAGTGATAAGACACGCCATTGTTGGCCTCTTCAGGAAACACAAACTTAACTGGCCCGGTGGCCGAAGAGAGAACTAAGCTCGGCAGTATAAAATGCCATTTGTTGCCATTGATGGTGGCGACGAACGTCGTCGCCATGAGGTCAGTCAAGTTGGTAATGTTTGGAGAGTATTTGAAAAGCGGTCTACGTCAGCCTTTATGCTACTTTGCGTACTACATTCTTGCATAACAATACAGCGTCAGATTTTTCTTTTAGGTTATTTAGGTAATCAGATTGCGGAAGCAAAGATTAGATATGCGTAGCAAGCACCCATAACCTTGCTTTACCATATTCAGACGCAGATAGATAAGCAAATAATAAACGTAATAACCGGCCAAGTGCGAGTCGGACTCGCACACGAAGGGTTCCGTACCATTATCTATAAAAAACCGCAAAAAAAAAAAAAACATGTTGTATGGGAGCCCCCCTAAATATTAATTTAATTATCTACTTATTTTTTATGTAAATAATCAACTCAATATATTGTGAACATTTTAAGCGTCTACCTGCTACCATTATCAATATCGAGAAAAAATGAGCAAATAAATCACGTTTGTTGTATGGGAGTCCCCCTTAATATTAAATTTATTTTGTTTTTTAGTATTTTTATAGCGGCAACAGAAATACAACATCTGTGAAGATTTCAACTGTCTAGCTACCACGGCTTATGAGATACAGCCTGGTGACAGACATACAGACGGACGGACGGACAGACAGCGAAGTCTCAGTAATAGGGTCCCGTTTGGCACCCTTCGGGTGCGGAACCCTATAAAGTGACTGCTATTGGTAGGTTGGTTGGTTGGTAGGTACACACACAGACTAGAATCTGTTGCTCAAACGTGTATAATTTGCGCCAAGTTTCTTTAGTTCTAAGCGAGCAGGTTCGTTGCATTGGGTTGAATAGAAGTGGCGCCCATCTGTAAAACTCACATGAGGCTAAAGTCTCCTTGCATTTCTGAGATATTATCCTCACAAAAATGGCATATTTGTTTAGCAATACGGCTTGCCTACTACCCCATCTTGCATCCATCTTGATGCATGGGGCAGAATATTCAAATCCTCCGTCTGTATTGTTCGACGGAAGAATGGTACCGGGTCCTTCCTGTGTGTCTTACTTAGTGGTGTTCCAAAATGTATTTACAATTTTACTTTAGCCCTTGCAAATGAAGAACAGGATAACATTGTACTATCTGGTATTAATAATCTCTATACTTATACTTTTCTCCAGAAAGCTATGGTCGCAGACGAAAAATTATTTGTGACGGCCGTCGATCGACGAACGGTCCACCGAGACAGTAGAAATCAGTCGACGTCGATCGACAGATTATATTACAGCAAAGGATACAAGTCGACGTCGATCGACGGTCGTCGAACCGATTGGTAGAATGGCACCTAGTAAGTTGTACTCAGCTTATCCAGTCAATGTACTGTACAGTAGCCCAATCACGAACAATGATTCGATAAAAGAGCAAAAATTAAATGTCATTGATTCTTATTCTTTATGACATAAACTATAATTTCCTGCTTTCTCGAAAACTTTTTACGATCAGGATCAGAATTGACTATAAGTGACGGGGAGTATCAATTTCCAAGGTCAGTAAATCACGAAATGTGTTCGGTCAAGTAGAGTCAAGAGAGTAAATGAAGATTATCTCAAAATAATTTTCAGATTGCTGCAGATTGCCAGACTTTCAATCACATCCAGAAACTATACTGTCTACAATAGTATCTAGATCTACTTCCTATCTTATTACCAAAAACTGCATGCGTCGGGATGAAATGTCTGCAACGTTCCTCTTTCTATCTAGCTCCAGATATTCCTCCAAATCTTGATACATTGCATTTGATATCCCAAAGAAATTGGTACAATTCCTCCAATGTATCATTTCGAATAAGAATAAAATATAGAACTACTTTGCTTGATTAACAATTACTTTACTTCCGAGAAAATTATCAAGGGGAATTTTTATATTTTTTTTACCTTTTTAATTGTATGATAAATTAATTAGTTCTACAAAAATACGTATTCTCTAGAAAGATAGATAAGAAACAAATCAGGGAAATTGAGATTAATTTAATTACAAAATAATCCTTGCAAATGAATTCCAGAGAAAATTGAACATGCAACATCTTTCCTTATGCCTAGTTCAAAAGAAATCATTTAGCCAACATGTACCTATGTAGATAATAATTTGTCCCCTCAGTATAGAGGCGTTGGTCGTTGGTCAGCAGAACTTTGCCCAATTCCCTATTGCATGCATCCCTTCTCGTAATCCCTTTCCACTTCTACAAGGTGTAACAGAAGGGTCTTGACTTTCAAGGGTTTGTACATACCTACATCATTCCCAACAACTTTTACTATGAAACCTAAGTGATCAACATTTTTCCCTTCTCCATACAAATCTGCTGACCTCTCGACCCTAAATACAACGAGAAACGAAAAACAAACAAGCTCGCCTACTTACATTATTTTTATGTAGGTACTTCTTATTTTCTCAATTGTTTGTGTGCAGTAAAGAAATTATGAATTAAGAACAGTTGCTCTGTTCAAATCCATTTCATGTTTAAAGATGTTCAGAAAGATGTTCCTCATATCCTGACGTTATTTTTACTTTATTATGATTTTATTCAATATGATTGATTGACACAATAGTTAACTCAATATTTGAGCTGAATTTCAATGTATTTCCTTGACATGTAATGACAATTACGAATAAATATCTTATATATTTTATCATAAATCCCTTAAATTAAGACTACATATTTTGTTATACCCTGTATATCGTCGAGATAACTTTTTTCATAACCCACGACACGAACAAGTTGGTCTGGTCATTGGTTCCAAGGAATGAGTATTTCATTATTTTATTGCGAGAGAGCTTTCCTTATTGGATTGTTTTATTTACTGCTCTACCTTTCTGGTGGCGTGTTCCGCGAAACGTGAAACTAAACGCAACACAGCAAACGTTAATTGGATATCAATGGGGCTTATGATTAATGAAAATAATCACCTATCATTGGAAAGATATGATGCATTTTGGAAGTTACAGGTTATACAATTGTTTATTAGTTCAGCCTAAATCTCTGAACGACAAAGTTGGTATTCAAGCCCTGAACGGGTACGGTCCAAAATGTTTTGGACCTGGAAGATGTTCTGGAACATGCAGTAGGGATGTAATATCGCGTTGCCAAAGTTACCATAATATGCGGATGCGCCTGTTCAATGCAAGAGATGGAACCATATGGAACTCATACTGATTCTATACTGAAAATCCATTATTATTATTTTGAGCGTATTTCGGACCCCCATAAAAGTCAAACTACTGGACCAATTTTAGTATTTCTTTTTGTTATCGACGCGAGATGTTGTTTTTTATTTATTTACTACTACACGGTTTTTAACAAATATGCACTGTTTTCGAATTAAAGGTGAAACTGGAAAAAGTCCCAAATTTTCGAGGTTTTTACCCCCTTAGGCTTAGTCCTACCTATCAACAAACAACTCAGTGCTATGGTGAAGTATGGCTTAATCTACACTTATCCCTGTAAAGACCAGTCGCCGCGCACTGTTGCCATCAGTGGATACAGAATATATTTATTTATTACAAGGTAGGTATAAGCCCAACATTTCCGCATCAGACTAATTATTAGACCCACTTAATTCCGTGCAGCACCTGATTGAAAATAAAGCTCCCAGCCGGCTTCATCAATTTGTTGTAAAAGAACAAAACAAAATAGTTTCCCACTAAGCCAAATGCAGTGGCGGCGGCGGCGGCTGCAAATGCGCTGAGCGAACCCTGACTAGAATACTAAATTGCTTGCAAATGCATACCAGATACTACACAACAATACTATTGCAACATTATGAAACTCCACCCTCAACTTACCCTTAAATATTTTATAAAACCATTGAAAGCACACCTACACCTAGGTGGATTTTCCGCTGATTCAACCCAGCAATGGTTGGGCAACAAAACGATGCAGTGGAAGTTAGAAGGTGTAGCAATATCGTGGTAGGGGGATCGTTGCATTTAGAATTCTCATCGCATAATGGACGTAAACAACACTGATATTATTGCAGGAAGACGCTTGTTAATCAATAGCGAGGAGTGAAATGCAGCGCTAAGTAGGGGTCGTAGGGGCTCAGAGCTGCTCGCTCGTAAGTGGCAAAACACGGGCAGTTTGAATAAGATTTGTAATTAGATAAACTTTTAAGAAGACATATAGCGTCTCGTGCGGGCGGGCAGAAGCACAAATACAAATACACATATGTTTATTTTGCGTAGATATGTTTAATTACACAGTAGGTGGTAACATAACAATTAACGGCACTGCACACATAGCCACGTAGTGATAGCACTAAAGTAGTGCAATACAATTTTTAAATATTATCTAAAACAGGTCAAATGTCTATTTCCAACTAAAGAGACCGGTAGGTAGAAAAAAAAATATAATTGATTAATTAAATTCATACATTATAGATTAATTTTATTAACACGAGAGTCGAAAAATTCTATAACGTTATAATAGCATTTAGTGATCAATCATTTACGTAATTTATACTTAAATACATTAAAAGGCATGTCATGTAGTTCTGTTGGTATAGCATTAAATATTTATATCGTGTAACAACAGCCTGAAAGCCAGCAGCCATAGACGTAGCCACGTCACAGCCACGTGACCTGCCCGCGCCACGATGCCAGCGCCGGCCGGTGCGATTTGGGCGGGAGTCACAAGCGCGCCAACGCCAGCCTATATAAGCCAATACAGACAGAAACTTGATTCCGATTTATAAAATTCAAATAGCAGGTCGTTACTCTGCCCAAAAAATAAAAACTGATTTAGAGTGTGGATACTTTTTGATTCCGTCCTTCTAGTTAAAATCAGAAGTGGCACCTACGATGGAAAAAAGTGCAGCAAGAAAGAAAAGACATCGTTCACTTGATTCTGCGAGACAAGACCGTCAAAACCAGCATGACGACGATGACGACCCTCCACCGGCGAAGAAAATGCTCAAAAATCTTCTGCTTCAAGAGGTAGACCGCGCTTTTCAAGAATTGCACTACGACACTCCATTACTCCAGCGACCTAAACACCGTGCTGCATCCCTAATCCCAGAGTTTGATCCAGACAGTGAAGATTGCACAGTCAAAGCATGGCTCAAAAAAATCGAACAACTCGGTGAAATTCACGGCTGGGATGACAAAACAAAATCATTCCATCTTCAGGACAAATTAAAAGGTCAGGCAAGAAAATGGTACAACAGATTGGACGATTACGATTACGAATGGAATGAGTGGAAACAATTGTTACTACGGGCGTTCCCGAAACATCGCGATTACGCAAACATGCTCGAAGAAATGACCAACAGAAAAAAACTGCCCTCAGAAAGCATGACAAAATACTACCAAGAAAAAGTGGCACTTTGTTTCCGGTGCAAATTGTCGGACAATGCAACTGTTTCTTGCGTCATCCGAGGACTACCACAATCCCTCCAGTCAAATGCCAAAGCGTTCCAGTGCGACCGTCCAGACGAACTGTATGAAGGATTCCTTTCTTCGTTCGACGATTACAAAGCTCCTACATTTGAGCCACGCTCGACATACAAAGATCTTTCCCGCCAAATGCCAGACAAGAAACAAGAGCCTGTCAACCTAGAAACTGATCCCTGTCCACGATGTAAGAAAACTGGCCACTTAGTACGCTCCTGTCCACTACCCGACCAACGCACCTGCTTCAAGTGTGGACTCCAAGGTCACATTGCGCCACGATGCCCGTCGATTGATAAACAATCTACTTCGAAGCCGGCTGGAGAAGTAAAACGAATAAATGTGATACAAAATTACAATGATATCTACAAAAAGACAGCAAAAATTAACGGCGTATACGTGAAGGCCTATATTGATACGGGTAGCCAAGTCAATGTCCTAGCAACGCAAGTCTCACGGCTTCTATCATTGATAGTGAAGGACACCAGCACTGTACTTAAAGGATTTTCCGGCGGATTTATCACGAGCCGAGGTCAAGTCGAGTTTAATTTGATAATCGATGGCATAGAGATGCCATGCCAAGCATATCTCACCGATATCAACATGAACGGCATAAATATGTTGATTGGTCAGCCTGTAATAAACCATGAGGGTATATGCCTGGTTGTACATAATGGAGCAGCTACTCTCAAGAAGGATGAAGGTGATCACTTACGACAAATGGAAGTGACAGAAGAATGCCACCGATTCCAGGTTGTTACGTGTAGCGATGAACGTCTACCCCATGGCACATCCATAATCAAGGTGCAGATACTCGGCAACAAGGAAGACAATGATGTAATAACCCCTGTGCGCCACTACGAGATGCAAGATATCGCCTACTCAATCCCTGCCACTGTTCTACGAGGTGGCGAAGGATACCTCAAGGTTATCAACACCGGGACAAAGGACATCGTATGGACCCCTGGCGAGCTACTGCTGCGAGCCGAGAGCTGCGACGACTCTCCGCTTTACAATCAGGTTAGCCACAAAGCCATTAATAGCCAAAACGCCATAGCCAAGAACGTTCTGTTAACCTGCTCTGAAGCAAGTATCGATATTGGGGGAGTAAAAATAAATGACATTTGTGTGGGACCATTGAGCGAAAGTGAACATAAATCACTAATTGAGATGTTGACGGAATATCGGCATTGTTTTGCAAGCAGTACTAATGAGTTAGGTTGTTCCAATTTAGTACAAATGAATATAACCCTAACTACCGAACAGCCTGTGCATCATCGACCTTACCGCTTAGCACACAGTGAACAAGCAGTCGTAAAATCTAAAGTATCAGAGTTGTTAGATGCGGGTATAATAAAAGAATCGGAGTCGAATTATGCATCGCCGGTTATTCTCGTTAAGAAAAAGACAGGCGGTAGTAGACTTTGCGTAGATTATCGTTCACTGAATGCCATCACCGTCCGTGATAGATTCCCTTTGCCCAATATTGATGACCAAGTTTCTAAACTGGCTGGGAAAAGTCGTTTCTCGTCCCTAGACATGGCCCAGGGTTATCATCAGGTCCCTTTAAATCCCGAGGATACACACAAAACTGCCTTCATAACTACCCAAGGACAGTATGAATATTTGCGTGTTCCCTTCGGCCTTGCGAACGCGCCGTCCGTTTTCATGCGTCTGATAAACAAAATTGTTGATTCTTTGAACAATACTCAGCCGGTTAAATCGTGCAACTCAGAGATATTGGCATTCCTCGACGATCTACTTCTACCGTCACACGATGTATCGTCTGGTCTAAATCTATTACAGGCCGTGTTAAATAAATTTGAATCAGAAAACTTAAAACTAAACATGCAAAAATGCTCATTCCTTCAGGAAAAGATCACATACTTAGGACATGACATTTCTTCTGACGGTATACAGCCGGGTGAATCAAAGCTAGCAGCGGTTTCTATGTTTCCTGTGCCTAAAAATGTCCATGAAGTGAGACAGTTTATTGGATTGTGTAGCTATTTTCGAAAATTTATTTTCAATTTCGCTGTGATTGCTCGCCCGCTCACAGAACTGACAAAGAAAAATGTTGATTGGGTTTGGGGCGATACTCAAAATGATAGTTTTGAATACTTAAAGAAAGAGCTATGCAAAAAACCACTCTTAGCCTTATATGATCCTGCTTTGGCCACTGAGATTCACACGGATGCATGCAAACTAGGAATCGCAGGAATTCTATTACAAAAACAAACTGAGGGTACATTGAAGCCTGTTATGTACTTTAGCCGAGTCACGAGTCGTGAAGAAAGTGTATACCATAGTTATGAGCTCGAGACGCTCGCTGTCGTCGAGTCGTTGCGTCGATTTCGGGTATATATTGTAGGTATGCATGTGAAGATAGTCACGGATTGTACAGCTGTGCGCGCGACCTTAACTAAACGCGATCTGATACCCCGAATAGCTAGGTGGTGGTTGTCGATACAGGATTTCGATATCAGCATTGAATATAGGCCGGGAGACCGGATGAAACACGTTGACGCTTTGAGTAGGAACCCCGTTGACGTCGCCAATATTCATCGATTAGAGGTAGTAGACTGGTTCTATACGATTCAATGCCAAGATGAAAAACTGAAGCGAATAATGGATTTATTAAAGAAAGGTTGTGCGGACGCGGATATTGTAAATAACTATGTGCTCATAAATGACCGGCTGTATAGAAAAACGTTAAATGGAAATCGGTTAGTTGTTCCCGGACTAGCTAGATGGAAAATACTGCAAATGCATCACGATGATATAGGGCACGTAGGTTTAAAGCGATGCTTAGAACTTATCAAGAATGACTATTGGTTTCCCAAGATGACTCGGTTTATACAGAAGTATGTATCTTCTTGCTTACATTGCGCCTACGGGAAAGGGGAATATGGTCGAAAAGAAGGTAAATTACATCCCATAGAAAAGCCGTCTCTGCCAATGAAAATGATACACATTGATCATTTAGGACCATTCTGCCGAACGAAGAAGGGGTACCAATATATACTGGTCATGACTGACTCCTTCTCAAAATTTGTTATAGCCGAACCAACACGTACTGTTAACTCTGTAGAAACTATCCGGGTACTAAAGAAAATATTCAGCCTTTTCGGATATCCAGAGCGCGTCGTTTCCGATCACGGAAAAGCTTTTACAAGTAGGTACTTTAAACGGTTTGCTACGCAAAAACAGTTTAGGCACACGCTCAATGCCATAGCATGCCCGAGGGCCAATGGACAGGTAGAACGTACTAATCGTACCATACTCGATGCCATGCGTGCTACAGATTCCAGTGACACGGCGAATAACTGGGACAATGTATTACCGGATGTAATATGGGGTATTAATAATACCCTCAATGAGACGACTACCTTTAAACCATACGATCTCATGTTCGGTCACGCTGGTCGATCAGTATGCGATGTAACTATTCCCGGACGTATCGAAGAACCGGTTCAGCAAAAACGTGCTAAGGCGAACGTAAGAATTGATAAAGCCAGAGGGAGGATGAAGCGAAATTTTGATAAGAGACGCAAAAATAGTACGATCTATAAGAAAGGAGATTTAATTCTATGGAGACAAGCCCCCACTAGTACTGCTGGTAAAGTTAACACAAAATTAGACGACTTGTATTCAGGACCATACGTTATCACGAAAGTTGTAGGTAATGACAGGTATCAGATAAGAAGTATTAAGGGGATCCGTGGATATAAAAGTTTCACGGGTCTGGTAGCATCCAATTCGATTCGGCCTTATAGGAGCATAGCGCCTGCATCAGACAGTGCCAGTAGTTCCGACGAGCAGCTAGAAACCGAAGATCTGATCGATTTGCTTGAGAGCTAATGTTGCATTTCTCTGTTCCCATTGCGGGAGCAATTGTTACAGGACGGCCGAATGTAACAACAGCCTGAAAGCCAGCAGCCATAGACGTAGCCACGTCACAGCCACGTGACCTGCCCGCGCCACGATGCCAGCGCCGGCCGGTGCGATTTGGGCGGGAGTCACAAGCGCGCCAACGCCAGCCTATATAAGCCAATACAGACAGAAACTTGATTCCGATTTATAAAATTCAAATAGCAGGTCGTTACTCTGCCCAAAAAATAAAAACTGATTTAGAGTGTGGATACTTTTTGATTCCGTCCTTCTAGTTATAATCGACACACAGTAACAGTTCCGTTTGAGTAGAGCTGAATGTGCCATCGGAAACGCTAACTTATTGGGATACCTGGTGTTAAAGTTATATTCTGGATTTCTTGGTAAAAATATCCATATTTTGTCAAAGATACAAACTTCATACATATATATTCCTGTAGTGTCAAAAGATTTAATTTAGTAATAACCGGCCAAGTGCGAGTCGGACTCGCGCACGAAGGGTTCCGTGCCATTATCTATAAAAAACCGAAAAAAAAATGTGTAAGAGCCCCCCATAAATATTAATTTAATTTTAATTTAATTATTTATTTTTTAAGTAAATAATATACTCAATATATTGTGAACATTTTAAGCGTCTACCTGCTACCATTATCAATATCGAGCAAAAATGAGCAAAAAAATCATGTTTGTTGTATGGGAGCCCCCCTTATTAAATTTCTTTTGATTTTTAGTATTTGTTGTTATAGCGGCAACAGAAATACATCATCTGTGAAAATTTCAACTGTCTAGCTACCACGGTTCATGAGATACAGCCTGGTGACAGACGGACGGACGGACGGACGGACGGACGGACAGACGGACAGCAAAGTCTCAGTAATAGGGTCCCGTTTGGCACCCTTCGGGTATGGAACCCTAAAAGGGGTCTGCATGATTCGATAGGGCTCTCACAATCAATACCCAATTTTAGCCAGTTATACTATCTAGAAGAAGATCATGAAGTTATATTAAACAAATCATTCATTTTGTATGTAAACATAAAAAAAAACATAAACATTTACATTCAGGCACATAGATAGCTTCCCCACACCAGATACCCTGTGTCGTGGGAACCAGAAGCAGGAATGATGTTCCTGCTTCATTTAAATGTCGCAGTGATATATCTAAATCTAGTAATAGAGTTTTTTTTTAGGCTTTCTTCTGAAAATTCTACAAACGAAGGCGCAGAAACCCGTTTTGGGCTTGGCGACGACGACGAGGCTTTCCGTACGTCTAATGTCTGTCCGTCAGGGGTATTGTGTGTTGTGTATGTATATCATCCACTATCGGCGCGAGGGCCGGCCGGAGATTGGGCCGAGCCGCCTATTTGTATGTAGCTACGTAACTATTTAACGACGTAACAACTACATTACTGCAACAAATAATAAATCACACTCATTTAAAAAAATAGTAGTCATCCCCATAAGTTTGAAATAACACTAGGACTCGGACAGCTATGCTATGCTTGCTATGCTCGGACTTTGGCTTCGCACTTTTATGATTGCATTGCCTAGGGGCCCGGACAGGATTGTTGCCTAGGGGCCCGGACAGGATTGTTGCCTAGGGGCCCGGACAGGATTGTTGCCTAGGGGCCCGGACAGGATTGTTGCCTAGGGGCCCGGACAGGATTGTTGCCTAGGGGCCCGGACAGGATTGTTGCCTAGGGGCCCGGACAGGATTGTTGCCTAGGGGCCCGGACAGGATTGTTGCCTAGGGGCCCGGACAGGATTGTTGCCTAGGGGCCCGGACAGGATTGTTGCCTAGGGGCCCGGACAGGATTGTTGCCTAGGGGCCTGGACAGGATTGTTGCCTAGGGGCCCGGACAGGATTGTTGCCTAGGGGCCCGGACAGGATTGTTGCCTAGGGGCCCGGACAGGATTGTTGCCTAGGGGCCCGGACAGGATTGTTGCCTAGGGGCCCGGACAGGATTGTTGCCTAGGGGCCCGGACAGGGTTAATCCGGCCCTGATTAGAAGCACAAATCATTGATTGTCAAATTCCCGTATGTGATTTATACTTTCGGAGATAATCAGGATGGAAAAAATCTATAGTATCTTAAATCCGTAAGATCAACGGTTGTTGGCGAAGGTGTGAGCTGCGGCGTATTTATGTTTTTTTAAGATGACGGACGGAATGGTCAAGTGCGAGTAGGACTTGTTCCTAGATTTATTTGGTAACTTAGAGACACACAACCCAATTCAAACTCACAACATAACATATACAATATACACCTTAAATTAACTAAGTAACCCAATTCAATGTGTAATTTCTAACAGCTAGGCTAAGTCTTTATGAGCAAGGGGATAAAACAAAATTCCATATTTTGCAAGTAAATATTTTTATATATTTAACTTCTGAAAGCTACAATAAAACTTCTTTAGCCTTAACTATCTCAACCATTTCACACTCACAAAAAGTAGGTACTTTTATGATAAATATTTTAGTAACTCTGATAAAACAAATCAATTTGTACACTTTCAGTTGTGATGAGAATTTAACATTTATTTAACTTTAGTTGTATTTTCCTACTATATTCATCTATAAAAATTTAACCTATTATAAGTTTACCTAATTTATAAGGGTAATTTATCTCGGGTAGAATAGTTATCGTATCGATGTTTAGATGCTAACTTCAGTACTAGGTCTAGGACAGAGTAATAAATAAGTACACCTTGACATTTAAATGATGGCAACATTTGCAGACTACTGAGTGATTTTTCAATGACACATTTTGTTTGTCTATGAAAACAAAACACACATTGGTGCACTAATATGTCACGTATGTTGCCATTATTTATTTTTTAAGATTTCTTGCCAAGGTGTACTAGCACTAAGAGTAAACACATTTCTGACAGCTACATAACTGAATAGCCAAAACCAAACAAAACCTACGTTTCATCATACAATTTTTACCGGTATTATTATTTAATTTGCGATTTAATTTGTCTGTCACTTCTACTATGTACAAAGGTATTCAAACTATATCGCAAATGAGTTTCGGAGAAGAAATTACACAATATTGAACGCGGGTCGCACACACCGGCCTGAGCTAGATGGCATGTACTTGAGGAGGCCTGTACTCAACAGTGGCTACCCTGACAGACTGATGATGATGATGATGATTCTAGTATCATAGTACAGACTTTCAAGAAATCCTAGCCATTTATTGAGGGCGCCACTATGTTTTACATGACGACATTCAAGTTACACTCTAAATTAATTTGATACTTGGTGTTTTTTACCCATTCAAGTTACACTCTAAATTAATTTGATACTTGGTGTTTTTTACCTATTCTGTGGGGTAATTTACCCATTATCAAACAATAACGTTCATTTGGTGGAAATATATGCCCTCGGCCCGATATTGGTTTCAATAACATAGTCCCCTTCTTTTGCCTATATGTATAAATAGAGACAGCGCTCAACTTTGAGTGTCAATCAAAAGTGTTAGAATCATTTCTGCATTTTGCATCTAGAACATGTTCCCCGTAACATTTTACTAATTTTACCAATAAATAATTTGCCTCACTTATAATCATGGTTGCAGAAATGTCGTCAAGGTTGCCACGTCTAGCAATATGTGACTAGTTCGTCGTATGAGCAGGCCTTCTCACAGCATTCGCTGACCACCGCGCCGCCCCTCTTTCCCCTGGAAGACCCGATGGTCCTGGCCTTGAGTCTGCCGATCCACGGCCAGCCTAGCTCCTGGTCGTCGTAGACTGGAGACAGGATTGAGTCTGCAGGGAAAATGTTATGTTAATGCAGCTCAAAATTCGACTAAGATCGTGCCAAAGATTACACAGAGAGGTTGGTTGGATTGATGGAAGGATGCCGGGCAACTGTACACTTATCGGGCCAATGGCCTCGTCCAGAGTGAATGCGCGGTGTATTGGGCATAAGGCGGGCGTGGCACACTTTAGCCACAGTCGCCTTAGTTACTCACTTACTATACCTTAGAATGGACGCAAGTGACGGTTTCATATGTTCCATATTTCGCATCCGCCTTAGCCACCGCCGCGTAAATCCCTCACTCTGGACTAGGCCTATGGCCTCAACCAGAGTGTGGCGCTTGCGCGGTGGAAACGGCGGGCGCGATTTATCAAACATATGAAAACGCCCGCCGCTTGCGTCTATACTGAAGTGACAAGGCCGGTAAAGCTGAAGTGCGACCCCGCCACCGCTGTTCGGCCTGTCCCCCACCGCGCGTTCACTCTGGACAAGTCCAATGCCTCAGCAAAAGTGAAGACATCAATTGGTTGCCATGCAGAGGAGAAACACAACTCACCAATTTACGGGCGGCGGGGGACGAGGTAAGAGAGCTGCCGTCAGCCGCTGCGAAACTGACTGGCGGCCCGTCATCGTACATAGGTTGCGTACGTTGAATACAACTAACGTTTGGCGAGCCGCATTCCCCCGCAGGTGCAGTCAATTGTATATATATAGTCTCTGGTGCCATCATATGATAAAGACAATTACTGCCAAAGAAGACAAGGACACATACTGGGATCCAACCAGCCTGCAGAAGCATCCAGAAGCATCATATGAAGCTACTTACTGTACATACTCCCCCCCCGCTTCCCCATCCCCTCTTTCTCCAGCTGTTCGCACACCACGGCCAAGGTCCTCGCCAGGTATCTTCCGCAGTACATCTTGGGGCTGGTCGAGCGCACGTACTCCACCTCAGCTCCGCCCATGAGGGCCAGGGCGGTGGACAATGTCCCGAGTAGAGTCAGGGCGGCGAGGGCTTGGTGGATGTTCATCTGGCAAAAAATAACATGTTCACTTCTCATGCTCGTAAAGTTCGTCTTTATGTTGGGTACAGGCTGCATAAAGTCACATTCCATGCACTCGTGTTCGTGCATAAAATAAAATCTTCGTCGAAGTCTCAGCCGGTTAGAGCCTTGCCAGATAAGGCGTTTCACGCGCGAGTCCACTCGCGCGTAGGCACTCGCGCGTTTCCGAGATGTGAGAAAACGCGCGGCTGCCATCTGGACGGGATACGTAGCTCCAGTATCTCGGAAACGCGTGAGTGCCTACGCGCGAGTGGAACTCGCGCGTAAAACGCCTTATCTGGCAAGGTTCTTAGACTCTGACAAAGGTTGTCAGGTAAACAGCCACACACCTATGCCATAAGTGCCATAGCCACGTATAAAAAAGTATATTGGCGGGAAGTCCTTATGTTTTCTTTGCGTTGCATTTTGCAATTGTTTTTGCAATATTTCTCTGTGTAATTTCCTCACAATCGAAGTACAAAGCAGAGTGTATAACGCGTACATAAAGCATATTGTACCCGAGACGTATTAGTCAAGTCGAGTGCGTTTTATGCACTTGTTGTTTAATCTACTATTATTATATTACACATAATATTTATTTATTTATTTATTTATTTATTTAGGAACAAACAGTCATAAACTAATTTAGTAAGATTAAATTCTTAAATGTAGACCTATAGTTCCCTTAATCAACTAAGTATCCAAAATACATATTTTACACTGGAATCATAGAACCAAAACAAAAATAAACATAAAACATTTACCTACAAACCAAAGTGCTTTCTTAAATCTTTTTTTATACAATGCAAGGAGCTACCGAACAAATCGATTTCAACAAACCCATTGTTGTAGGCATTACAACTACGTATAATAAAACTATTCGAGACATAACAACTTCTACTAAATGCAATCGAAAAAAGGCTTTTATTACGACATACTCGTAGAGTCATGCCTTTTCCCACACGGGGTGGCATAGGCACAACTATACCCACTTTTACCCAGTGACTCATACCTACTCCATTTTGCGTAACAGAGGGCAAACCCATCGCAGCAGCTATGGAGTAATGAGGGTTTCCTCACGATGTATTCCATCACCGTTAGAACATCCGCATAATGTACTTAAGATTAATTAATTATTATGTCATTGGTGCATGGTCAGCACCGGGATTCGAACCTGCATCTCCTGCATGACAAGCAAGCATGATGTACCGGAGCTCCGCAACATTCAAAACATTTACATACAGGAATAAACAATTTTATTGCTTCTAGCCTTACAAAAAACCCCTGTTTCGTGGGAACCAGAAACCGTGACCTGACCACGAAAAACCCCAGGTCCGGGGTTCGAATCCCTGCTGGGGACAAAAAAAAACAGGTCTTGGATGTTTGCACGTTTGTGATGTCGCTGTTTCCGGTTCCCACGACACAGGGTATCCTAGTGTGGGGCCAGAAGCAAAGTATGTGTCTGTAAAAGTTTACGTTTGTTTTATGTTTTTATATGAGACCTGGTGATTTTTATTCTTTCCCCAGAATAGTTGAGGGTTCTTGGAAACTGGTTTGTCTCGCAACGCCAATTCTTATGACTTAGGCACAACAGTCTTCATATTTTTTAAGTTATTTTATAATCCCCAGTTGCTCAAAACATTATGTGTGGATCTTTGCGGTAACTGGAGATATGAGGGTTTACTAACTTTTTTTTTAGATCACAAGAAAATTTTATAATTGGTAGAATGGACTTAATAACAAATATTTCATGAAGTACTCGTATGAAGTATGCGTAGCCACAATATGTGTTACAGATTGTTAACTACGCTAAAAGCTGCTACGGCGTAGAATAAGCTGCTACGCTACAGAAAGTATTCATAGCAAAGACCTATACTTCGTAATTTTCTTCAAGCAAACCATATTGGGTAGGAGACGGAGATGATACGAGGTAAGGATGATACTTCTTGATAGATACGACGTAACATCAGTAACTATCACATGCTAAGATGCTGCAGTGTAGAAATTAGGTACATTTTGTAAGCTGTAACCAGTATGTAATTAAAAACTTACCTTCAGTGTTGTGGTTTCTTCCTTCCCGTACAACGATCGAGTGTGTCAATCTGAGCGAAAATCCCCCGTAATATACTAAAATCAGCTCATCAATATGCAATAATAGTCCACATTAATTACCGTAATAAGTCCTGAAGGTGTGAACACGCGTGGGTTATGCTAGAACGTATTTGTAACAGTTGATTTGAGATGTCTCAAGGGCATGAGGTAATGAGGCTGCTCGGCAAAACAAAGGAGGCATTAAAAGCAACTTATAAGATTGTTTCATCATTACTCAAAAGTCCTTAAACGCCCTCCGAGTCCAGTACAATAACGGATTTAGGATGCTGTTGGGGTTGCCGCGATTCTGTAGTGCGTCAGGCATGTTTGCAGAAGCCCGCACGGACGGGTTTCATGCAATAATAAGAAAACGCGTGGCCTCACTCATGCGCAGAGTTCGCGGCAGCACCAACGGCGCGGCGTCCTGACTGTTATATATAGCAGATAGGGTCGATGGACCTATTTTAAGGCACTGGGTGAAGGTGGTGACCGGCACCTAGTTACTTTACTATTTTTATTTTTATTTTATATCCAAGGTGTTACTAACATAGATTAGGAAATTCTCTCTTTGTACTAAAAATACTATGGAACGTGTTTTCTGAAAATAAATGTTTTATTATTATTATTATTATTACTACCATTAAAATATGAAGGAAGCTAACTCTCCTGAAGTACAGTAAGGAACGGAAATAACTTGAATTCTTATTGAGTCCAAGAGCTCCGTAATAATGTGGGTTTCACGATTGCTTCTCACGCATGTGATGCAGGTTCGAATCCCGGTGCTGACCATGTACCAATGAGATTTTAATTAATTAATTACTTTAGCGGACTTTCCGTGTTTCGGATGACAGGTCAAGTAGGTCCCGGTTGCTATGGCTACTTGGTTGTACGTTATGTAGTAGTCGTAAAACCCCTCCACCAACCCGCACTGAGCCAGCGTAGGGGAGTACGGCTCAATCTTACTCGTGTCCGGGTAAAGGCCTGAGGGCTGAATGAATTTCAAATTACCATCATTCTATAACACACGAAACTCTACCTCTATTGTCTTAGTCCCAAAATGCCTGCTTAGAATGCCTTAGTTTCCATGTGTCTGAAAAAAGAAAATGACAATCGATGTATCACGAATTTTTTTTGTACTACCATTTGAAAAACTTAAACTGTTAGGTTTCACGCTTACTTACTTTGATTACTTATGCGATTCCACCCGTATGGGAAAAGGAATGACGTCATCGTCTGTCCACGATGTGAGAGAGAGTGTCCCAGGGTTCCGTTTACCACCGTCTGGCTCCATCATAAGACTAGCACGATGGTAGCATTAATATGGTGGTTTCGTTTTGTATCCTCATCTAAACTACAATCACATACCAAGCTGTGTAGTTACAGAAGCACTAGAAGTGGGCGTTTCCATTCCTAGTATTGGTGCACGATGTTATTTACTCTTACAACAATGCCTGCGATTTGGGAGGCGACACGAACTATACTATGGAATCTGTCCACCGCGCAAGAGGTTTGAAGGTTGTCAGTTTAGTGCCTTTAGTTCCTCTAGTTTAGTGGTTTTGACACCTCCCAAATAGCCCCAACTATATCTATCTATCTATCTATCTATATATATAAAAATGAATTGCTGTTCGTTAGTCTCACTAAAACTCGAGAACGGCTGAACGGATTTATCTTATCTTAGTCTTGAAATGTTCGTGGACGTCTAGGATAGGTTTAAAAGGCGAGAAAAAATCGAATAATTTCCGGGAAAACCCTAAAAACAGCTCTTTTCTATTTCCCATACAAACGTTTTCTAGAGTAAATCGTTTTCTAGAGTCAATTTGAACTTTATTGCTATTCAATAAAGTTCATATTAAATTGAGGCAGTACGAAGTCTGCCGGGTCAGCTAGTACTTAATAAAAGGGTGCCTAGCCTAAGAAAGATACTTCTCGATCTATATCGTGAGTTGACCCATTACTTTTCGCATAGCATTATTTCCCCCATCGCATCTAAATAGACACATCCGCCGAAGACCGAAACTAATTGATCATATTCATCAGGGTGTCTTAAATATTCTAACGTTCCATTTCACGGAAGGCGCCGCCGCGCCGCGAATCTCAATCTGGGGCGCACTTAAGCCGTCAAATACGGTGAAACGGAGCGTAACACCCGATGTGACGTTCCCTCGAATACCTACCTATAGTATTAGGTACTTTTGCTCCACGTGTATAAGTTGGATGTAAACACGTCATTTGTGAGTCTTTTCCCGGCTAGCAGAGACAGTTGAGCCTACGTTAAATCAGTAATTACGAAAACATAACATAGCGTCACGCCTTTTCCCATACGGGGTGGCAGAGGCACAACTGTGCCCAATTTCAGCCAGCGATTCATTCCTCCAGTTCGCGTGACAGGGGGCTAGTTCATCGCTGCAGCTAGCGACTAATAATTTAAGTACTAAGGTTACACGATATTTTCCATCACCGGAACGCCCCGGCCGGTGTCCATGTCGTAGCGATATCGTCGAATTGGCCATGTCATGATATGGCTGGCCATTTCATGAAATATAACAATTTCATAAAATGACCGACTCAAACTAAACGGTATGTTTAAACATCACGTTTGGCCATATCAATAATTTAAGGTATCCATGATCAAGATACATTACCATCAAAATCAGATTGGGTTCAGCGTGCTAAACTCATTTAAGCTCGACATAATGTCAATACATTGAGACAAATGATTAATAGATTTGAGATGTCAAACCAGTATAGTCCGCTGGCTTCCTTGTCACCCTACCTTCTTTTACTTGTTGGATAAACTAAAAACAAAAATAAGCTTATTTTATTACCGGCATTCGTTTATATATATGTGTTGTTCAGGTCAACAAACAAACAAGATAGCCCTTTGTACTCAGTAGCTTTGAATTTAAAAGGAATGTACATAATCTTACTATTTAAATATTAAAATTATAGGTCTGCCTATAATATTTGAAGAATTCCCTCGATTTCTCCAGGATACCATCATCAGACCTGGTGGTCCATAGTACCAATGGAAAGGTAAACCCTTTCAAACAAGAAAAATAATTTTCCAAATCGGTCCATCCGTCTAGGCGCAATCGGGGCACATACATAAAAAAAAAACCGGTCGAATAGTAAACCTCCTCCTTTGGGAAGTCGTTTAAAAAAGGCGCTGTAGTTTTCGATGAAAGGTCATCGGGCGTTTTTGACCCGGTACCTCAAAGTTCGCGTCCATCAATGAAATGTTTTTTTTTTTGTTAAGTTTTAGTAACATTTCATGGAAAGTTTTTATTTTGATCCAAATGCATGGGGGAAAAAAGTTATGCGCTTCAACGCAAAACGTATATTTTTTCTGATTATTGATTATTGCCGCCGCCATACAGTTGGAACTTGCGCGCATGTCGCGAGTAGTGTGGTGTACTTTTAATCGTGGGCATGGGCAAGACATCAGGAAAGAATGAATGCACCAGCAAGGTTTTTAGACAGTGTCGCGGTTGATATTGATAATGTTGAATAAAAATGTGAAAATAAGAGTGTTTACTTCTCAATAACCTGCTTAACTCTGTAAAAATAATGTAGATAGGTGACCATTTCTAGGTTTGTGGGATTGCTTTTTTTTTAAATGGCGGCTTTTTAGGAAGATATTGTGCATTTTGTATGCATTTTATACATATAGAAGCATACGGATACATGAAAATTCGTTTTTTTATATTAATTCATATTTTGCTAAATAAATAAATATCCCATGTTTTTGAGGAATGCGTCCCATCCCATTGTGTAGTATTCATGGTCGTTCACACACTCCTACTAGTTTTGTTAGTGGACGCTCTGGGTCGTAGGTCCGAACAAAATGCCCGTTTACCATGCAATAGAGGTTTTCGGGGGTGAAAAATCAATCAAACTAGGTTTCATAACTGAAAAATCACTTATTTCTAAGATTTCATGTTTTTCTCAATAGAATTTGGCAATTTCACTTTAGTACTTATAATGATTGTCGTAAAAACCCCTCCACCAACCCGCACTGAGCCGGCGTGGTGGAGTATGGCTCAATCTTACTCGGATCCGGGTAAAGGCCTGTGTCCCTCGGTGGGGACATTAATGGGCTACATTTACTTTTTTTTACAATGATAATTGAAACAAAAAGTAAACTTTAGAAAAAACCGACCTCCACAAACCCTATTTGATTAGATTGAGTTTAATACAAACTGTAACCCTTTATCCCCCCCCCCTTGGGGAATTAATTTTGTCAAATCCTCTTCTCAGTGCTACCTCACGCTACTAAGGAACCTCTATACAAAGTTTCATGGCTCTAGGTCCACCGGCTTAGGCTATGCGTTGCCTGCCCGTCAGCCACGCATTGATAGATAGATAGATAACTCATTTATTCATTGGACATGGTACTCACACATAATTAATAACAACAAAAAACATTAGGTACCTACAGCTGACTGACTGGCAATGAAATGGCCCTGACTCAGCAATGTCACAGAGGAATCTGTGACGCTGGTATTCTGCCAGGGCCAAAGCGGACGCACAACAGCGGCTCTAGTACATTACACAATTTAATTTATATAAGTAATTAATTACAAAAGAGAAACAGAATTAAATAATGAAATTAGTTATGTTATATTAATGGAATAGAAAATTGAAATAATTGGTATTAAAAATTAAATTGGAATTGAATTGGCATTAAAAAAAAAATATTGTATTTATTATCTTAACATATAGAAAATGGATTATAATGGTGATAAGCTTTAATTTAAATACGTATTTGTACCTAGTATTGAGCAGTTCTGGTGTTCATATGTGGTCTTCATCAGCAGTTCCGCATCACAATATTATGCTTACCGTGAGTAAATGCACGAGTTATTACTAAAAACACAAAAATCACTATAGGTCTGCCTATAATATTTGAAGAGTTCCCTCGATTTCTCCAGAATCCCATCATCAGATCCTGACCTGGTGTCAATGGGTCCAATGGGAAGGTAAACCCTTTCAAACAAAAAATTAATTCCAAATCGGTCCATCCGTCTAGGCGCTATCGGGCGGGGCACGCACATACATAAAAAAACATCCAGACGCAATTCACGCATTGTAAACCTCCTCCTTTGGGAAGTCGGTTAAAAGTAAGGCATAAATTCCAATGAAAATCAAAAATTTAGTTTCTCATTACGACTTCCTGGTGACACTTTTTAGCGGGTATTCTCGAAGAATACACACAAAAAAGTTTCGTTCAAAAGAGGTCGAATCTACATTCATAATAGGTATGCTATTCATCCTCCTTGTTTGCTTCTCGTTTGCAGCTGTTTAAAAAAAATGATAATGCAGTCTGATTACGTGACTGTAATATACTCAGGTAATATACCGTGTTTGTTTTGTGCCACCAACCGCCCCGATTTGTTTAGTTTAGACTGCTTTCTTGTCTTCAATAAATAGTGATGTGACACAATCGACTTTTTTTTCGATTGTGATTTTTTTAAATCATAAATAACTTATAGTATATAGGTAGTTCGTCAAAATAACATCTCATCTTACACCTACAAAACATGTGTCCATCGATATCGATAGAGGGTTTAATTGCAAATAACAAATATTATTTAACAATACTTCGTTTCCGGGTTTCCGAGATAATTCAGTTTGCATACATATGTAATGATTTGTAGTTTTGTAATTTATTGTCATATTTACACTGAATTATCTCAGAAAGCCTACTCGAGTGAAACCGAGGGTAACCGAACTGTTACCTGATTTCTGTCAAACAGTATTTTTGAACGGCTCAGGTAGAGTGATTTTCACTCTGACAAGACAAGTGCGATTGGTTCAACCTTGATATCTGTCAACATAGGCAGATTCATTAAGTATTTGTAGTTGGATATTTAAATATAATAAAGAGTTATTAATGGTCCGCACGGATTTGATATGCACATTACCATTCTGCGGGGCTTCTCATGATTCATCATCATTCGTATATTCGTATATATTTATTGCACATATCAGAAAAAAACACAAACAATACAGAAAAGGCATGAACAAAGGCAAGCTTATCTCTAAAAAGAGATCATTTTGATAGTTATTAGCACATACTATCGATATATTTTATCGTCATTATTATCGTATTCCCATCACTTTCGTGAAGCAAGACAGGCAGATAAGGCCGTATTCGATTGCGTTTAGAGGACGTTTAAACTGACTTGATATTTGTCTCGCTCTTACACATCAGTTAGGGCATAAACGAATGTTGAGATAGACTCGTTTCTGATAACTGCTATTTTTAGGCTACTTCTATGCTTTAGTTATTGTTCTGAGGGTTCAGCGTAGTTAAAATTACCTGACAGCTGTCAAACTATGCTTATCTCTTTTCATTCTCCGAGAGAATTTTTAACTAGTTCCCGAACGTAGCCTTAATATCATAACGTTTCCGTTTCCGTTCCGTCCGACCGCTTCTGACAGTTCACTGACAGCAGCTGACAGCTCTCACGCGGCCGCGCGCGCAGGTAACGAACGGCAACAGCAGCCTCACTCAGCTGACCGAAAAGTAGAACAAAGTTAGACGAAAGTAAAATAATCTTACAAAATCCCGTTAGCTGACTCATAAATACTGTGTGTGTCTAAACAGTCGATTCTAAAAACCATACGTTGCAACAATACCCCGTTAGTTACCTAATCGTCTATCGGTCTAGTTTTGTGTTAACATGTTGAATATCCTAGAACTAATATTTCTCAATCTCGCCTTCATGGTAACTTTTACTGGTTTCCTAATCAACAACTTCGAGAGTTATGTGCCTGCGTTCATTATAAAGGGCTATCGTTACGGCAGTTTCGGCTACCAGGGTTCTAATGCGAATTTTCTGCAAGTTATTGAGATTCCAAAGTCTTACTATAAACATTTTTATGTGTTTTCCTCCTTGTTTAGTGCGGTTGCGCTTATTTATATGTATGCCGTGTATTTTCTTGGTGCGGAGGTCAATTATTATGTGCCGTTGATACTGAGGCTTTTTCTTGAGAGGGACGAGGCTGGCTGTAAGTTCAATAATTACATTTTAATTCAAAATCTGTTAAACATACTTATAATCAACAGTTGAATAAAATCAATAAACATAAACCATAAACAGTTACAGTATACAGGCACACACATTGCTTCTAACATCTCTAATTATGAAAGTCTATCAACCATCTTTTGAATACTAATTTATATTGCTTTTCTTTCAGTCAGTGGCAAAGCAGCATTTGTTGCACTGTCACTACTCACCGTGCAATGTGTCCGACGACTGTACGAGACGCAGTTGCTGCAAGTGTTTGCAAAAAGCAGCAAAATGAATCTTAGTCACTACCTCGCTGGATTGATACACTACTTTGGAGCTATTGTAGCAATCATTGGCCAGGCTCCATTGTTTTGTGGTAAGATTTGTTTTATTGCTTAATATAGCATCAGTCCATTTACTTCATGATTATGACAGAGGCACATTTACACTTCTCCCCATCTCCATTTTTTTATGCACAGGCACATACACAACAACAGAAAAATATCGCATTATTTATGCATAATAATAATAGCCTTAAAATTTAGAAAACAGATAAGTAGAGTTCACAGTATGTAATGCCTGATTTCTGTGTGCCTTTTGGCATAAGCCTCCTCCAGCCGTTTCCTTTGGCTTACGCTGGCCTAGTGCTGGACAGTACCAAATGGAAACGGCTCTAGTCCAGTGTGTTCATTCAACATTATTTACTCTCTAAACACTTACCCTCTACCTTCCAGGTCAAACCAACCGCGCCGAGGTCACCTGGACGAACACCTGGACAAACTTCTGGTACATTCCCTGCACCATTGTCTTCCTCTCGGCCTGGTACGAGCAATACCAGAGCAACGTCATCTTTGCCAACCTCCGGAAAGACAAGAAGTCTGGGAAGTTAGTGACAGAAGAGCATGGTGTCCCGTATGGCAGGCTGTTTGACAGAGTATCAAGTCCACATAGGTTGTGTGAATTGACGATGTATACGGCGCTGATAATTTTGGTACCAACTAGCACATTCTTGTGTATTTACCTGTGGGTGCTGGGTAATCAGGTATGTATTCAATCTGATCATGATGATTAGTTAAATGACAGCAAATTTTTGTATCAGAATGTGTAAGAGAACGACATAAAAAGCTTATTTATTACATTACCAATCATCATCATCAAGGTTTAAAGTGACAGCTACTTTTTGTAATATTGATCAACGATTTACAGCTCCATTAATTGGAAAAAATAATCCGGAAAAATTGATATTTTCATTTTACCAAAAACATCTTTATAAAATACCGTGCCACCTCAGATACGTGACATTAACAGAATCATCAAATCGATGGAAGCCATTATTTAAGAAATTGAATTGAATTGGAAAAAATAATTAAATTTAAAATACTACTCTCAGAAGCACACTGGTCGAACAACCAAACAATGGAGAACAATAGATAGATAAGATGTATTGATGAAGGGGTTAATAAGACTACTGCTGTGTGTGCCTATCTACACCATCCAGTCTGGTTAAAATCCATTCATGTTATAGATGAACCATCTCATGAAGAAGTTTTGACTTTAGGTTTAGTTCAAAGAACCTCTTAAAAGAATAAAGTTCTTTCAACCCAAAGTCAAAACTTCTTCGTGAGATGGTTCATCTATACCTAGATACTTACATGTGCCTATTCTTTTACTTCAGATCCAAACATCGATTCAAGCCCATGAATGGTACAAGAAATCGTTCAAGAGTTATCCTACTAACAGATACGCCATGTTTCCCGGCGTACTATAGACGTACGAAGACAATACAATTCATTAGGAAGTGCATTATCTCAGAATAATTTAGGATACAGGAAAGACGAGTCCCTGAGAATTACGATTGTATGTGCACAGGGTCAGCCAATGGGCTAGCTAGTTGATAGGGTAATGTACGGGTAGCTTGCGTGCGGACTTATATCTAAAACTGACTTTACACCTACCTACAAGATCTATTGGTCTGCAAGAAATATAATACTCATACTTATCCAAGAGGCGAATCATTCCAAATAGTCTAGGCTTTAAGGTAAAGGTTGATGTAACGAAATGAATAAGTCTGACAATATATTTTAAGAGCAGTTTTATTTATTTATTCATTTCTCATATTTAACTACAAGTCTCACTCTTATGTGTGCCTTAAAATATACTGGGAAATGGGAATTTAGTAGTAATTATTGTTATTTAACTATAAGTACAAATCATATTCATAATAGTGAAATAATAAATATTTATAAATAAAATTGTTTCCATCACATTCATGTTTTTGCACTCTACCCATTCACACGAAATAAATCATTATCTTATTGCACTAGTTGACTCTTCTTACTTGAACAGGAAACTGGAACAAAGAGTAATACGTTACTCACAGTTATTAGTTTAAAAAACATCGCCATCGTAAGAAATTTTATATAATTAGAAGGTAGTAAAAAGGTATAATATGTATCCTTAGAAAATCGTGAAAACACTAAACCACAAGCAGCAAGGCCAAAAACACTAATCGTCAATTTGGAAATTGGGAGGGACCATCTTTTAAAGTCAATATTTTTGAGGCATTAAAAATCAATAATAATAAATAAGGTAGAATAAAGGTATTAAGTTATATTTCTATCATGACGAAGCCATTGATTGGATTTTTGTATTTTTTTAATTTAATTTAAACAAACATTTACATACAGACACAAACATTGCTTCTGGCCCCACACTAGGACATGTAAACATCCAAGACCTGGGGTTTTTTGTCCCCAGCCGGGATTCGAACCCGGGACCTCTCGCATGGTAGGCAGATGCGTAACCGCAGCACCACAGAGGTCCTCTTATTCTATTCAATTTTATTTGTACATAATTAATTTGTAATTTATAATTGTAATTTGATGATTGAATAAATGAAGTAGGTAGGTACTTCTCTTCCATCCAATGTTAAGACAAGTAATTATTATAAGTATCTAAAGAAGTTGTCTATCTATCTGGCTGGTCCTTCCGTCGACACGTCGTGTCATGATGGAGACAGGTACTAATAGTTTTGAAAAAAAAAAACATCGGACGAGGTAGCATTATTGACAAGGTAGCAAATAGTTCACAGTACTATACTTTCTTGTATGTAACATACAAATCCGAGATATGGTGCCTTCGTCTTGGCCCCCGATTATCGCGCTATTGATATCATCTCCCCAGTCGAGATATCGGTTTTGATACCGCCTAAATCCGTCGAAAACGATCTCGATTTATATTTATTTCGATCAAAACGGGTCGAGATATCTCGGTTGGTCGGCTAGTAAGAATAGTTTTTTCTTGTTTTTGATAGAGATTTCGGTATCTCAAAATCGATATTTCGACCATGGAAATTATTCTAAGTATTCTGGCATTTCGCTTTTCTGGCCTAGTGCGTGTATTCGTGTAAATGAAACGAAGTTTGTTAAAGCTTTTGAATATAATGAAAAAAGAGGACCAATAGAATATAAATTCGAACACGATTTCCTTTCGAGCGCGAATTCAAGATTCATTTTCACGTTTTCAAAAATGCCACTTCAGAGCTTCGATCACGAACGATTTCGAGATCGTTAAACGTTTTCGAGAACGCAGGAAATTATATTTTATGTCATAAAGAATAAGAATCACTGACATTTGACTTTTAGTTAGTTTTCTATCGAATCTTTGTTCGTGATTGGGCTACTGTTCCCGTCCTGTCTGAAGCGCCCTCTGGTGTCGGCCGGGCTCACCTGTAGGGATAGCCCTGCGTCTTGGCGCGGAACACGGACAGCAGCAGAGAGAAGAACACGCACACCAGCGCCAGCCCCGCCACGCAGCGGAGGCGCCGCGCACCACCCGCTCCCGCGCCGCCCGTAGCGCCCTTGTCTGCCGGGCCGCCCGCTGCCTCTATCATGAGGATCATGCCCAGCACCACGGCGGCGTCTGAGCGCGAGTTGAGGAGCTTTCGTGTGTGAGTGTTGCTATAGGGGAACGTGACACATGACTCGGCGTCACCACTGTACATAGAGCCGAGACTGCTACTTTGTACTAGCGTGCTATCAAGCCTTCATCCCCCGTAGTACTACCAATAGTACCACGGGGGATTTTTTAATACCCGTGCCCGTGGTAGTACTGGCCAATGTCATGGTTGATTTCTATGGGCCACTATTTTGGCATGTGTCACTATTTTTGACCGGTACCATTATTTTTGACAGGTGTCACTATTTTGACAGTGTCATTATCTTTGACAGGAGTCACTATTTTTTACATGTGTCATGATTTTGACAGGTGTCATGATTTTTACATAAATAGTACACATAATGATTGCAAATGGAGTAGCAGGTCCCTGTCCGATTAGTGGTCGAGAGAAGGGAACAAGTGAACGGCCGACCCAGGAAGGGACGGAGTAATGACCAATAATGGGACATAATGTCGTAATAATAAGCTATTATTTGAAAAAGGATACTCAAAGCCGCGACAATATAGCTCTCCAACACAAACTGTCCGTGCGAACCGCTATTAAAGTACACGGGCCCATTCTTGTTCCTATGGAAGAACGGCGGCCCGCGTATCTGGTTCCACATCTGTCCGGAGACCATCGCGAAGCAGAAGAGCAGCGCCAGCGCAGCCCACACCTGCTTGTTGTAGAGGAACTGCAGGTTGTTCCGGCGCAGGTAGAGGAAGCTGAGCGCCAGGAGCAGGAGCAGGGAGAAGGCTAGCACGCCGGTGTAGTTCGGGGGGCGGAATACGCGGATCTGCAAGTAGAGGTTATATTGTAGTTAGAGCTCTTTACGCTGGATTTTACCAACAAAAAGTTGCACGAGAATAACTATCCCGGGGATAACTTGGTCGCGTTCCGTGACATCGTCGTCAGCGCCATAATCGATTACAGTGTCTAGATGCCATCGTTTTGTATCGCCAAAACTGACTCGGAACGGCTTCGTAGACGCTGTAATCGATTTTGGCGTGACTCGGAATAGGGGGCTTGTATGACAAATGACAGTTCAAAATGAGGTGATCTGATCTAGGTGTCACTGGTGTTTATGATACTCCCGAGTAAAAGTTACTCTTTCGTTGGTCAAATCCGGGCTTGTGCTGCTCATGTCAAAGATCTCATAGGCCTCGTCCAGTGTGAATGCGTGGTGACTTGGGCCCACGGAATAATAAGGACAGTTTTTATTATTTCGTGCTTGGGCCGGCGGCGGGCGCGGCGGCGGGCGGGGCCGCAGTTTAGCCACTGCCACACCCGCCTTAGTCACTTCAGTCAGTATGGAAGCAAGCGCTGGTTACGTATGTCCGATATTTCATGGCCGCCTTCGCCACCGCGCAATCTCCTCAGCGCAATCTCCTCAGGGGGCAATTCTGGCGATAGCGAGATCGTGTCCATGGTCGAAATATGGATTTTGAGATACCGAAATATCTATGAAAAACAAGAAAAAGATATTCTCACGATTACGACTAGCCTTTCGACCAACCGAGATATCTCGAGCCGTTTTCAACCGAAATAAATATATATCGAGATCGTTTTCTACGGATTTAGGCGGTATCAAAACCGATATCTCGACTGGGGAGATGATCTCGATAGCGCGAGAATCAGGGGCGACGAGCACTTTGGGGTTTGCCTGCGCTAAGGTTACTTACGTTCCACAGATGAACAGATAAGATATTGAAATATATAGTAAGATATTGAAATATATAGTAAGATATTGAAATAGCCTTAATGAACTAACAGAATGATACGAGTTATGTACCTAATCGACCGCAACTGCATAATTCGTGTCGCGTGAGCGAGAGACAGAGAGCGTAGTAGATTTATATCGCTGTCTTGCTCACTCGCTAGGTAACTTCGCTTGCTATCTCGTTTAATCACTCACGCGAAATGTCGTCAGCAGTTGTCGTCGGCTACGGAATTGCACCCATGAGTTGGGAAATAGTTGTTTTATTCTAATCTTGCTCCATATAGATGATGCAATGGCTTTTTTTAACACTCAAACCCTGGACACAACCTGTCAGTGTTGAGGTCAACATGCAGACCAAATCAGTCCCACCGCCCCCTCAGTTACTCATGTCATGTCTCATTTTAAAACGTCCAGGAGCCCTATTTTTGAAATCGCTCGTGTGATATAATCGCTCGTATGACTTGCGCAACGAGTGGTTCTGACCAATCGTTGCAGAGCGAATTGAATATAACGAACGAAAATCATTCGTTTTTAGGGTTCCGTACCCGAAGGGTGCCAAACGGGACCCTATTACTGAGACTTCGCTGTCCGTCTGTCCGTCCGTCCGTCCGTCCGTCCGTCCGTCCGTCCGTCCGTCCGTCCGTCTGTCACCAGGCTGTATCTCATGAACCGTGGTAGCTAGACAGTTGAAATTTTCACAGATGATGTATTTCTGTTGCCGCTATAACAACAAATACTAAAAATCAAAAGAAATGTAATATTAAGGGGGGCTCCCATACAACAAACGTGATTTTTTTGCTCATTTTTGCTCGATATTGATAATGGTAGCAGGTAGACGCTTAAAATGTTCACAATATATTGAGTATATTATTTACTTAAAAAATAAATAATTAAATTAAAATTAAATTAATATTTAGGGGGGGCTCCCATACATTTTTTTTGCTGTTTTTAGGGTTCCGTACCCGAAGGGTGCAAAACGGGACCCTATTACTAAGACTTCGCTGTCCGTCTGTCACCAGGCTGTATCTCATAAACCGTGGTAGCTAGACAGTTGAAATTTTCACAGATGATGTATTTTTGTTGCCGCTATAACAACAAATACTAAAAAACAAAAGAAATTTAATATTAACACGCTGGGAAGCGTAAGGACAATCCAGTCCTTGGAACAATATTGACATTAAAATTATAAAAAAAAAAAAATGACATTAAAATTATTTTGACAGTGGGTACCAAGACGTCAATGAATGTCTAATTTTTGACGTTGGTACCCACTGTCAAACTAATTTTAATGTATTTTTTTTTTTACAAAAAAAATAAAAAAAATGGCTGCAGCCAGCAGGTTAAGGGGGGCTCCCATACAACTAACGTGTTTTTTTTGGGGTTTTTTATAGATAATAGTACGGAACCCTTCATGCGCGAGTCCGACTCGCACTTGGCCGGTTTTTTATAGATAATGGCACGGAACCCTTCGTGCGCGAGTCCGACTCGCACTTGGCCGGTTATTTAAAATTATATCACACGAGCGATTTCAAAAATAGGGCTCCAGGTCTTTACTCTTGCAGTGAATAGATAGAACAATAGAATATATTACACACCAAATCACCCAACATTTCAACAGTTTTTAGACAGGTAGTTGTGATTACTAAAACCACTGAGCTATTTCACTACTGCCACAGATTTACGAAGAGCTACTACATAAAATGTATATTAATTTCATGCACAATTAACATAACACTATATGTTATCAGCAGTTTAAGAATTATTGTTACAATTTATAGTCAAATTATGATGCTATTTCTGATATCAAAAACCTTCCTGTTAATCTCTTCACATCGAAACTACGAAAATGGCTATTGGAGAATTGTTTTTATTAACTTCAGGAATTTTTCAGTTTTAAAACTGGATAATACAAATAAACGTGTAGATACTTATATATTAAATATTTGCATGCTATTGACTAGCTGTTTAAGGAGCTCAATTAATGTACCAAAATAATTACTGTACAATCCTTTACATTGCAAATAAATTTCTTATTTCTTAGGTGGTACCTATTCTTAAACAACAACTTTTTTTACCCTGGGAGCTGGCAAATTCTTTTGGGTGTTTTTTCATTGGTTTAGAACTTTATACCATATCATAAGGTTAGAAATTGCTGGCCATTGATATGAAACTAGGCCCTTGAGTTGCTAAGCTATAAGCATTCAGTTGTGTAATCAAATGGTAACCAAATGAATCTAGGAACTAGTCTGAAGATGAAGCATCATGTATAAAATGGCTTGACAATCTCCAGCAGACGACTATGATGCCTAGGTGAAGTACATTATACTACCTGACTTTGAATCATTATACTAGTTACTGCTAGAGAACTGTACTAGATTAATCTGTTCCTTTTCTAAAATTGTTAGAGTGTCACTTACTGGAGGGAAGTGCTACTACTCGCCCCATACCACCGGGTTCACCCTTTTTTAGGGAGTAGTGAACATACCTTGTTTGTTACCCAGTGTAATAAGCAAGACTTATGTTGTACAATTTTCTCGAATAAACTATATATTATTATTACTATAGACATGTATTTATAAAGTCAATTTTGTGCAAAAAAAGACAGCATGCATTCTGCGCTCGCAGTCACTTTGTGATATTTCATAGAACTCAGGAACAAAAGTGCAGTTTTGACAGTTTCTAAAAAGTATAAATTTGACCAGCAGGAAACAATTCCATTACCTGAACATCAGTACGGTCCTGGATCCACTTGGCAATGGACTCAGCCTGGATTCCAGAGCGCTCAAAGTCCATGGAATCTGAAGGCTTTGGCTTTCCTTTGGCCGGGAAATGCATGATCACTGGAGCCGTATTCAGTCTTAGCTGGAACGTGAAATAATAGTGTTGAATAGTAGAAAATATTGCGATAAGAAGAAGTGGAAAATATTTGAAAGTTATTGATAAGTTAGAGTTAAAAAGATGGGAATCATCACATTAGCTAAAAACTAGATTTCAATATTGGAAGACACCATCAACAGAATAATTTTTAAATGGTATACTTTTTACACAACATTTAGGTTTTTAAGTCATTAGATGTTCTCCCATTATGCTTGCTGGAGTAGGTAAGATACTAAAATCTATGTGTTGATTGCTGTTTACCAACACAAGCTTAAATAAACCACAACCAATTTTGTTTTCCATCAGTTGTTCATAGATTTCAGGACACAAATTCTAAATGGAACTATTCTGGTAGGTACCTATTTAACATTTGGTCAGCAACGGCATTTGAACCTGCAGTTACTATGCGAGAGGCAAGCATGAAACCCACTAGACCACGGAGCTCTATCTACCTAAGCTCTGGAGCTCTATCTACCTAAGCTCTAAGTAGGTAGGTACCTATTTAGTTCTCTCATAAATCTCATACTACCTACCACCCTTGTACCACTTTTTCTATCGTCATGCCAATTTTTAAAAGGACAGGGAGGTGAAATAAGAAATGTTACACATACCATTTGGAAGATATCAGAGCCCTCATCAAAGTCGACAATACCGAAGAACAGCTTGTCATTATGATCTTGCGAGAACCGGAATGAGTTGGCCATGATCATGAACTCATCGTAAACGTGCTGGCAGATGGCACAGCGTCTAGCTGGTGCCATAGCAGTAAACATTACCACAATGGAGTAGCTCTTTGGTGCTGACTTCACATAGTCCTTAAACCTATTGAGATTCAGGTTTATGAAAGACCGCTTGGCAGTCAAATCATTCAGCTCCTTCAGTTTCTCTTCGAGCTACAAAAAAAACAGAAAAACATGTGTTTATTCGGTTTACAGACGAAAATGCCGGCATTGGAAAAAGTCTAAACTTACCCCTTTGACACGTGATTGAGCCTCCCCTTGGTAGTACGTGAGGAGGACGACAAAACAAAGCAATAATTTGAGCTTCATTTTGTCGGTTTCAAAAGAGAAGGATAACAAAAATCGAAAAACACGAATTTTTGCCCTTCAAAACCACGTCATTCGTTGTTAATTTTGACAAACGTATGAATGACATGACAGCAGTAGCCGTTGTTCCGATACTTACTAACTACAGTCACCCACCAGTCCACCGCTTCACTACAATCATTGAAAGTCAAAATAATATATAAAACAATACATCGAGTTTATAGCATGCCATGTGGGAATGTTTATTTTATTGTACTTAAAGGACTTGAATACATCATTTTGCATTTTAACAGCAGTTTTTTACAAACCAACCAGCACAAGACCTGCAAAACTGCAAGCTGTTAATACAAAGCAAGCAAAGCAACGGATCACACATCACACACACTGTAAGGAAGCGTTGCCTTAACCTTAACTTGCCTTCATATTCGGTATTTCGTTCGGAAAATCTTACCAACAAACACCACACAGCCGACGACGACGACCGCCCCGGTCAAAAAAGTTAATATAATATATTTTATATTATATGAAACGCCGCCGCTACATAGAGCTCTATTCGGAACTTATCATAAACGGTGTTTCAAAATCAGTTGTAGAGTGCAGAGGTCTCAGATTAATGAAATGCTTTTCCTTCTTCCAAGCCAAGGCAGAGAACCAAAAATTATTTTATTAGTTGTACTCGGGTTCAGGCAAATAAAAGAGATTCATTAATTTCAGGGTAACATAAATACTGAAAGTTTATTTTATCCCTGCGTGATCTCTGAATAACTATGCAGGCTCCTTCCTAGTTACTAGATAGAGTAGGGATCTCTTCAAAGGTTTACGGTTGCCTTTGCCAAATAATGCAATTGACTTGCATCAGATCAGTCCAGTAACCTAGAACAAAACAAATGAAATGATCACTAACAATATCATTATGGATCCTCGCACGCACCACATACCAAATACAACATATTATTTTTATTATTATTACTAGCCAGGTTCTTCCCACTGCTGTGCTGGCCAAAAGCCTCTCTTCCCCTTTTCCATGTTTCACGTTCATGGGCTGTGTTGCGGAACATCCTTTCAGCGGCAAGCTGGCCGCATCTTGTCATTTTGATTTATATTTCCTTTTATTTTGCCTTTATGTTTGAAAATAGCTACTCTGGTCAGTGTCACCAAATATACCATAACAGTAACATCATCCACAATTTTCTCTTATTTTCTAATCCCAAAATGCAGTCCACTCACACACTCACTATCGATAATAGGCTGTTTCCCACAGGTCTTATCATAGTCCTTCAGCGTGTCACTCCAGTTCTACTTTGGGAGATCACGTCCTAGTTTTGGGATCCAAAGTTATTTTGGCCCATCATTTTGGTTGCATACTAGCGACGTGGCCGGCCCAGTCCCACTCCAGACTCGGTCTAACAACTGGACCCCCAAAACACTGCGCTCCATATTTCGCTGCCAACCCCAAGTCTAGACTTTTGGATGTCAGTCAAAGACCAAGTTTGAGCTCCGTAACTAGGTAACGATGGGAAGAATGCACATGTCCATAATTTTAAGCTTCAGAGATACTTAAAGGAAGATTTTTTTCTTTGATCGGCTATGTCATCGACCAATTAGCTTCTCCAGGCGTTATCAATTCGTCTTTCGACATCTTTTTTCAGCTAACATTAGGTACCTAATTGAATTTAAAATTCTTACGAAAAAATATGTATTGTCATCGTTCGATAAGTACGTCTCTTTCGCTCAACTACTGCGTCAGTCATAGGTTGGTCAAAGGACTACTCATTACGTCCGTCAGCTTATCAAATTAATAAGTAGTACTGAACCGCTTTTTCTTTTCTTATAAGTAGGTGTGAAATACTAACCTGTACCCCGGGAAAATCTTGACATGTAATAGATACAAAAGCACAGAGAAGAACACATACACAATTATCAGACCCAAGATCAACCGGAAGCGATTAGCCTTGCATTTTGAAAAACCTCTAATGTACCCTTTGTCGATTCCCGCCCCCGCCCCTTGTATTAAGGTAATCATGCCGACCACTATGATAGCGTCTGAGACTATTTAGTCACGGATTTATTGTGTTTTATTGCAGTTAAAGATACCTAACGAGTTTATTCATCATCATCATCATCATCATCATCATCATATCAGCCCGTATCATCACTGTTAGGCATAGGCCTCTCCCAAAGCACGCCACTCGCATCTGTCCCCCGCCATTCTGGTCCACTGTCTACCAGCCCAGCCACCTTGCCAATATCATCTGACCATATCGGGCCGGAGTGTGGTCTGCGCGCTGCTCTTTAATCAGGCAAGGATAAAAACATTCATTCTGCAAGATAATATTACAATAACTACAACATTTTGAAAAGGATACTTAAAATTGCGACACAGTAGCTCTCTAATAAGAATTGTTGTGACGGTATGTTGATCATAAATTGCAGGCCATCCTCAGTCTGAAGGAACAATGGTGGTTTATTAATCAAATTCCACATCTGTCCCGAAATCATTACAAAACAGAACAGAAGGGCTGAGACCGCCCAAATATTTCTGTTATAGAGAAATGTCAAGTTGTTGCGTCGGATGTAGAGTAATCTGATGCTAAGAATGGAGATGAGAGAAACAGTCAGCAATCTGACATAATTCGGTGGGTGGAAAACTCGAATCTGAAAATATAAAAATCTGGTAAGATGTACATAGCATATCGATATCTTACATCACACGTTACTCGCATGCCTCTTACGAATAGGTAAGCACAAAGCAATGAATAGGTGTTACCGAATTGATAAGACCTTGTAATAAAATTTTAACTGATTCAACTCATGGTTGACGACGTAAACTGAAAACCATGATTAAAGAGTGTACCTACCTAGTTACCGACCTCAAAATAATCATAACCTTACAGCTTAACATACATTAACTGACACGCAACGCAGGCAGGCAATGTATTTTGATTGATTTCTGAGAGTTCCTATGGATCTGACATTGCTAACTTAGGTGACAGACTCATGAAAGTGTATATTTTGAAAGAGCAATTAAAAATAAGCTAAGCTTACTAGGAGTACATATAGCTAAATCATTTCGGGCTGAAATATTTACTTATTTATTTATATATAACCCTGCCGATATCTCACTTTAAACTTTTTCAGTACATAAAGTGTTTTAATGACATTGAAGCTCTATTATCTCAGCTTCTAAATGGTTTACAACAATGCTTCCTCTTTAAATATAATACATTAGGATACTGCTACTGTCTGCTACCAAATAATGATAAAGTTATCGGTGGCCGCGAATAAAACAATTACGCCAATGGTCCAATGTAAAGTCTTCACAAAATAAAAGGCCCGTTTTGAATGGTGTAGGTTACCCAAACTCATTTCTGTCTGTCTGCAAAAGTATGTAATTTTGTTTACATGGATGACATCATACTTCAGTTTTTTATGTGGAAACCTAATTGCACCAGTTTCACTCTCCAAGTTGATCGGAACCACTCGGAACCCTTGGTCCGCGAGTCCGTTATTTATAACAAAGGACACATTTTGAACTTTTCCTCCCCATATTTGCAATCCTATATGGAATGCAGTTAAATTATTGTGGGAGGTAGGGCTCATTTACACAGACAATGCAATGCAATGATATAGGTATTAGGTATACTGAATTCCAGTGAATTCCGTATAGGTTTGGAAATATGAAGAAAAACGTTTTGACATTGGTCCAATGTTATAAAAAATGAACTATGGGTATTGTGGACGCGGTTGTTGTTAATGTGTTACACTCAAATATTCATCGCGACTTTTCACCATATTGGCATAGTAAGTAGCTGCTTAACCTGAAGTGAAAGAGTCAAGGTGTCTCGTCATTCAGTATCGAGTCGGGAGCACCTATATAAGCTTAATCTCATAAGTTACCTTAACACCTGTCTGAGCTTGAACCCACGTAGAAATAGCTTCTGCGTGGATTCCCAGTCGTTCCAAGTGCATTGTGTTGGAAGACCTAAGCTTCCCTGAAGGAAAATGTATGATGACTGGAGCATGATTCAGTTGAAGCTAAAATATAAGAATAATTTTATTCTCTGTACCTACTGTCAAAAATTCAAAATCGAATAGATGGGCAACCCCCTGGTAAGTTAAGTACTAGATGAGTAGTAAATTCCCATATTTGTCCACCAATTCGTTCATTCATTCATTTAGTTGATGCACCATATTGTATTGGGTGGATTTGTTAGTCATGTACCTACTCGGGTTAGTCTACTAATAACTACTATTATTAACCAACCAATCCGAAGATATCGAAACTTTCATCAATATCGACAATGCCAAAGAACAGCTTATTGCTATGATCTTCTGAAAACCTGAAAGATTTGGCCACGGTAATGAAAGCGTCGTAGACAGGTTGGCAGACCGTACAACGGCGTTTAGGTCCCATCGCAGTGAACATCACAATAACAGAGTAGTTTCTTGGTGCTGATATCACGTATTTCTCAAACTTATTTCGGTTAAAATTGATAATTGCTTTCTTTGTTGTCAACTCGCTCAGCTCCGTTACTTTTTTTTCCAGCTGCAAAAATAATAACAAAAAAAACTGAGTACCCCTCTTGCTCCCACATTTCTGTAGAATAATACCAAATAAACTAATATGTCTTTACGCAAGCAAGCCGATGACGCATGGAAAATCGAGATAATTAAGAATCACCCAAACATAGCACCACTTGCAGACCACAGAAAGAGAGGCTACTGGTCTGCTTGCTAAAGAAACTTAGTGCGCGCGCTAACTTAACTAGGTAGGTAGTTAAGCTGAAACTCACCTCCAGCAGATCAACATGTGGGTTTGCTTTCGCTTCACAGCACGCGAGCAGAATTACTAATGCTATTACTAACTTTTTCATTCTAAACGTTTGTTAGACATAAAGCGAACACCTCACTTTCCCTGTCATCATAATACGAACTAAAGTTAGGTATTTGCAAAATTCAGTAGGTACATAAGCTTCCATTGATTCAGTATTATCACAAACCTAATTATTTTTTATTATTCCCATAGCTCTCGGTACCTAACAAGACTTCCAACAAATTAATGAGGCAGCTGCTAACTTCAATGCAAAACGATTTTACTTGAGGTTTCGTTCAAGAAGTTTTAACATAAATCGACGCGGATCCCTAAAATCCGCTCCCCACGGGCTGTGTTGCAAAATCAAATCAACTTCCTATTTCTACACATTTTGGTTTACGTTTACTTTACTGCTCGGTTTACGGATCTCACATCGGACGCTTGGAGGAACGCGGCCCATATTCCTATATAGTCTGTGACGCGGCCTCTCGAAGCATCGGACGGAACAAAAATTTATGATCTACCATTTTACTTCCGTGTAGGTATGGTACCTAAAACTAGCAACACCGGATGTAACAAAGCTTTTTATCAAAAAAGTTTCCATGCAGTGCAGTAGGCTGGCATGGCAGTAAGTAGGGTATCTTCCTAGCCAGTTTCAGTAACAACTTTACTAGAAGTTTTTCTAGATTTGTATCAGATATCTAGCCAGCCAGTTGTAAAATTAAGAAAAAAACGCTATATTCATCGTGATTTAAGTGAGTTCTATTTCTGCAGGTGAGTAGATTTGCTTTTGTTAAAAAAAATAAGGGCAGGGTAGTTAGAGTATATGTACCTAAATAAGGGGGCGCCAAATAACTCTGTCCGCTTATATAAATGTCCCCACCGAGGGGCACGGGACCTTTACCCGGATACTAGTAAGATTGAGCCGGCATACTACCTACTCCAACCCCGCAGGCTCAGTGAGGTTGATGGACAGGTGCCACCTGAGATTCCTATCCTACGCATTAAACAGAGTGGGTGGTATATTTGCGATACCGATAACTACTTTGTATTCTACCCAAAAACAACACAAAACAGTTTCTGCCGAAACACGCGAGGGCCCTTACCCACCGTGCACCTCCTGAGACCACCCGGGAACGGTGAGGATTTTCTTTTTCGCTCGTCCAAACTCCAAGCAGAAGAGAACTTTCCGTCTCATTTCATTAGGTAGGATGTTGTGGAACAAGTGCGGAACACTCAACTGTGGTCTCTTACTGTAACTGGGGTGATGTCAAAGATTTTCTTATCCTGGAAGCATGGGCGCCGCCGGGAGCGGTGAGCAAAAATAAAAAATCAGCCAAATGCGAGGCGGACTCTCACACGGAGGGTTCCGCACCATCATTTTACCAAAAGTACAAAAAAATACTTTTCTTGTATGAAGACACCTTTATTTTTTCAACATTTCATGTTTCAGTATTTGTTGGTGGAGCGGCAACAGATATACATACCTACACATTCTGTGAACAACTTTCTACCTATTACGGTTCGTGCGGAAGGGCCCTCTGACGGACAGACGGACAGCGGAGGCTTAGTAATAGGGTCCCGTTTAACACACTTCGGGTACGGAACCCTAAAAACAGGAATTGTGCCGCCCATGAGTTCTTCTGACATGTACTTGTTATCTAAGACCCATGGAAGATTTATATTACATTAATTAACTAAGTAAATTAAATGTAGCCCATTAATGTTCCCACCGAGGGGCACAGGCCTTTACCCGGATACGAGTTAAGATTGAGCCATACTCCACCACGCTGGCACAGTGCGGGTTGTACGACACTGGTGGTTTTTTTGTTTTAATTCCTACCTCAAGTGTATATGTACTCAAACAGTTTTAGTAATTTAGTCTCTGCCGTAAGATGGGCTTGAAAATTTTTCAAACAGGTAGGTAACTGACTTAATTACAAAGGCATTATGGATTGAAAGTTTAAATTCATAATTTTCGAATTGTTTTAAAAATATTTTATTAACACAATTCATTCAGTAACACCAAAGATTATAACATCTCTAACATTAAACCTAAAATAAAATACAATTTTACCTATTGTTCTTTCTTACCAATTTATAATCATTCAAACATCATTTCGACTATGAGGTATAATACATACATAATGATAATAAATATATTTGAAGTATTTCACATTATAAAGATAAGTCATCAGAAAAGTACGATTCCAATATAATTATGGTGATTATTAAAACGCGTATTATATTTTATGCCTTCATATTGTAATAGGCCTGTCGCCATATGATTCATCTAAACATCTTAATTTGTTCATATATAAAACTGAAGAGAGGAAAATAAAACACAATCAAGTAGAAACAAAATAATATGGAATGTACAAATCATGTTTATTTACTGATTCCTGGCAATAGGTACAATGTTTGTGACTTGCTGTTGTACATTATCCGTAAATATCGGTGAGACAAAAAATATACAGACAGCTACAGTAAAAGTTTAGGGATATATACAAATACCCTTTATCTATAATACTGAAAGCTTGTATCAAAGGTAGGTAAACCAGGTCAAACCTAACATTTCAGCAACCGAAATTGCGGAATTGCGCAGTACACAGTACCGTGGGTCAACGGATCATAAATTATTTAAAAATAACTTGTTTGGACTTAAATTTCTACTCTAACTGTACATTAGTTTCGCCTTAACACTAAAAATAAACTAAGTGATATCGTGATCGTCAGATAGGATGAATATCGTTCGCGAGGGATTAATCGCGCAAATTAATAATTTGATATGTTGTAGGAAACAAAAACATAAATCCTCCTGTCACCGATAATCAGATTTCGGTGATAATAAATAAAACATATAAATCATTACGCTGTCATCGCGCGGTAGCGTGAGTAAACATGATTGAATTGAACACTGCAATCATCTTTGTAAAATTGAAATAGAAAAAATATTTATACAAGTCGCGACTCGAGGCAGGGTGCCGCCGCAGCATCTAGGCGACACCGAGCCGGAGCTATGGCGACAACATATAAATGATTAACGTTCAAGTGCTCAACAAGATATACTATACAAGGAAGTTGGTGCCCCGAGGTCCTATACGAGTTTGATGATAGTTTCGCTACCGGCGACGACATCCCTGTGCGCGATCGTGAGAAGACTCGAAGAGCATAGAACCTCAAGGCACAGGCGACGGGAGAAGAGTGTGCTTTGCAGACGATTCGACTACTTCGTGTAAAGGTAGATGGCGACGATGAGACCGTATAGACCCAACACTTCGGCGAAAATGAGGATAAGAATCATTCCGACGAATAATCTGGGCTGTTGCGCTGTACCGCGGACTCCGGCGTCACCGACTATGCCTATGGCAAACCCGGCGGCGAGGCCAGAGAAGCCCACAGCCAGACCGGCTCCTAGGTGGATGAAGCCCCTGGAAACAACGACAAACACCATGTTACTTCAAAATAGTTTGTCAATAGTTTGGGAAAGATTCCTTACAGCGATAAATGGTAAGAAGTACGTAGCCAAGAATAAATGAGCAACGATATATCGAATCGTAAGTGTAAGTTTACTCTTGAAAAGCATGTACTTAAATGTATGCAAACAGTGCCGATTCCACAGGCAACAATCAACACTTTGAAGCACAATTATTTGAGAACATTATCTCGTAATACAAACAAGTTGCTGTAATAATACAGAATATACGAAAAATATAGTGGCCTAAAAACTAATGATGTCATAAACTAGGTCAGACTGTTCACGAGAAGAACTCTTTCACATATAATTGAAACAAAAAGTAAACTTTAGAAAAAACCGACTTCCACAAACCCTATTTGATTAGATTGAGTTTAATACTAACTGTAACCCCTTATCCCCCCCTCCCTTGGGGAATTAATTTTGTCAAATGCTATATCAGTGCTACCCCACGCGACTAAGGAACCCCTGTACAAAGTTTCATGGCTCTAGGTCCACCGGTTTAGGCTATGCGTTGCCTGCCCGTCAGCCACGCATTGTATTTGTACCTAGTATTGAGCAGATCTGGTGGCCATATGTGGTCTTCATCAGCAGTTCCGCATCACAATATTATGCTCACCATGTGCATTTGCACGAGTTATTATGAAAAACACAAAAATCACTATAGGTCTGCCTATAATATTTGAAGAGTTCTCTCGATTTCTCCAGGATCCCATCATCAGATCCTGACCTGGTGTCAATGGGACCACCCTTGAGGTATTACCTATACGCCGAAAAAAGATTTGTTCAAATCGGTTCATAATTGGCGGAGCAATCGCGTAACAAACATAGAAAAAAAAAAAAAAAAACATACGGGTCGAATTGAGAACCTCCTCCTTTTTTTGAAGTCGGTTGAAAAATTAAGGCATCTGAATAATCAGCGACCATATTCACTCAAGCGTCTATTAGCACGATGGTGGTACGTACAAAATGGACAGCCTTGAAACAGGACAATGTGCAAAACTACGACATGGTTGCATAACACCGAGTCTCTAAACGTGAATATCACCTACTTTCGTCTTATCTGTGTAATTGATTTTATCTCTGTAACACATAAGTCACTGCAAATGAATTCAAAGGATTCAGCGATTTGTTATGTTTTAGTTTAATACTATAACAATAGCTGTATGTCGGAAGCTGATCGCAAGTAGAGACTTTTCTCTCTAGAATTCGATGACCGAGATTTTGCTCAGTATACAAATCTTCCATGACTTGAACTTAGTTGTTTCTGGTTGAAAAAATATACAAGGTTATTTTTTGTAATTCTTCCAAGCTTGTTTTTGGCAGAATAGTTTTATAGATATATCAACTACTGAATCAATAACTGATTCAAATGTTTCATCGTACTGTAAGTAACAAGTCTGGTGTAGTAGTCAAAGTGGTCAACTTCTGAATGATCTACGTGTTTCCCTAAAACGCTGTAAATGTCTCAAACTCACTTGTAAAGGGAGTAATCCTTGGGCTCTCCCAGAGCACCGGCGATCAGGACAGCCACGACCAGCCCGTAGATGGCGATAATACCCGCCATGACGACCGGGATGATGGACTTCATGATGAGCTCGGGCCGCATCACCGACATGGCGGCGATACCGGTACCCGACTTGGCTGTGCCATACGCGGCTCCGAGGGCTGAAAAGAGAGATGGCGCGAATTTAGTAGCTGCCTTATGAATGAGGTAACTAGCGACATACTATAATTAATTAGAAGAACAGGTAGATTTGGGAAGGGAAATCAGCTGACCATCAGAAACCAGCGGTCAAACACTTGGAATTGAAATGTTTTTTTTTTTTGTTTTTTTATTGGTTGAAATAGTCACAAATCACAATAGAGGACCGATCACCCGCCAGTGTTCAGCGGGCGTCTCACCTCATCATCTTTCTATCTATGGGCTAATACAGAATGCTTCCTGAGTGATATAATATGCTATGCCTAAGCATGGCTTTTGATCCGAGCCTCAAATATAGGAAAACGGACATTCGAATAGGTAGGTATAGGTTCTATACTTAGACAAAGACATCATTTGTTTTATATGACTCATTTATTGGTAATATTCATTACGGCTCACTTAAATACGTCACCTTTCGGTATCTGCATGAGTGCATGCATCTACGATTATGATACTTTGCAGTCATATTACACTGTATGTGTGTCATATTGAATTTGTTGTAGAGGACTTAACTGGGCTTAGATATCCAGGGCATATTATCAAAACATGTTCCCAAAGGCTTATTGATTCAAATAGTTGATCCCTAACTAGCTAGACTAGAAATACTTTAGTGGAATTGTGGGTAAAACCATATTCACTCATAATATTATTATTACGAGCCTACCATGCCCCAATGCTGGGCAAAGGCCTCTTTCCACCTCTTCCACTCTATCCGATCCTGAGTGGTCTTCCTCCAGTTCTTGTCCCATAGACCCAACTCATCACACCATCTCTTCCTGGGTCGGCTAAGCTTTCTCTTTGCACTTTCTGGGAGCCAGTTTGTGGCTTGCATCTAGCCAGCTTCAATCACTCTAAAGTAAAATGATTTTTGATCTTGTTGATGTTACAAATGGTTTGTTCATTAATTTTATCAATAGCCACTTGCATACGCCCACTGTGCCCTGTGTAATATACCTACCTATGAATAGGTATTATAGTTTCATTTGATATTTAATTTCATTCCAGTTCAGGTTTTCTGTTTCTATTGAATCCAGATATTTACAAAAGACTAGCTAGTGCAGAGCAGCATTTTACACCCTCATATTCAACAGGTCGTCTGTCATAGTTCAGCCAACCTGTATTAAGAATTAATTCTATACCCTAGTTGGTAATTGATCGAAGTGATTTGGCAGGTCGAAATGTCACTTAGCGAAATAATTTTCCTCGCTTCTGAATCATAGTTTTTTTCTCTCTCGTTTCTGTTTACTATCCGCAAGCAGCTTATTGGCCTTTATCAGATGATCTGTCTTTATGTAGAGGCTTTCATCCAGTGATGCAGCCTCGTTCATTACGCTATGCAAACAGTGAATTGTTTGCTCTCCTCAGCCGTACAACTTCGCCCTCTGTGTTCAGCAGATCCAGGCCAAGTGGGTTGGTATGGTGTTCAAGACGACATTTATAATTCTTTATTCTGTTTTCGATTTCTTGCTTAACTGGGAATCTATCTGAATCATAGTGACATGTATTTTTGAATTGATTAAATGAATGAAATTAAACAGATGAATGAATACCTACACACAGTTTCAGTTTTGCTAACGGGGCAGCTTAAAAACACTAATTAACGCGCAAAATGGATATAGGCTATTAACACGGGTCGACCGACAAAACTTTCTGGGATACCTAAAGTTGAAATACCCTTAAATGTCGCATTTTCGTGTAAGTATACCTAAAAAAAGTAGACATCATTATTAAGGCATAGGTAGGTACATATCGGTACATAGTGTAGCATCTATTAGGGCTTTAGAAACAATTTCGACAATAAAGTAAACAATTATTTACTGAACGAATATGTAATGCTCTCGATTTTTTTGTACAACACTATTTGTATTTCGGCAAAAACGGGTATCACTTGACCTGTCAAAAAACTTTGATCCACTACCGAATAGATTATAGATGACAATTTGTCAACATATCCAAAACTGAACAATGAGCCCATTCATAATTCTTTATTAGCTTGTTCCGTTTTGTATTAACGTCATTGTCATTGTTATAATAAATAAGGATGGAATCTAATTGTAGGCAGGTAGGTTCAAAGTTAATCACAAGCACAGAAGAGATAATTCACAAGTCAGACTGGACAAAAACAGCTGACTGATCACATGATCATGGTTTTGTATCATGTGATAGATTTGGTTAAGTTTTTTGATTGATGGGTAGGCCAGCAAGCATTTACAGCATCTAAAGCTACTGTTAAAGTTACTCATAACAGAATTATAGCTTGGGAACAGATTGAGTAGGTCATTAATATAATTTTCGTAATCTACATTCAGTTGGATATGAAATAGTACAATACAAGGAAAAAGTTGCTATAGAGCCTTGATTTATAGAGGACAGCGAATCATAACTCATTTTACTATGAACTATGTACACTGTTAGGTTAGGTTGAAATTTGACTGCACCTAGAAAGTCCTTGGGACTGTCTGGAGCTTGAAAGCACGAAGTAGGATCCCAATACAAAATACATCTATTACATACAAAATACATCTATTCCCTATTCTAATCCCTATACAAAATACATCTATTACATACAAATTAAGCTCATATACACACACATATAACCCTTCCATTATCAAGGATTTAGTTAGTGTGTGGCAGTATCAGTGCTACCACCATCCAAAACTTGATAATGTCACATGACAATGACATCCATCATCTCAATGATTCATTGGGCTGGTTATGGAATTTCCATGTTCTTGTATTGTTCACTCAAGTATTTTACCTATTCGTACTAATCGCACTTCTGCCTGAAGCAAAGGTACATATTGCAGCATTCATTGATTTCTCAGCTATCTATACGATGTCATGGTACGTGTATCTGACGAGGCGCGGCTATACCTATAATTAGGATGCCGAAAATACCAAATACTAGATTCCCGTTTACATGAATTTGGGCTGCAATAAAAACCAACAAAACATGGTCCTCATCAACACGTCAAGTGTTTCATTTAGGATCGATAACATTCAAGACAGCCATTGCAAACATCACTGGGTTTCATGAAAGAGAATGCGTACCACTGAAGATGATGGCAGATGCCGCTCCCATAACTCCGAAGAAGGGTCCATAGATGGGGTTTGTTTCCGCCATTTTGAAGATTTTTGAAGTGTTGGGTGGTTACAGGTCCCAAAAACTGTGATGACTATCTGCACACACTCGCGTCGCGAAACTACTATAGCACCGACAAATATGGCCCAAGCTTTGCCGACTCGATAGAATGGGTCATATGACGATTGATGCTCAAGGCAGTGCTCGATATGCCCTAACTTCTCATTGGCTTTGATTTGTCACTTCCGTTATGCGCGACCAATCCTGAGCTAAAGATTTTGCAGGGTAGTGACGTATTTCATTGATGTGGATCGCTGGCCAGCAAATCTATTCTGCGCATGGACTGTTCTGTCGTTTCGTTACTTTTTTATGCTATAGGATTTTGAAATAAGCTTGCGCGTTATGTATTTACTAAAGATTAATTCGTTTCTATAATTATTATAGCCTGAATTATAATCGGTTTTTGCATAATAATTGTATTTTGGTATCGAAAGTTAATTAGGATGGTTTTTAGTAATAATGTTTCATCGCCACACGTAAAAATGCTACGAATACAGTACCAAAATTGTTCTATAATGCAGCACATAATTTAGTATTTATCCCGTATTAATGGGATATTTTAATTGGACTACGATATTTCTAGATTTTTAAACAGTTAAATTAATAATCTACGAAGCAGCTAAGCACCAAAGGTCAGTGTCGTGGTAGTTTTTGAAACTACGCTGGTAGCCCAAAACACGTGCGGGCCTTGCTGTCAAAATTGACATTTAAACTGTCAGTTCTGTAATGTCAAAATCGCGTGTTGTGTATTTTGAAATGTTTTGATTTTGAAAATAACAATCTATCTCGATAACTGCTATTAAACTTGACTCGAATAAATATAATTATCTGTAGGCAAAGATGAAGTATAATTACAAGGTTTGGGACATTCTATCGTATCCAGTGTAAAATGAAACAAAAATATATCGTGTTTATTTTTTATGTACCAATTCTACTCCAAATTTGTAGTTTCACGAATATTTTCCAATGTTCGTATACAATAATGTGTAGCTGCTTTAGTTACTCGCTTATTAATCTTTAGTACATATATGAGAATGTAATTTTAGATATGTTTTGAAACCTAAACATAACCTACAAAAACTTGCATTTGTTCTCCATTCCTCCACATGGTTACGAAGTAAATGATAAAAGACATAATAAAGGAGAATATTAAGTTCCTCGAAAAATAACTTCAATTCTTTCTTACCTTCACTGCTTTCAGTTCCAAAACTTGCTCGGGACAGTTTACCGGAAAGGTGACATTCTCTTCACAAACGATGGCAACAGTGTCATCAGTCCGGTGGGGAACAGGATTGCCATTTATAACTTGAAAGAGTGAGTATTCAGTACACCTAGAATTGGGTTGTGTCCAGGTAATCAGATAAATCCAGGAACAAATCGGAAGTTTAAGCATAAGGTTCACTCTCATAAGCACACCGGTCAAACAATTTTAGGATGGAGAACTATAGAAGCGTTGACGAAAGGGTTAAGAACAAAATGGCTTGACAATCTCAGAAGTGTATGTTTCCAGCAGGTATTTTATAAAGTAAATTTTGTGCAAAAAAGACAGCATTTCATGCCATACATACACATGATGTTACAATTTCACAGAACTCAGGAATGAAAGTACTGCTTTGACAGTTCCTAAAGAGTATCTATTTTGACTAGCAGGACACAAGCCTATTACCTCTAGCTCAGCTAAGGTTCAACCGAGACTGGCTGAGAGCAGGCACAGAATGTTGTGATTTGACGGAATTTGCCAACACAGGGTATCCTAGTGTGGGGCCAGAAGGAGTGTATGTGCCTGTATGTAAATGTTATGCTGTTATATTAATTACATCTTCATATTTTACACATACATTAACAAACTTAGGAAAGAAAATGTGTGTCAGAGTTATGTACTATATTTATTTTTGTTTTTTTTTTCACAGTAACAAGAGTAACACATTTTCTGTGGAAAGTCACTACAACTACACAGCTTTGGACCTCGCACCAAGTGGCTCCACTTTACTTGCGGTCAATGAGGGTAAGTATAAGTTCTTATCATTATAACATAATGAGCTACCATGAACTAAATTATAAAATTTCGAAAATGAAATCCATAAAAAAAGCCATTCAAAAAGACAGCAAGCTACCTGTAGAAAATGAAATCCATAATACAAAAGACTTTGAGTTCCTTGACAGCAAGTTACCTGTAAAATAATTGAAACAAAAAGTAAACTTTAGAAAAAACCGACTTCCACAAACCCTATTTGATTAGATTGAGTTTAATACTAACTGTAACCCCTTATCCCCCCCTCCCTTGGGGAATTAATTTTGTCAAATGCTATATCAGTGCTACCCCACGCGACTAAGGAACCCCTGTACAAAGTTTCATGGCTCTAGGTCCACCGGTTTAGGCTATGCGTTGCCTGCCCGTCAGCCACGCATTGTATTTGTACCTAGTATTGAGCAGATCTGGTGGCCATATGTGGTCTTCATCAGCAGTTCCGCATCACAATATTATGCTTACCATGTGCATTTGCACGAGTTATTATGAAAAACACAAAAATCACTATAGGTCTGCCTATAATATTTGAAGAGTTCTCTCGATTTCTCCAGGATCCCATCATCAGATCCTGACCTGGTGTCAATGGGACCACCCTTGAGGTATTACCTATACGCCGAAAAAAGATTTGTTCAAATCGGTTCATAATTGGCGGAGCAATCGCGTAACAAACATAGAAAAAAAAAAAAAAAAAACATACGGGTCGAATTGAGAACCTCCTCCTTTTTTTGAAGTCGGTTGAAAATAAAGTCCATGCATCTGGTGCTATATTTATCAAAATTGATAAATGACATAAATTGCAAGGTATCCACATTAAGTATTTTACATTCAGTATTTAACATTTTAAGACAAGTATCCAGAGGCATGCAAACAGTTCCGAGTACCAGGCCCCATATATTTTTTGGTCATCTCCTTTGATTGTTTGAAAGTTTTTAATTCCCTCAGAGTTTCAGGCATATATTACAGAGCAAACTTTTCACAACTGTTGCAGAGGGCGAAGCGCAGATGATCAGTCTAATCACATGCACCGTGATACACCGGTACAAATTCAAGCAGCAAGTGAGAGCCGTGAAGTTCAGTCCGGATGGAAAATACTTTGCCGCCTGCTGCGGTGATACAGGTAGGATTTACTATACTCTTCTTCTTCATCAGGGAGTAGTGGCACAGGGTGCTCATCCCATACAATTTCGTAATTTCGTAATTGCTTTATTGTACTCACATGACAGTAAAAATAGCTCAACATAGAAAAAATATGTACAAAGGCGAGCTTATCTCTAATAAGAGATTTCTTCCAGCAAACCATGTTGGGTAGGAAACGGAGATGATTAATGATTAAGGGGAAGAATTGCGCGTACAATAAAACTACAAATACAAAACAAATTAGAATAAGTAACCCTTCGTAAAAAAGAGATGGCGTGAGGAGTAAGATTTTTAGGGTTCCGTACCCGAAGGGTGCCAAACGGGACCCTATTACAGAGACTTCACTGTCTGTCTGTCTGTCTGTCACCAGGCTGTATCTCATGAACCGAGGTAGCTATAGACAGTTGATATTTTCACAGATGATGTATTTCTGTTGCCGCTATAACAACAAATACTAAAAAACAAAATAAATTTAATAGGGGGGCTCCCATACAACAAACGTGATTTTTTTGCTCATTTTTGCTCGATATTGATAATGGTAGCAGGTAGATGCTTAAAATGTTCACAATATATTGAATATATTATTTACTTAAAAAATAAATTAAAATTAAATTAATATTTAGGGGGGCTCCAATACAACTTTTTTTTTTTTTTTTGCGGTTTTTTATAGATAATGGTACGGAACCCTTCGTGCGCGAGTCCGACTCGCACTTGGCCGGTTATGACATACGCCATGGTTTCAGTTAACATACTTCTAGGTGGCACTACATGCACAAAGGCCCCGCACATTTGGGCCACGTACAGGCACTTCAACCCCCCTTATAGAATAATAGAATAGGTGGCACTAATCTTAGAATAAATAGAAATAGAAATAGAAATAGAAATATCGTTTATTCATGTACATGGGTAAACAAAACAGGTCTTATATACATATTCCAGTGCAATTCCATGTACTGCCCGTATGGGCGTATGAAAATCCTATATATCTTAGCGCCATCTCGTGGTATTTGCAATTTTCGATGGTGCTGCACCGAGCGATAATGGTCTCGAACTAAAGAAGCTTGCGTAGCATCTCAGTTTACGCCGCTGTCATATTTTGTTCTAGGTGGTCTAGCTGTGTTAGTATAATATTATAGTATCTGTGGTAGTAGTGCCCTGCACCTGGCCCACTTGAGCGGGGCCTTTGTGCATTTCCCCTGCGCCTGCTCTTGACGCCAGCGTACTTTGTTCTACTGTCCAAAGCGTTTTTTCGCTGGTGCCAGTTTGACGCCAGCGCTAGTTTGGCGACATCCATCATTTAGTAACAAATAGGGCTCTAAATCAGTCTTGAATTATTGGTTCCTCTGTGGGGTAGCGGTTGCGCATCTGCCTACCATGTGAGAGGTCCTGGGTTCGATTCCCGGCTAGGAAAAAACAAAATAAAACTCCAGGTCTTGGATGTTCACATATTTGTGATGTCGCTGACGTTTCTGGTTCTCACGACACAGGGTATCAAAGGGCCCAGAAGCAATGTCTTCTTCTTTCTTCTTCGTCAGTCAGGGGGATGTTGTGCCTGCACCTGGCCCACGAGAGCGGGGCCTTTGTGCATGTCCCCTACACCTGCACTCTAGTTCAGCCATCCCAACTCCAGCACAAGCTGAAGTAGGAGGCCTGGATGTTCGAGGAGGGTCGACGCTCTGCTATTTTCTCCCAGAATCGCGATTCTGGTCTCTATGGTGGACGGGCACGCAAGCAACATGTGCTCCACGGTCCCATCCACTTCCATGCATCCCCTGCAAAGGGAACTGTCTGTTGCAGCTGTAATTTTCAGGTGTTTATTAAGTGTACAATGGCCTGTTATGAGGCCTATTAGTATTTTTATTTTGCTGCGTCTGTGCCAAGCAATGTCTGTGCCTGTATGTAAATCTCTCAACTCCGCCGACGAAGAGGCTACTATCGAATGGCTGCTCAAGCTGCGACAGGCGACCAAACGTAAATAAATAAATGTGTAATAAATTCATGCTCCCAACAGTCTTCATAATGACTGCACCCTGTTCCTTCACCGGCGAATACCGCTCCTTCATAATGAAGCGAGTGTTCAAGAAAGCACACGATGACGTCACCAGCCTCGACTGGTCAGCTTGCTCCAAACTCCTGGCCGTCGGCTCCAAAGACACGACGACGAAGATCTACACGGCAGAGTACCTGGATAACCTGAGTATGTACTCGCTGAGCGGGCACACGGACGCGATTGTTGGAGTCTTCTTTGAGAGGAAGAGTTTGGATTTGATTACGGTGAGTTTGATGGCTGAGAGCGCAACTGGTGCTATCAGTGCCACTGGGACCAATTTCGGAGGAAAAGGCACTAAATTAATAATTGAAACAAAAAGTAAACTTTAGAAAAAACCGACTTCCACAAACCCTATTTGATTTGTTTAATACAAACTGTAACCCCTTATCCCCGCCCCCCCCCTTGGGGACTTAATTTTGTCAAATCCCATCTCAGTGCTACCCCACGCTACTAAGGAACCTCTGTACAAAGTTTCATGGCTCTAGGTCCACCGGTTTAGGCTATGCGTTGCCCGTAGCCACGCATTGTATTTGCACCTACTATTGAGCAGTTCTGTTGGCCATGTGTGTCATCAGTTCCGCATCACAATATTATGCTTACCATGTGCATTTGCACGAGTTATTATGAAAAACACAAAAATCACTGAAGGTCTGCCTATAATATTTGAAGAGTTCCCTCGATTTCTCCAGGATGCCATCATCAGATCCTGACCTGGTGTCCTTTGGGAAGTCGCTTAAAAAGGCAACAGCCCTCGTCATCATGACGTCATCGTTAATCGTCTAACTAAGATGACGTTAGTGCCTTTTCCTACTAAATTGCTCCCACCCATCGTGTACTAGCTGTATGTAAACTACTGAGTTTTGACATGACATAACATAGCGTCACTCCTTTTCCCATACGGTGTGGCAGAGGCACTTTAACACTACATTTCAATATTTCCGGCAATATTGTTCCGTACGTTATATTACCACAAATGGCAATATTGCCTGCAACGGCACATCAGTACGTGCACCCACCCGTGCCGCCGCCGCTACCCCTTCCACGTGGCATTCAGGTACTAACAAACTTGGTGCGACTTATACTATAAACTCGCTCGCTGTTTGAGCTCGCCTTTTCACATTGCCTCTCTATCATATATGTACAGCGTGTAAATGGATTAACGCAAAATGAGAAACTACTTTGTTAGGGATATCATTCTGAGCAACTTTAATTATGAAACCGATTTGATCAGAACAACATTATTTTTCACTTCTCCATACAAATCAGCTGACCCACTCAGGCCAAAATGTACCGGGAAGTGAAAAATGAAATTGCTCTGACCAAATCGGTTTCATAATGAAAGTTGCTCAGAACGATGTCCCTAATAAAGTAGTTTCTCATTTTGCGTTAATTCATTTATAACTTGTTTTTCCTGACGCTTGATACCCTGTGTCGTTCGTGGGAACCATAACCACAAACATGTAAATATCCAAAACCTGGGAGTATTTTTGGCCCCAGCCGGGATTCGAACCCGTGACCTCTCGCATGGTAAGCAGAGCCGCCACAGAGGTCGTCAAAATTAAAGTGGCCATGTTTACGATTGTCAGGTGAGCAGAAATGGCCAGGTGTGCCTCTGGGAGGCGACCCTCGAGCCGGACGAGCTGGTGACGTCAGCGGTGCAGATCTCGCACACCAAGCGACGCAAGGTGGCGAAGGAAGAGCGGGACAGCGAAGACGATGTGGCCGAGAGAGATGTGATTGAGAAAGAGAGGGATGATGTGAGTATTCTTCGTCTTTTATTTATGGCGTATTTAATCTCTTTTTGACCCCCAAAAAGATGGTGTGTAAAAAGTTTGAAACATCTGAATGTTGTACAGTACTCCCAAAGTAATAATGTGCATGGGAATTTTCTTCAAAGCTATGCAGAGGTCGTATTCCGACTGTTCAGGAGCCGAATGAGATCGAGGATCGAGATCATTGTATAGGAAAACAGTTTTACTATATCCTACCCCTATATAGATCTTACTTTCGTCTCTCGAACGTTCCTAGTGAGGCTTCCGTGCGTATTATTACTTTAGGAGAACCTGTATTTGTCTGTAGCGCTCAAACTATTTATAATGCTATAAAAACCGTTACCACGCGCACCACACGACGCAGAACCGTCGTCGGCAATAGAGGAGAGCATGCGGTCAAGATCCTCAGCACTGAGGGACCGAAAAAGAAGAAGAAAAACCGATAACATTTTCACAGATTGCTAGTACTAAAATAAAGTACCGTTCAAATGTAATACGCTGTCAGTTCCCTAGCTAAAATCAGTGACTTTGAACGTCAGTGTACGGTTACACCGTGCATATGTTTTGTTAACGTGGCACTTTACTTAGGCCGCACATTTGTAGAGTAATTTTAGTTGCCAATTACAGTGAAGACAAGATGCCGTGTTACCATAAATTATGGTCCTTCTAGCCGGATCATAAATGTATGGTCAAGTGCTAGTAGACGGCACTTTCCACACAGTTGTATTAAGTTCTAGTAGAGAGTTGTTACGAATGAAGTAATAAAGTAGTGGTATTAATAAGACACGTCATGTTGTCTTCACTGTAATTGGTCAACTATGTAAAATTACTCTACAAATGTGCGGCCTAAGTAAACTGCCATGTTAACAAAACATATGCCCGGTGTAACCGTACAGTCAGTTTGGTTTGGAATGAAATTGTCATCCGCAGCAAGCGATCTGACGCTCATGGACCAACAACAACAACACGACAACAACAGATAGGATCAAACCGCGAATGAACCAATTACGCATTTGTTGTTAATCTATCTTTGAGTAAATTGGTCCTCATGCACTGAGGCGCGTCCTGGGTTTTTGGAATGATTGATACAAATGCGTATGAACCGTAGCAAGGCATTTTCCTCCATTTCTCAGGTGGAAAGCGACGAAGACAAGAGAATCGAAGTGAAAACGGAAAATGAGAATAAGCTCTCGTACAGAAAGCTCGGCCGCCACTACATCGGCGACGCTATAAGAAACGCGAGCCATAAGGTGAAGCTCTCGGCTGCCAAATATCACAAGGAAACGAAGATGCTGGTCACAGGTATTAGTTGCACAGATAGTTGTTTAGTTGAAACAGATAGGATTGAATGTTATGCAGGTATATTGGCCGGAGAAGGCTAATAATAACCGGACAAGTGCGAGTCGAACTCGCGCACGAAGGGTTCCGTACCACTATAAAAAACTTTTGTTATATGGGAGCACCTCTTAAATATTAATTTAATTTTAATTAAATTATTTATTTTTTAAGTAAATAGTATACTCAATATATTGTGTAATTTTTGTGTTTTTTAGTATTTGTTATAGCGGCAACAGAAATACATCATTTGTGAAAATTTCAACTGTCTAGCTACCTCGGTTCATGAGATACAGCCTGGTGACAGACGGACGGATTTTCAGGGTTCTGTACACGAAGGGTGCCAAACGGGACCCTATTACTAAGCCTACGCTGTCCGTCCGTCTGTCACCAGGTTAAATCTCATGAACCGTGATCGTTAGACAGTTGAAATTTTCACAGATTATAATAAGTATTAAAGGGGGCTCTCATACAACAGACATGTTTTTTTTTTGCCAATTTTATAGGTAATGGTACGGAACCCTTCGTGCGCGAGTCCGACTCGCACTTGGCCGTTTATTTATGTTTAGCATACCTGTTCTCGAATCTCTTAGTAGAATTCGAATAGCAATAGCAACAATGTCCCAAAACCGGGACTCGTCACAAAAGTGATTCACCAAGTTAAAAACTTACCGACTTCATGACCTTTTACTTAGTCTCCTGGCCGCTTGGAATGCGAATGACGTCTGAGAATTCACAATATTACACAAAATAAACGAATATCGGTCCAGAATTCATCTACACCACATGATCATGGAAAGGCAAAAATATCTAATTTTGGATACTTACCTGGATGACAGTATTTTCTGTGTAGTAACCTAAGTACTGGACCGCTTACTGATTTTCAAAGAATGGGACCAACCTGAAGGTCCATTCATTCATATAAGAAATGAATTTTTGAAATTTGTTCACAAATAATACCAATTTCGAGGTAACACACATACAAATAAATGATAACAAAAACGTAACACAACCGAATTGATACCCCCCCCCCCCCCCCTTTTCTTAAGTCGGTTATAAAATAGTCCACTTTCTGGAACAAAGGCGGAAAGTTTAGGCAAATTAGCGCTAAATGTTTCCGATCACTGCTCACGGTACCGTGTATGCCCGCAGGCTTCTCAAATGGCGTGTTCTTCTTGCACGAGCTCCCGGAAGTCAACTTGATCCACTCGCTGAGCATCTCCTCGCACCGCATTGGCAGCGTGGCGCTCTCGCCCCGCGGCGACTGGCTCGCGCTCGGCTGCCCGCACGTCGGCCAGCTGCTGGTGTGGGAGTGGCAGAGTGAGTTGTCAACTTGATCCACTCGCTGAGCATCTCTTCGCACCGCGTCTGCAGCGTGGCGCTCTCGGCGCGCGGCGACTGGCTCGCGCTCGGCTGCCCGCACGTCGGCCAGCTGCTGGTGTGGGAGTGGCAGAGTGAGTTGTCAACTTGATCCACTCGCTGAGCATCTCTTCGCACCGCATTGGCAGCGTGGCGCTCTCGGCGCGCGGCGACTGGCTCGCGCTCGGCTGCCCGCACGTCGGCCAGCTGCTGGTGTGGGAGTGGCAGAGTGAGTTGTCAACTTGATCCACTCGCTGAGCATCTCTTCGCACCGCATTGGCAGCGTGGCGCTCTCGGCGCCCGGTGACTGGCTCGCGCTCGGCTGCCCGCACGTCGGCCAGCTGCTGGTGTTGGAGTGGCAGAGTGAGTTGTCAACTTGATCCACTCGCTGAGCATCTCTTCGCACCGCGTCGGCAGCGTGGCGCTCTCGGCGCGCGGCGACTGGCTCGCGCTCGGCTGCCCGCACGTCGGCCAGCTGCTGGTGTGGGAGTGGCAGAGTGAGTTGTCAACTTGATCCACTCGCTGAGCATCTCTTCGCACCGCGTCGGCAGCGTGGCGCTCTCGGCGCGCGGCGACTGGCTCGCGCTTGGCTGCCCGCACGTCGGCCAGCTGCTGGTGTGGGAGTGGCAGAGTGAGTTTTCAACTTGATCCACTCGCTGAGCATCTCTTCGCACCGCATTGGCAGCGTGGCGCTCTCGGCGCGCGGCGACTGGCTCGCGCTCGGCTGCCCGCACGTCGGTCAGCTGCTGGTGTGGGAGTGGCAGAGTGAGTTGTCAACTTGATCCACTCGCTGAGCATCTCTTCGCACCGCATTGGCAGCGTGGCGCTCTCGGCGCGCGGTGACTGGCTCGCGCTCGGCTGCCCGCACGTCGGCCGGCTGCTGGTGTTGGAGTGGCAGAGTGAGTTGTCAACTTGATCCACTCGCTGAGCATCTCTTCGCACCGCGTCAGGCGTCTTTATTATTTTTTTATTTTTTATTTAGCCATTAAAGTGTCCCACTGCTGGCACCCACACTTATTATTATTATTATTATTTATTTATTTATTTCCAATCGTAAAAAGTCCAATATTAATTATAATTCAATTAAATAAGATTAAATTAGAATAACTATGTATGTCTTTAATAGTGTCAGGCTTCTTCCACATTGTAAAGATTCTCTCTTAGTGTCTATCTCTTGTAGTGTATATCTTCTTTATAAGTGTCAGATTTATTTTATTTGGGGCCTGTATTTACTGTACCAGTTAATATTTCATGAAAATGCTATTTGCAGGCGAACAGTACGTGATGAAGCAGCAAGGACACACACTCGACATGACCTGTCTCGCGTATTCGCCAGATGGCTTATACATTGTGACAGGCGGGTACGACGGAAAAGTCAAGGTAATTTGTCTCCAAAGCTTCTGGCAGTCGGGTTGCGTACAACCACAGATACTATAGTATTATACTAATACAGATAGACCACCTAGAACAAAATATGACACCGGCGTAAACTGAGATGCTACGGAAGCTTCTTTAGTTCGAGGCCATGATCGCTTGGTGCAGCACCATCGATAAATTGCAAATACCACGAGATGGCGCTAAGATATACGATAAGATAAGCGTTTATTCAGACGTCACAATACACAAAATAGAAACACAGTTCAAAGCAGAAGTAAAAGAGACAAGAAATTATAGGATTTGACTATTGCAGGTGTGGAACACAATGTCTGGCTTCTGTTTCGTCACGTTCAGCGAGCACACCTCCGCGGTGACTGGCGTCGTGTTCAGCGCCAACAAGAAGATGTTCGTGTCCGCTTCCTTGGACGGCACGGTCCGGTGCTACGATATCGTCAGGTCCGTATTGTCCGTTCGAGCCTGTGCTTGTCCCATACATATTAGAATTAGCAAACCTTCGTAAAAAAGAGATGGCGTGAGGAGTAAGATTTGTACTTTAAACGCCATGGTTTCAGCACACCTCGGACACTCCATAGAACGGTCGTAAAATAATCATATAATACTACTACTAAACCAAATGATGTTTGTATACGTGCAAATGTGTGCGTAAACTTTGCTAGGGCTGGTGGCGCGACAAATGCAGCGATATTAAAGTATACGCGTCGTCACTCGTCCGGCGTTCAGCCCTGTCTATTGATCCTTTAACCAATCCTTTGACGCCAGGGGTGGGGTGCGGTATCTGAATCAGCGCGGGGAAGGGAGTGGCCGTTCTGTACTGAGTACTATTATCTCTTCTGTGGTTCTAGGTGGCGCTAATCTTAGAATAAATCCTATATGTATTAGCGCCATCTCGTGGTATTTGCAATTTTCTGAAGCGATAATGGCTTGAACTAAAGAAGCTTCCGTAGCATCTCAGTTTACGCCGGTGCACCGCGGTGTCATATTTTGTTGTAGGTAGTAGGTAGGTAGTCTATCTGTATTACTATAATATTATATAGTAGAGCTCGTCTAAGCTGAAATGACGCGCCCCACTCCTTGGTTTCGTGTTTACTTGTCATACAAAACCAAGGAGTGGGGCGCGTCATTTCAGCTTAGACGAGCTCTATCTGTGATTCTAGTAAGTTTTAGCCATACTTCACTAAGCTGCCTCAAGGGTGGGCTACTGGGCAACCCGAATGCCTGAAGTTTTCTAGCTGCCCTATCAGCGTCAAGACGTTTCATAAACATAAAAATTTACACACAGGCACAAACATTGCTTCTGGCCCCACACTAGGACACCCTGTGTCGTGGGAACCAGAAGCAGCGACATCACAAACATGTAAACATCCAAGACCAAAAGAATTGTCTGATAGAAATGGTTCTACCTCTAGACAGGGCTATGCAAGCAATGCATGCGACGAGTCAACGTCATTCCTCCGGCCGGGCGGCACGTGTTAACTTAGCGGCGCTAAGCGACAACCCTAGCCGTTTGAGCAAGACTAGACATCTATTTTTGAACGCTACTATAGTTCGTAAAACATAGCTTATTGTTGTTGTGACTGCAATTTTATCACATGATTGCGCTCTAAAGTTACCGAAATCCTTCAAAAGCTTACGCTTAGTACCATTCTGCAGGGCTCGTACAAGGTGTAAATGAATTAACGCAAAATGAGAAACTATTTTGTAAAGGAACATCTTTCTGAGCAACTTTAATTATACATCCGATTTGATCAGAGCAACTTCATCAGTACATTTTGGCCTGAGTGTATCAGCTGATTTGTATGGAGAAGTGAAAAATAAAGATGCTCTTGCCCCCGATTCTCGCGCTATCGAGATCATCTCCCCAGTCGAGATATCGGTTTTGATACCGCCTAAATCCGTCGAAAACGATCTCGATTTATTTATTTCGACCGAAAACGGGTCTAAATATCTCGGTTGGTCGAAAGGCTAGCCGTAAGAATAGCTTTTTCTTGTTTTTGATAGAGATTTCGGTATTTCAAAATCGATATTTCGACCAGCGAGATGATCTCGCTAGCGCCAGAATCGCCCCGCTGATAAAATCGGTTTCATAATGAAAGTTGCTCAAAACGATGTCCATAACAAAGTAGTTTTGCGTTATTTCATTTACACGTTGTATATTTGAACCATTTGCCGTCCGCAGGTACCGCAACTTCCGCACGCTGACGTCACCCAGCCTCGTGCAGTTCTCGTGCGTGGCGCTAGATGGCGCGGGCGAGCTGTGCGCGGCGGGCGGGCGCGACGTGTTCGAGATATTCGTGTGGTCCGTCAAGTTCGGCAAGCTACTCGAGGTGGGTGAAGGTAGGGACAGACTGAGCCCACGTACGCAACGTATGCAACGCATTATGATATCTAAACGCTTAAGTTTGTATGAAAACCTTTGAATCAGAAACACACTTCTCATACGCAACGCTACACGCGCCGTCCCACGCAACGTTCGACCTGTCAATCCAGATCGGCGTGGGAAGGTGGAGGGGAATCATACGCCATTCCACGCGTACGACTAGTGTGATTCTTGAACGTTCGCATCGCAACGCACCTCCACCTGAATGTCAAGCGTTGTGTACGTGGGACAAGTGTGCACACCAACTCTCCCACGTTGCGTTATACTATAATTGCAATCTGTGGTTGCGTTGCATACGCAGCGGGTGCGGCTCACCGCGCGGTTAGCCGCTTTTCCATTTTTAACCGACTTCCCAAAGGAGGAGGTTTACAATTCGTCCGGATGTTTTTTTTAATGTCTATACCCCGATAGCGCCTAAACGGATGGACCGATTTGGAAAATTATTTTTTTGTTTGCAAGGGTTTACCTTCCCATTGGTCCCATTGACACCAGGTCAGGATCTGATGATGGGATCCTGGAGAAATCGAGGGAACTCTTCAAATATTATAGGCAGACCTATAGTGATTTTTGTGTTTTTCATAATAACTCGTGCACATGGTAAGCATAATATTGTGATGCGGAACTGCTGATGAAGACCACATATGGCCACCAGATCTGCTCAATACTAGGTACAAATAAAATGCGTGGCTGACGGGCAGGCAACGCATAGCCTAAACCGGTGGACCTAGAGCCATGAAACTTTGTACAGGGGTTCCTTAGTAGCGTGGGGTAGCACTGAGATGGGATTTGACAAAATTAATTCCCCAAGGGGGGGGGGGATAAGGGGTTACAGTTTGTATTAAACTCAATCTAATCAAATAGGGTTTGTGGAAGTCGGTTTTTTCTAAAGTGGATTGGATTTACCTATGATCGTACGCACTTGACCGCCCCACTAAATTTGAACCTGCGCGGTTGAAAGGATGGCTGCGGCCTTCTTTGCCGCCACCACCGTCTTGTTTATATAACTCCCGGAATGTAACTGGGCCAGCGTTTTTAGGGTACCGTACCCGAAGGGTGCCAAACGGGACCCTGTTACTAAGGCTCCGCTGTCCGTCTGTCCGTCATCGGGTCCTACAGCACGAACCGTAATAGCTAAAAAGTTGAAATTTTCACAGAATGTGTATATCTGTTGCCGCTCCACCAACAAATACTGAAATACACGAAATATTGAAAAAATAAAGGTGTCTTCATACAAGAAACGTATTTTTATGTACTTTTGGCACAATGATGGTGAGGAACCCTCCGGTGAGAGTCCCACTCGCACTTGGCCGATTTTTATTCAAACGCCCGCACCCCCCAGGTACTAGGCGGTCATGAGGCGCCAGTAGTCTCGCTAGCCTTCAGCCCCGCGCCCGCCTCGTCCCGCCTCGCCTCCGCCAGCTGGGACAAGACACTCCGCCTTTGGAACTGCATCGAGAGCGCCGGCGCACATGAGACGATACAGTTGACGGCTGACGCCACGCAGGTCGCTTTCAGGCCGGACGGGCAGGAGGTTGGTAATTCATAATTTCATTTATACTTTATTGCACAAAAACATAAAAAACACGTAACATTTACAACAAAGTATGTACAAAGGCGAGCTTATCTCTAAAAATAGATTTCTTCCAGCTAACCTAGGCATGACAGGAAAAAAACAGATAAAGAGAGGGAAGTCAGTGCACAATAAATGACTGAATAAATATACTTCAAACATTATATAATAAGTGTGCCAAATTACTAAATAAATACACATATGATAATAAATATGTATACCTAAGTACAATTATATACATAATTAACATAAATACTCCTACTCAGAAATCCACCTGTCTCATCCCTATTTGGTTTGCTGGTAGAGATCTCTTATTAGAGATAAGCTCGCCTTTGTACACGTTTTCTATGTTTATTAGAGTTCCGTACCCGAAGGGTGCCAAACGGGACCCTATTACTGAGACTTCGCTTTCTGTCCGTCCGTCTGTCTGTCCGTCTGTCTGTCCGTCTGTCTGTCTGTCACCAGGCTGTATCTCATGAACCGTGGGAGCTAGACAGTTGAAATTTTCACAGGTGATGTATTTCTGTTGCCGCTATAACAACAAATACTAAAAAACAAAATAAATTTAATATTAAGGGGGGCTCCCATACAACTAACGTGATTTTTTTTTTGCGTTTTTTTTATAGGTACGGAATCCTTCGTGCGCGAGTCCGACTCACACTTGGCCGGTTATTGTGTCAACTTACGGTTATTGTGTCAACGGACGGACGGACGGACGGACGGACAGCGAAGTCTCAGTAATAGGGTCCCATTTGGCACCCTTCGGGTACGGAACCCTAAAAAGGAACTGTTTCAATATAATAAAACTATTCGCAGATCGCAGTGTCGACGCTCGACGGCAACATATCGTTGTTCAACGTGGAGACGGGAGACCAGACCGGCAGCGTGGAGGGACGGAACGACCTGGGCGCCGGCCGGGGAGATGCCGACCTGGTCACCCCGGAGACGATGCTCAAAACTAAGTGAGTTTAACGCCCGTTTACACCAACGTCGAACAAGGAAACGCCTTACTAAGAAATTCCTCATTTAAGGCAATGGTTAGCATAAAGTTCCGTTTCACCAATCTGCGCCCCGCACACCCCTGTCGTCTCAGGCGCCAGCGGAACAAACAACCTCATTGCGACTTCATATCACGTGACACTTGTTGGCGGGTGTTCTCGAAGAATTCACACAAAAAAGTTTCGATCGAATCTAAATTCATAAATTATGCTATTCATCCTCCTTGCTCGCTTCTCTTACGGATGATATTTCAATCCCAAAATAAGTCAGAGCCAGTGATAAATATTATTGTAAACCCTGTCAACTTAAAATAAATGTATCACTGGTTTTTAATCGTCTCGTACATGCTATAATTATGTTTTCAACACTTTTAAAATCAAAATCATTATTTTTTAATTGTTTAACTTAACTAAAAGACTTGAAACGAGGGAGCGAAGTCTTCTAATACAGGTATTTTATACTTAAAAGAAGGCTTCAGCCTACACTATGTAAATGTCTCTGTTAAACAATAAACATTATTATTATTTTTTTTTTTCTCGTTTGCAGCTGTTGCAGAGCAGCAGCCCTTGCCAGGGTCCATATTTGGTACTTTTTTAGGGTTCCGTACCCGAAGGGTGCCAAACGGGACCCTATTACTGAGACTTCGCTGTCCGTCTGTCCGTCCGTCCGTCTGTCACCAGGCTGTATCTCATGAACCGTGGTAGCTAGACAGTTGAAATTTTCACAGATGATGTATTTCTGTTGCCGCTATAACAACAAATACTAAAAATCAAAAGAAATTTAATATTAAGGGGGGCTCCCATACAACAAACGTGATTTTTTTTGCTCATTTTTGCTCGATATTGATAATGGTAGCAGGAAGACGCTTAAAATGTTCACAATATATTGAGTATATTATTTACTTAAAAAATAAATAATTAAATTAAAATTAAATTAATATTTAGGGGGGGCTCCCATACATTTTTTTGCGGTTTTTTATAGATAATGGCACGGAACCCATCGTGCGCGAGTCCGACTCGCACTCGGCCGGTTTTTATTACCATCTTTGTGAACCTATGGAGTGCAATTAATGATTGAGTATTGACTGATGATAATGCAGTCTGATGATTTACAGCAAAGCTCGGTTCCCAGATATTGTTTTAAAGTGGTGTCATTGTGTTGCAGAGCGTTCACCACGATCTGCTACTCCGCGGACGGCTCGTGCATTCTGGGCGCCGGCAACTCGAAGCACGTGTGTCTGTACAGCGCGCGCGACGCGATACTCATCCGGAAGTTTGTGGTCACGCAGAACCGCTCTTTAGACGCTGTCAATGTGAGCTCTCTCTCTCTCTTGCTCTCTCTCTCTCTCTCTCTCTCTCTCTTGCTCTCTCTCTCTCTCTCTCTCTCTCTTGCTCTCTCTCTCTCTCTCTCTCTCTTGCTCTCTCTCTCTCTCTCTCTCTCTCTTGCTCTCTCTCTCTCTCTCTGTCTGCCCCCCTCTCTCTCTCTCTCTCTCTGCCCCCCTCTCTCTCTCTATCTCTCTCGCTCTCTCTCTCTCTCTCTCTCTCTCACTCTCTCTCTCTCTCTCTCTCTCTCCCTCCCTCCCTCCCTCCCTCCCTCCCTCCCTCTCTCCCTCTCTCTCTCTCTCTCTCTCTCTCTCTCTCTCTCCAGCAAACCAAGTTCTGATGAGAGAGTTTGATATATCAGCAAGGGTAGACCTTTGTGTACAACAATATACCTACGAGTACCTTCAAAGCTAGAATATACCGAATTAAAATCTTTTTTATTTATTTACATACAAGCACATACATTGCTTGCGGCGCCACACTAGGATACCCTGTGTCGTGGGGACCAGAAACAGCGACATCACGAACATGTAAACATAATGTGCAACCGCTGCGCCACAGAGGTCCTCAAAACTTTACAACTTTACAGCCTTATGAGCGCCACAGATAAAAGCGCAATTTCGTTCAACCTCATCATAATCCGTCAACCCGTTTGAGACACGTCACACATACACACACCCTCACACAGAAACATACGCTTTAACTACTAGATCGTTCAACGTCCACAAAAGACCTCTCTTTATTTCGATGTAGGTTGAAAAATTAAATGTTGTACCCGCTTAGAATACATTGTTTTGTAACTAACCCCGACGTTAACTCACAGGACGTCATCAACCGCCGGCTACTCACAGAGTTCGGCAACATGGCGCTGGTTGAATCCCGCAGTGAATTAGAAGGAGGCGATGTCAGCGTGAGGCTGCCTGGTGTCAAGGAGGGGGACATGTCCGATAGGAGGACTAAGCCTGAGGTACTTATAACATTCAGAACCGCTTGTTACGAACTTTTGACATTCGCTAAATGGAGTTTAATCGCCGTTTAAGTACAACACGGCCAAGTTACGATGTCAAACACACCAAGGAGGTTTGCCTGTCAGCCCGGTTCCCACTCAATATGGCTGCGTTGTATTTATGTCGGCGGCCGATCGTAAAATTGGGCACATGATGCGCCCAACGTGAAATATCATGAAACGATGAAATATCTTAGGGCAAACACTGAGGTAGCTTAGGTGAAGACTAAAGGGGGTGAGCGTGGCGAAGCCCCCGAATAGTCCTCGTGTTCGTTTGACATGTATAACATAAAAAAACATCACGTAGTGCTGAATAAAAAGGCTTTTAAAAAGGAATGTTTTCGTTAAAACCCGCCATATCATGATATGTCCAGTATTGGCTTGACCATATCATGAAATGGCGAGGCACATCATGATGTGCCCAATTCTACGATCGGTCGCCGACATTTGTAACATAGCATAAGTAATCATATTTTAGGGGGTTGTTAGTGACATCATTCTGAACGACTGTAACTATGAAACCGATTTGATCAGAGCAACATTATTTTTCATTCCTCCATATTTGGCCCGGGCCGGTCAGCTGCTTTGTATGGAGAAGTAAAACATAAATTGCTCTGATCAAATCGGTTTCATAGTAAAAGTTGTTCAAAACGATGTCCCTGACCACCATAAATACATATGACTACACCTTTCTGGTAACAGGTTGGCTCTCAGAAGCAAACCGGTCGCACAATTTTAGTATGAATTTCTATAGACGCGTTGACGAAAGGACCCTGTACTGTACAATGCCACAGAATGTATTCGTCACGACAATCCCCGTAGGTTCGCGTCCACTGCGTGCGGTTCTCCCCGACGGGCGACGGGTTCGCGGCGGCGGCCACCGAGGGACTGTTGCTATTCAGTCAGAACGCCGGCTTGGACGGCACTTTCAGGTGCGTTACCTAGACTAGTTAGTTGGGTCCATACAATTCATAATAGGGTATTATTGCTTGTGGTAACTTTTTTGAAAAAAAAATTGAGGCCGTGATAAATGAGTAGAAATTTTATTTAAATTTTGTGAAACCGATATAATGCCTTACTCATTATTTCATTTACGATACTTAGTGCGTTGTCGCGCGGAAACGCTAGCCGTCATAATGTTTCGCTCGTGACGTCACTCCGATAGTAAACACACGACGACTGCAAAGATCAAGTACTAATTTACGTCGATGGAATTATAAAGTTTATATTGCATTTTTTTATTAATATCGTCGATTCTCGTTTAGCTTTGCTAGCGTTTAGCGTTTAGATTTTATTCTTACATCGGCAATAATACCGTATTTCTTTACTACAGACTGATTTGACTCAGCCAGTCACATGCCGCTATTATTAAAAATAGCGACACATGATAGGCCGAAACTGATTAATGGGTTGCAAAGGAACCTCGTAACTGCGAAACTTCCGCATGAAATCCGCTTCGTTTTCGCAACCGCCTCTGTACATTTGAAACGGATTTGTTTATGTTGATGTACAAGGCGGAAATAGCGATGCTAACTATTCGCTAGGCTGGGCCGGCCACGTTGCTCGAATGCTTCCAAATCGCTGGGCTAAGAGAGCCACAGACTGGCTCCCAGAAAATGCAAAGAGAAAACGCGGCCGGAGTGATGAGTTAGGTCTATTCTATGGGATAAGGACTGAGACCGCCCAAGTTCAGATAGAGTGGAATAGGGGGAGTCTTTGGTGGGACGTAGTAGGCTAAAAATTTAATAAAATTAAACCATCCGCTATTATGCTCCTCCAGGCCGCACCGTCTATCCATCGGGTCGACGCCGGCCGCCGTCAGCGCCGCCCTAGCGAGACGCGAGTGGGGGAGCGCACTACTGGCGAGCCTGCAGCTCAACGTGCGAGACTGCGTGCGGCAGTGCGTCGAGACAGTACCGCACACTGACGGTAACACCCGAGCGAGCGAGTGATCCAAGCGCCGCGCTACTAGCGAGCTGCAGCTCAACGTGCGAGACTGCGTGAGGCAGGGCGTCGTGACAGTACCGCACACTGACGGTTACACCCGAGCGAGCGAGTGATTCGAGCGCCGCGCTACTAGCGAGCTGCAGCTAAACGTGGGAAATGTGTGTCGAAAAAACAGACACACACATAACATCATTAGGACACCTACCTAAGAAGATAGCTATGATGATGAGCTAGCTCCCTGTCACTAAAAATGGAGATTTTTTAAACTTGCTAACTGTGAGAGCAACTTTGCTTCGTTCAACCTGTATTAGGGCGTTATCTCTTCGTCAGTGTAAATAGTCGAATCGGGCAGTTAACAATAGAAAATAAATTGTAATGTGATATTATAAAGTACCCACTGATGAGAAGTCATGCTATGTTGGGCTATGCTAAATGTAACTTTGCCGTTACTCAAATCAAATCCTTGAACTAACGGAATCCAAATAAATATAATACCAAGATCATAACATGTCTAACCTATTTGTAATGTAATAATATATTTATTCATATACAATGTGTAATCCGTCAGATCTACAATAACAGACCTTCGTAGATAAAGATAGACAATATCGTTATCTACTTTTGATAACGTTATCTCTTACGCAAGTGGTTGTAACACTAAATAGAGGAATACCTTTTTCTAGGAATAATCTATGAAGAATGAATTATTTTGCTGTTGGATATTTTGTCTTTGAACCTTTCAAGGAAAGGTAGTTAAAGATAGTCACAATCAACAACCCAGCCTATGAACTAAACTCGCCTTTGGAAATAATACAAAAAATATAAACAAACCATAACGTTACTCGTTTTCTATGCAGACGGGAGCACAGTCCTATGGAAATTGTATCTACTGAAACAGCCCTTACAGCAGACATATTTTGAAAGCAATCGAAATCAAACCCGCATAAGAAATCGCAAGTTCATAAAACGCAATATTTAAAAATTCATTCCTTTATTTCTGCTACTCGTTTCTTGATGTGTACTAGTGGAATCCGAAAATAAAATTATTTTTTCACCACTTTACACGATGACATTATAACTTTTTAATTACCGTTCCGTTCCCCCTTAATCCATTACATATTTTTAAAATCAATAAGTTATTGCTGTGCGGTTTTTTATTTATTTATTTGCGTGAAAAGAAATGGGTTAAAGGTTTTGAATATAATGGTGACACAGATTTAGAGTGACTCAAAAATTCGTAAAATTATGAAAATGAGTCCGCAGACGATTTCTTTTCGTGTGCGAATTTAAGATTAATTTCGATTTCTTCAGAAATGCGTCGTCTGATCGATGGCCACAGAAAATTGGCACGGTCTGTATGAAAAAAGTTAGACACAATAATAGTTTGGGCTTAAATAAAAGCTTGTCAAGCCTTCTACTCCACTCTTCCTTTGTCCACAGTGGAGCTCACGGTGACGTCGCTCGATGATGACTTCACGGACCGTCTGCTTGACTACATAGCTCAACTATTGGAGGACAGGTGACTTGACAACATTCATCATCCTTCTTAGCCGACATTGCTGGGCGTACAACTCTTCTACATATGTTTCTTGGCACTTACGGCCGATCCCAATAACCTATCTCTATCCGTGATCTGCAGATTACCCGTTACTTTTGTCAGTTGCGCTATGGGATTTATGTCAAAATTGACACTAGCAATCTCAAATCTGCAGATTATGGATAGAAAATAGGTTATTAATTTCGGCCGTTAATCGATAGTGTATATGATCGCTTCGTTTGCTCGGTCAAAAAAATCCCTTGCCTTGACTTATCAACATTTGCTTTCCTATTTGAATATTTCCAATTTGAGCAACAGTCTCCTCCATCAGAGTTTACAGCACTGTCCTACAAAAATCCCCTGCAAAGCCTGCATAGATCGGCGATGAGTAATAAATTAATCTAAATCGTTTTAGCCGTCACATAGAGCACCTTCTAACGTGGGTGCGGTGCATAGTCTCGGTGAAGCGACGCAAGTTCCCGCCCAGTGTGCTGCTGGCCTTAGAGAAGGTGCTCACAGTCAAATACTCGCAGCTGTCCAAGATGTAAGTATCCGCTTGGTGTGGCAGTGACATATTAATAAGTAGTTTGTTACACAAGGGGTGAAAGAGAGCTATTGCGGACGAAGGTCCAATTTGGAGCCCGTGCGAGCGCAGCTCGTAAAGGGCGCTAAGTATCGAGTCTACCCGAGATAAATATAGTTCGTGGGTGAAATAGCTACTTACCCCCCGAGGTAAGCATAATACTTTACATCATTCGAGCGAGGTAAATTAAACGGAAGGACTTATAACGACTGCGGTCGCAGATGTTTATGCATGCTGGTTTTTAAATGTAGATTAGTGTATTTATAGAGGATATCAAAATACGGGAACCGTCGGCAATCAGTAGTTTTAGAGTTATATTTTTAATAATCGCCATTTCAAGCATTCGGGACACGTGGGGATGTGGGAGTATTAGGGTGGGGAAAAGACAAAAATGGCTGATTTTATATGGGCTTCCCTTTCGAACAAAGAAAGAATTTTTGAAATCTGTTTACAGTTTCGATGTAACAAACATTTAAGAAAATAAAAATACAACCGAATCGATAACCCCCTCCTTTTTTTAAGTCTGTTAAAAAGAGGGTAAGTTTAGTATGTTAAACAAACGATTCCAATACAAATTCGAAACAGTCGCTTTGCAAGTACAAATAATCCCTTCAAATATGTGATTGAAATACGAGCTCACGGATTGATACATAAAATTTATCCATAGACGTATTTGTTAATGCGAAAATCTTTACTCAACGCTCGATCATTTTAGCAATTCGTCGACTCAGTGCCCCTGCGGTACCGCTGGGACTAGAGATAAAGAATCGAATATGTAAAAATAACCTCCTAATCCTAAACCTGTATGGTTGAAGTGGGAGTCGAACTCGCAAATGAAGAGTTCCGTAGAAAATGTCCCACTGGTGGGCAAAGGCCTCTCCCCCTCTTCCACTCTATCCGATTCTGAGCGGTCTCCATCCAGTCCTTCACCCACAGACCCAGCTCATCACTGCATCTCTTCCTCGGTCCTTACCTTAGAAATATACATTATACTCTATATAGTAAATGTAGACCATTAATGTCCCCACCGAGGGGCACAGGCCTTTACCCGGATCTGAGTAAGATTGAGCCAAATCAGTGCGGGTTAGTGGAGGGGTTTTACGACTACTACATACTACCAAGTAGGGATTAGCCGGGACCTACAGCTTAACGTGCCATCCGAAACACGGAGCGTCCGATAATGTACTTAAGACAAATTAATTATCTTATTGGTACACGTCAGCACCGGGATGCGAACCTGCATCTCCTGCGTGAGAAGCAAGGTGAAACCCACTAGACCACGGAGCGCCCTAGTCATACTCAATACAGGATGTAACAGAAGGGTGTAGTCATATTTTAGGGGGTTGTTAGGGAGACCGATCTGAGAAACTTTAACTATGAAACCGATTTGATCAGAGCAACTTTATTTTTCATTGCTCCATACGTTTTGGTCGGGGCAGTCAGCTGATTTGTATAGAGAAGTGAAAATTAAAGTTGCTCTGATCAAATCGGTTTGATAGTGAAAGTTGCTTAGAATGATGTCCCTAACAACCCCCTAAAATATGACTTCACCTTTCTGTTAGACCCTGTATAAAAACTCAAAATATTTTAAATCTATTTTACCTATTAAAATTCATGATCATGACTCAGTCATGACTTCATGAGATACATCACGCTGACCAAGTTCAAGAAAAAAAAAATTTATTAACTATAAAATCATACAGAGTACTTAGTCAACGTCAATATAATATTAATATTTTTCGTATACTACCGCCCGTTCGTAAGTTGTGGGCTTAGGGATGGAGCAAAGAAGGGCAAGAAACTCCGCCGTACCTCTTTTTAAATATGTCAGAGCCTTAAAAATACACTGTTATGTATTTCTACTTAAGTCTAAAGAAATACACCGAAGTGAGACGTACTGACTCAGTCCATCGCCCCTCTTTGGATTTCTGTGCGCTGAGATGGTAATGACCTCGCAGTTTTGTCATCTAAATATTCTTTTACACTGTAATAAGACTTCTTTAATAGACCGTTTTTGACATAGTTTTGACCGAAAAAGGGGCAGACGGACAACGGAGGATTAACAATAAGGTTTCGGTAAGCACCCTCGATCGGGCACGGAACCCCAGAAAGGGATTACAGAGAAATAAAAGAAAGACCCGAAAAAGGTTAGAATTCATAAATATCCCAAGAAATTGTTATCCTAAAATATTCCACTCAGCTGACATTACTGACAGGAGTGCCTCATTTCATTCATCAAAATTGACTTATCGCTGGCAACCATCTGACTCGTATGTCTGATATTGTGAGATAAAGCCGACGCCATACTGGTTTATCTTGATAATTCTCTAGTGTGTTGATAAGGGATAACGAGATTTTCATGGAAATAACGTAAAACGTCACGCCTGTTCCTATACGTGGTGGCATTGGCACAGTTGCGGAACGATTAATCTTTATTCAATATTATTATGTTTCTTGACAAGGGGCTAGCTCGTCGCTGGACCTATGGAGCAATGATAGTTTCCTTACGATGTTTTCAGATTGTTGTGAAACGTTGTTAAGACGGCGCCTTAGGCAAAAACAGCCTTTAACAAAACAAAAATCGCTCGGAATGACGAGTATTATTGCTGTACGTTTTTTCAGCGTGACTTCGCTTTCCCATAAACTTAATTTTATTAATTTTGCCCAATAGAAAAGTCTCCTGACGTTGCCAGAAAATCTGTCTGTCACAATGCTTTATTTTACAATTTCGCACCGCGTCGGAATTTGTGTTCTTGTTATTTATCTAATCATTATAAAATGGCACAGTATGTTCCACAGTTAGACTTGCTTAGCTTGGCTTTTTTTACTTTTTTATTTATTTTCCTCTAAAAATAAGTTAGGGCTAGGGCTAGGGCCCGCCCTTGAGGTGATCGTATGGGCCATCTAAAATAAGCTAAAACTATGCTAATAAAAGCACATAGCTTAATATCCGATACTCGTAATAACTTATCATAAACAAAGTAATTTAACTTGAAGTAAACAGGGCGAGGCAAGGCCATTAAACTTAGTAATAACGTTTAGCGGCACTAAGGCTTTTAGGTTGAGCACTAGTTTTAGTGTTTAACCTGAATAATTTAATGTCTGTGTCCCTAATGTGATAATCTGCAATGAAATAGAATTGTATTATTTGAATGATTAATTATTGTACTAACTAATTAAATATAATGTTTGTGTCGCTCTGGTTAGCTGTACACAAATACTTTCTGATAATTATAAAATAAATAATAAATAACTACTAGTGCTAGTTATTATCAAAGTTTTATTACTCCATAAGTAGCTGCGGCGATGGGCTAGCCCCCGTCACGTAAAATAGAGTGTTGTATAGCTGGCCAAAAGTGGGCACAGTGGTGCCTCTGACACCCCGTATGGGAAAAAACTCAAGAGGTGTGTCATCAAGCGTATACACATTCTTGTTTTTAGGGTATTACGGTTCGTGCTCTAGGACCCGCTGACGGACGGACGGACAGACGGACAGCGGAGCCTTAGTAATAGGGTCCCGTTTGGCACCCTTCGGGTACGGTACCCTAAAAATTAAAGGAAGTCGCGTATTCACCGACGTTTACAGCAGCTAGTCTAACAAAAAGGGCATGTACAGTAACTATTTAGTAATCTGTGCCTGTAACTGTTCTGGCTGTCACCTCGTATTATATTATAATTATGTCGACGACGGACATCACAATGTGTGTTTAACTATGTTATCACGTAAGTGACCTGTGTCTTGAGTGATAATAAACGTCATTAAACCTTAAACCCTAAAAAGAGTTAAAGGTATATGATTGAGCGCGTTCCGAGAGTTGACCTGTATGTAAATGTTTATGTTTAAAATCTGAATCCTTCGATCATATGATTCGTTTGATTCGTTTATATTTTATTTAAACTTGTTATTGTGCACTGCCTACCCTTTCATTATATAATTTTTCCTTTCACGCCTGGTTTGCTGGAAGAGATCTCTTTTTAGAGATAAGCTCGCCTTTGTACATGTGTTTTCTTTTAATGTAACTGTTTAAATTATTGTGTGCAATAAAGAATTGTGAATATGATCGAAGATTTGATGCTACATCTTGGGTATATAATATGATCGAAGTCTGAATCGCTAAAAAGCTTATGGTAGCCCCCAGGTTAGGTCTAAGTTGTGCTTATGGTAGCCCCTAGGTTAGGTCTAAGTTGTGCTTATGGTAGCCCCCAGGTTAGGTCTAAGTTGTGCTTATGGTAGCCCCCAGGTTAGGTCTAAGTTGTGCTTATGGTAGCCCCCAGGTTAGGTCTAAGTTGTGCTTATGGTAGCCCCCAGGTTAGGTCTAAGTTGTGCTTATGGTAGCCCCCAGGTTAGGTCTAAGTTGTGCTTATGGTAGCCCCCAGGTTAGGTCTAAGTTGTGCTTATGGTAGCCCCCAGGTTAGGTCTAAGTTGTGCTTATGGTAGCCCCCAGGTTAGGTCTAAGTTGTGCTTATGGTAGCCCCCAGGTTAGGTCTAAGTTGTGCTTATGGTAGCCCCCAGGATAGATTGTTTAGATAGCCTAGATTGTTTAGATTGGACATGTCGATCGGCATAGATAAGGTATTTTTAATATTTTTTATATAATCACGTAGTTTTGTAGTAAGTTGTATTTAACCAAGTTTTTCTAATAATAAACTAGTTTAGTATCTGTGCACATCTAGAGCCTTTTACTCTACTCCCGAAGGAGTCAATCATCATATTAATTGTCTCTGGCAAACTGACTAGCAAAAAACAGGCTACTTATAAGTAGGGGATTCCCGTAGGTGCTTCCAGCCCTAATTATTCTAGGGTTCCGCCTTACAAACAAGCTTAGATTTACGACTCGTTTCGGCTATAAAAGGTTATTTACATTTTTCTCACTTTCACCGATATTTTTTATTGCTCTGTGTAGCTCTACCCCGAAGTTTTACCCACCCTTTGTGGAACCCTAATTTCCATGCATCTCACGTACACTTATAAGAACTGGCAAGAACAGGATATGAATATGTATTAATATGAACCGGGAGTATTCCTTTGAGATAATTAAAAGTAATTAGCGTATGTGTTATACAGGGTGACATTTAATTAGCTGATCATATTTTAGGTAATGATAGTACCCATCATTATGAAGAACTTTCCCCAGGGAACATATGGTCGCAAACGAAAAGAAATTTTGGGTCTCCCATAGTAACTTGAAATCAGCTGATAGGGGCAATGTACTGGGGGACGAAATTTTTTTTTCATTTGCGACTATTATGTTTCTTGGGGAAAATTGTTCATAATGATGGGTACTATCATTCCCCAAAGTATGGTCAGCTAATTAAATGTCACCCTGTATCAGTTAATAACTTCGTGATACAATGCGAGAGCCTTCTGACTTCCATATCTTTTACACGATAGTCGGTAGGGCTCCGTACCCGAAGGGTGCCAAACGGGTCCCTTTACTAAGTCTTCGCTGTCCGACTCATGCATGCCCGATTTAACCAACAGTTAGGGATCACTTAGCTCCTTTTCTGAGCTGTCTAGCGACTGTTTCGGAGGCCGGCCTCTTAAATTTAGGGGGTCCCCTAGTAGCCTAGATGACCGTTAAACTTAGGTCAAAGAGAAACAACCGGTAGGTGGCCCCTGAAAGGAAATACAGTGTCCCCTAAAGATAGAATAAAACAAAACTACAGAATGAATGAAAAAGAATGAATGGCCTAGAGAATGGTAACGAAACCAAGCTCGGACATTATTTTTTCGTATTTTTTGTGCTTGCAAGATGATATGAAACCTGTACTTTGCGGATTTTTCCCGTTCTCAGGCACAACTTGGTTAATCCAAATAGGATCTACTCCACCTGCCTTTACCTCTTCAAGCGTCCAGCGCACTTGGTTCTATACTTTGTAAAACATAGGTGATCTCTGTGACAGCTGAAATACAGGGTGTAACAGAAGGGTGTAGTCATATTTTAGGGGGTAGGGAGACCATTCTGAGCAACTTTTACTAGGAAACCGATATGATCTGAGCAATTTTATTTTTCATTGCTTCATATGTTTTGGTCCGGGCACTCAGCTGATTTGTATAGAGCAGTGAAAATTAAAGTTTCTCTGATCAAATCGGTTTCATAGTGAAAGTTGCTCAGAATGATGTCCCTAAAATATGACTTCACCTTTCTGTTACACCCTGTATAGACTATTCAATAGAAATGATGATTTGATGTACATAAAGTAAAAGTAAAGTAAATGTAGCCCATTAATGTCCCCACCGAGGGGCACAGGCCTTTACTCGGATCCGAGTAAGATTGAGCCATACTCCACCACGCTGGCTCAGTGCGGGTTGGTGGAGGGTTTTTTTTTACGACTACTACATACTACGAAGTAGTGATAGTAGCCGGGACCTACAGCTTAACGTGCCATCCGAAACACGGAGTGTCCGATAATGTACTTAAGACAAATTAATCATCTCATGTACATATCTAATTTAAATGTTTCTATTGTTCCAGTTGTGACTTCAACAAATACACGATACGGTGTATAAAGAGCGTCGCCAACATCGCGGCCAAGGGCGAGGCCGAGGGCGAGGCCGAGAGTGATCCCGACTCGAGTGGCAGAGGCACGGCGTCCGACACCGACAGCGACTGATCGACGACTAAATACTATTGATTTTTACCCAAACTTCGTTTTATTTTCACGCTTGACCACAGAAGAGATAATAGTACTCCGTACAGAACGGCCACTCCCTTCCCCGCGCTGATTCAGATACCGCACCCCAACCCTGGCGTCAAAGGATTGGTTAAAGAATCAATAGACAGGGCTGAACGCCGGACGAGTGACGACGCGTATACTTTAATATCGCTGCATTTGCCGCGCCACCAGCCCTAGCAAAGTTTACGCACACATTTGCACGTATACAAACATAATTTGGTTATGTAGTAGTAATAGGTGATTATTTTACGGGCGTTCTATGGAGTGTCCCGAGGTGTGGCTTGACGTAAGATTGTTCTTCTTTTGTACCCCTTATGACGCAGACAGAGAAAGGAATAGACGGAGTGCATGCCTACACTTTTGAGGTGGAGATAGAAGTTGGTTCTCATAAGCATAAGGTTCAAAATCAAAAGCGTTGACGGAAATTTTTCTGCCACTCTTCTGTCAAAACAAGCATTTGGCAAAACTGTGGCTCGATAAAAACGCATAGGTACACGAGTAAGGGACAGGTGATCTTTATTGTTTCTCGCTTTGACAATAATGATTAGTATTCGTCTCTACGACTTTTGAAAGTGATGGGCTCTGCTCACGATGCAACCTGGCTTGCAAGCTGTCGCTGCAACTCATAGAAGGCAGAATGCCTTGCAACCGCTAGAGAAGGACAGAACAGGAAGATAGACAGAGAGAGAAATACAAGTTGCAGCAACAAATCGCGAGACAGATTGCATGTATTTATTTATTTATTTACAATTTACAAAGTCAACAGCACAAAAACAGTTGAATATAGGCAGGATAACTAAGTCTAAACAAAAGCCAATTAATGACTTATTGACCGAGCGAGCGAAGCGAGCGAAGCGTCTCTGTTTCAGGTTTGGGCAAAAATGCTTTCGTATGTCCGGTTGTTCTCCTCTACAGGTCGCATTTATGAACCGAGTCTCGTGAAATTTTGTGAGCAGGTTGGAAAAATAAATAGAATTTTTTACTCGAGCCAGTTTTTAGATTTTTTTCAAAATGGCGGAGACATGGGGTTTAAAAATGTAAAAAAATCGCTACAACCCAAACGGCTCGATGGATATTAACAAATGAGGTGTCGTTGGATTCGTAAAGACCATGAGAGTGAAACAGACTATATAATTTTAGTAAAAAGTCAATAGGTTGTATTAAAGATCGCGAAATGTAGTTTACAAAGTTATTGGTGCGGCTACTTTCATACTGCATGTACGTAACCAGGTACATTCATAAGTTTGTATGTGTTATTGAAAGAAAATTATTTGGGTTATTTTTTTTAATGTGTGTTAGCAGTTCAGCTTTCCCACCGACATACTCGCGCGGTCTACAGCTCACAGAGCCACTAGTATTTTATAGGCCAGACATGATTGGTAGGGGTGATATACATAAGATATTGGACGGGACGGGACGGGAGTGCATCATGAGTAGAGCCCATATGGGACACAGCAGCAGTGCAGGAAACCCTGTATATATGTAGTTTCATGATTCTAGCTCACTGGTTCACTGCGAAATCGAAATAAAAATTAAATATCTTTGTTTCTGTTGATATTTACATATGTATAGGTACTTAGAACACGTAATTGTTTCCCTCTTCTCTACGTTAGACCACTATGGGAGAAGAAGGGCAAATAAACACCCAGATTGATTTTGCGTTTCTGAAATCACTTAGCGTTTTGTAGATTTCTGGTAAACCGGAATATTTATGCTACTGTCGAACAGTGCCTATTCAGTACTACTATGCCAAGGACGTTTCACCTCGTTACCGTCCTAAAACAATTTGCTCGCTCGCTGAGCACAAACAAAACGGCACACACGGAACAACGGAAGATGTTACAAACTGCATCTCAAAGTTGAGTGTAGTTTAACCCGAGAGGGTTTTACCGGAGAATATTGCCTCACGCGGTAGTCTAATACACCCTAACATCTGAGCAACCCTTAAGCGAATACAATAATCAGGTGACGCCTTTATCAAGAGGCCACTTACAACTACAGAACCACTACATACGTTATCTACAGGGTGTAACAGAAAGGTGTAGTCATATTTTAAGGGGTTGATAGGGACATCATTCTGAGCAAGTTTCACCATGAAACCGATTTGATCAGAGCATTTTTAATGTTCACTTCTCTATACAAATCAGCTGACCGCCCGCACCAAAATGTATGGAGCAATGAAAAATAAAGTTGCTCTGATCAAATCGGTTTCATAGTGAAAGTTGCTCAGAATGGTCTGCCTAACAACCCCCTAAAATATGACTACACCTTTCTGTTACACGCTGCTGTAGAGAACGTCTAAGGCAGAACTACTGATGCTCTATGAAAATGTCACTTATTCGCTGACAGGTTGTTTGCATTGGGTAGGTATGCTGTTATGCTGTGTTCAATTGGAGACTTGGAGTAGATGGTGGCACCATATCGCTCATTCCCTATCTAACGTGGTGGCCCCGTACGGTACACATGGCGACGTTCAATTCCCGAGCAAGAATGATATCTTTTTACGTGACTGTACCTGCGATTTGGGAGGCGACACGAACTAAACTAATTAAAATGGTGTGTTTGAAAATGTAATCTGGCCACCGCGCAAGAGCTGGTGGATTTGATGTTGTCAGTTTAGTGCCTTTAGTTCCTTCACTTTAGTGGTTTTGAAACCTCACAAATAGCCCTTTGCAGATATCTGTAACTACGTCTGTATTCTGTACTATGTCGAAGGTAAGCTATTATTACCTACGTAAGTATGTTTTAGATCTTATACGCCAAGAATCCACTGAATAATGTATGAGTATTTTCTATTTACTTCCTGCGAAGAATCCATCATTCTAGCGACACACGTCACCCACCACTGCGACAAGGGATTCCTCGTGGTAATCGTAGTTTCTTATGCTTAGAAATAATATTGCGCCTGAAAGTTTTAGAGTAGCAATAAATCGTGAATGTAAAAGATAGGTCATGTTTTATTCAGGCGCTTGACGCATCCAAACTTTTTCCATCAAACATATGAATCACTGTGTAAAAGTTTTAAATTAGATCATCTAACTTGTGGGTACTTTGAACACAAACAGATTAAACTATAATCATGTATTAACATGATAGAGAATTATCAAAACGTAGGCACGCGCCATTCTAGTCCAGCCAGATTTATCAATGCAATGGAAATGCATGTGGAAACGTGTGATACGTATGCTGTGTAGATAAGGTGTGTGTGTGTGTGTGGGGGGGGGGGGGTCCATTTAAGGCCGCGCTCCTTGGAAGGCCGATTTTAAAAAGTCGCAATTTATAGCCATGCGACCACAAATTCCTTCCACTGACTGCATACTGACTGACACTAACATCCATCAAATTCAAGGACACGGACGCGGCGACGAGTCGCTAGCGTCGCTTTGTGGTTGCGTTGCAACCGCTTGCTTTGTTGACTTCGCTCGTCGACGTTATTCGGACTCACAACAAAACGTTAGTTTACCGGTAAACAAATCTACTATAATCATTATGTTTTACTCCGAATCAATAGAATGAAGATTTGATAAGGTTAGTCAAAATATCGGTAGTGTTTCTAGAAAAGTCAATAGTATCTTGTAAGGCCGTTTAAAATATTGTCAGTTGGTCTTGATCGGTCTTGTTGAGCACATGGGATTAATGATTTATTATGGACTACTATTATATTATTTAGTAAGTAAAGACACATAAAAATGATCAAAAAAATGTCTCTAGTTAGTACGGTAACTTTGTTTTATGTTGTTGAACAAAGAAACCTTGTCATAGATGTTTTTTATTTTATTGTTTGGCCTTACAAGAAACAGACCTCTAAAAAGGCCGTTTTATCTCAATTATTTTTTTCATAATTTAAGTTCAAGGGCTACTTGCAACTTATTTGATATCGATCTAGTTAATACTCGATAGTAGATATTATTTATTTATAAATCATTTCTTCGAATACATTCTTAGTTACATGATTGTGTTCAAGTCATGTTCGTTGAGTTATTATAACCTATATGTCATTATAATATCGTAAGAATTTAATTTTCGTCACAAGAAATACCGTTTTATTATTTTAGTTGTCACTGCGTTAGTTTTCAGTTAAACGGTAGATTTTTTATATCGGCCTTGTTAGGAACACGGCTCCTAACAAGGCCATTTGGAAATTAACTACTGATAAACTGTGCAATAATATAAAGTGTTTTATGGGACACTCATAAAACAAAGTGTTACGATTAAGTTGGTTCCATTTATCCAGTAAGCAAACTAATATTAATAGTTTATTTGTTAGAGTGGTCTTCCATGGACTCCCCACGTCATACGGAGTCTCTCTGTAGAGTTCTACCTATTTGATATAGTAGTATCCAGTTAAACCGACTAGAGTCACTAGTGACTACGCTATGACCTTTCAAACCATGGTCGATGTCAATGAATCACGCTTTCCGCCGCAATCGATGCCGGCCTACTACCTCATCGTCTTTAGGACTATAGTTATACAATATTGTTAATAGGATGTTATAATAATTATCATTACTTATACTGATTGTGACGTTGCGGCCTCCTTCGTCATCATTTTCTTTTTTCTTCCTTATGAGTATTTTTTTATTTCGTTTTCTTCAGTGACATCTGTCTAAAAATCAACACTCAATTCATTGATCCTGGACACGACTTTTGAATTTTCCGAAATTATAAGAATTCTCCCTTGATCTCGGATTCTATAATAATATCTATTCTTAACTGCATAATCCCATCTGGGTAAGTTTCTACAAATATTTTAGTAATGCATTTATTTATATAGTTCTACCTATTGTATATTTCTATTTCGGTCCGCTTCCTTGCTTCAGGAAAAACGCCTACCCTACAAAAAACGGCTACCCTACAAAAAGCCGCTACCCTACAATAACCGAATAATAAATATTACCAAATCCGACTCTGGACCGAAATACAGCCGGGTAAAAACCCCGGGAAATTATCAAACCGTCTCGGGTGATTACCCTTTGACCCGTACCAGTGCCAAGTTTTTCCACCGAACGAACTAACCCTCTACTGCCTCTTTTCTATAAAATTACTGTTTTTTATAAAATTACTGTTTTTTTATAAAATTACTGTTTTTTGTACTCATCATTTTCAAGTGTTCTCATCAACTTTATGTCACCTTCTTCCTGGCCGAACCATCTTTTATTATTACAGTAATTACATAGACTCATCTCAAATCCTTGTTTTATTTTATAATTTGACACACAAAAAAAGGGGCTCCACCTTTAAAAAACGTCATATGATGATTATTTAATGGGATTTGATGTTCTAGTAGCTAGTTGGTACATGAAATCCAATGCAATTAATCCTGTACACTTATCCTAAGAAGTAATTTGCTTGGAGAACCATGATATTATCCACATATTATTATCCCTGACATCTTTGTATCAAAATCATTTATTTTCTGTAGATATTTGGATTCATGGAGCGTGCCATGTTAGGCATCGAACTTCAGGATCGTATTCGAAACACAGAAATAAGACGTCGCACTAAGGTCGCCGACGTCGGCAAGTGAATCACGAGACTGACTGAAGTGAGGGTGGGCAGGACACTTGGCACGGAGGGATGACGGAAGGTGGACCAAAGCGGTAACGGAGTGGCTACCCAGAACCGCAAAACGCCAAGTAGGCAGACCACCAGCCAGATGGACGGATGACATCACCGCCATAGTCGGCAGCTTCGAGCAACACGGTAGGAAAGGCCGCGATCCTCCATGGTCGGCAGGCAGTGGATGCGGGAGGCACAGGACCGGAGCGGATGGCGTGGTAGAGAAGAGGCCTATACCCAGCAGTGGGTAGGTGTGGGCTGACTGATTGATTTGCAAATATACTTAGAACACGTCATTTTTTTGCCTCTTCTCTACGTTGGACCACTGTGATCTTCGATCTATGTACTTATACCTACCTCCTACTTTTATGATGAGTGATGACGATCATTGATGAGCTTTACCGAGAAAGTCAAGTAATTTTAGTGAGTGTGCCCTTGAGAATAAGGGACAATGGGTCTTTATTGTTATCAAAAACTCCAAATTAAACTCTGGTCTGGATCTTAAAGTGTCTTTTTGTTAGTTATGAATGCTATTGTACCGCTTTTACTGGTGTTGTTTTAGGACCCTATAAACCCTAAAGAATAGACGTAGTTACGGATATTTTACGCCTAGTACTCTGTGGGTAACAACATCCTAAAACTAGGTACAGACTCTCTTTTATTGGGTTTTATATGTTTTTATGACAAAACTAGACACGCGTGCGTGACGTTTACTTATAGGTAGGTATGGAGACGAGAAGAATATAATTATTTGCTCTACAACAAAGACGGAACGACCACACTTTAAAAAGCTATAACTTTCCGGCTAGGTCTCAGCCCTATCCTAGTGCTAATAAAATAACTATAATGCTACATCTGTGGAGCATACGGATACCGGACGGTAGTGTCATAAAACTTCCTAAACCAACTTTAGTAAAATTATTCTCGTCTTTATCTCTACAAAGTCTGGCAAATGGAGGTAAAAACATGCTGAGCTATCAAACGTCGAACTCTGTTTTGCATAATGACCTGTAAAGTATGGGTACATCTGGACTGGAGTATTAAGTATCTATAGACGGTTTTAAGTCTTCCGCCAGATCAAATTCTAGCGATAGGTATTTGGTCTGGCTGCCAACCCCCAGAAATGGAGAGTTTACATATAAGTATAATCTTTTAAGTACTTAAGTAAAAGTAGGACTTGGAGTGTGATGCGGAATTTGCTGGACATAAGGCACCTTTTTTATGTCCGACGAAGGTAGCGCCAAAAGTTTTGAGCGCTGGCCTTGAATGCGCAGTAGTCACTTTTCACAACCCAAAAATCAAGGAAAAATCTAAAAACGGCAAATTTCTGTCTTTCTACAAAAATATTTAATTTGGTTGACATGGATGATGGGTTGATGACAGCATAGGTATGTACTTTAGTTTTTTATGTGGGAAACCTTTGGAGCGCGTTTATTTATGTATGTCAGACTCACCAACTCTACAGTAAAGTTTCTGTACGAAACGACAGTAGACTTTTACGAGGTCGACTGGTTATATTGTGTGCGGTGTCTGCTGCCTTAAAAGAAGACGACATACTTTACGCTTTATAAACACAAACATCCTTTTGTTCATCTTTGATACAAAAACTGCTTTCTAAAGAAGGAACTCCATCTCTTGTTTGTGGTTTTAGGTCTCTACATCTTTAGAAGTTGAAATTGTAAGATTCAAACAACATTTAATTACCTACATAACGTACATAATTGAACTACTATATGGTAGCTCAATGCATAACGTAACGTTTAAGAAATGTGTTGTGTAGATAACATACTAAATTAGGATCTGGGCCCAACCAATTCCGTTTCTATTGTAGTATCTAAGTAAATAACTATACCCATAACATCAGGGGTTAATTTTATATAAAAAAAAACTTTTCTATTGTTATGTGCCCGTACCCAGGTCATTTAGCCTGTAGAAACATATGTATAAATTATCCCATATCTTTCATCCAGATGTTAAAAGGACAGAGCAAAGTTTAACACAACCTTGCCCCCTGTTTCATATTAGTATTCAGGCCACAACACAAACTATCTACGAGTTTAATTCTGTGACAACGTCCACTCTTAGCTAATTTACATTTGGGACCCGGCCTGTCTGGGCAGTTAATTAGTAATTTCCGAAGAATTTAGGCTAGTCCTAATCTTAGCGCCTACCCCGATGACGTAGTATGACGTATTGGCGCGTGCGTAGACTAAAGAGTTGCAAGACTCAAACTCTCAAGAGAAGTAATAAAGATGGGTCTTTTACCAAATAATTGGAGTTTCATTAGGTGCTAGCTTGTCGACAGATTGGTGCCTATTTTGTTTCGACACTGGCTGCAAAATAAGGCATTTTGCGCCCTTGAGAGAATTGGGTGAGAATTGGGCTCCCGGTAAATAAAATAAAGCTACTTTAAATAAAACTCTTGTAAATTAAATTGGAGGGCCGTATTTTTATAGGGTACCAAATATAACTCAAATTAGAGAATTTCTTTGATTAAGAATAAAAAGTAGATAACTCTCGAGTAAAGCGTAGGGTACTCTTACTTCGTCGAATCCGCCCTAAGTAACATAAAATCTTAAAATTGATCGTAGTGTACCTAGTGACACTCAATTATTTTAAGGGTTCCGTACCCGAAGGGTGCCAAACGGGACCCTATTACTGAGACTTCGCTGCCTGTCCATCCGTCCGTCTGTCTGTCTGTCACCAGGCTGTATGTCATGAACCGTGGTAGCTAGACAGTTGAAATTTTCACATATGATGTATTTCTGTTGCCGCTATAACAACAAATACTAAAAATCAAAAGAAATTTTATATTAAGGGGGGCTCCCATACAATAAACGTGACTTTTTTTGCTCATTTTTGCTCGATATTGATAATGGTAGCAGGTAGACGCTTAAAATGTTCACAATATATTGAGTATAATATTTACTTAAAAAATAAATAATTAAATTAACATTTAGGGGGGCTCCCATACAAAAATATATTTTTTTGCGGTTTTTTATAGATAATGGTACGGAACCCTTCGTGCGCGAGTCCGACTCGCACTTGGCCGGTTATTTCTTCTTGTCGTGCCACTCCCCTACTGGAGGTTATAGAGATCATCTCTCTATACTGCTCTCAATTCTTCGCCAAGCTCAACAGCTGCAGCTGTCCTACCCCAGAGCCTTCCACTTCCATTCCCTGACTCTACGGAGCCACAACTTCCTTCTTCTACCAGGCAGCGCGTCTTTTCTTTTGTCCGTGCCACTTTTTAATTACCTACCTGACAAAATTGCGGGGAAATCTAAATTTTCAGCTAATAAAATGTAACTAAACTTCAATGACTTAAATTAATTATTCACAGACGAAGTTGCGGGCAGTTCTTTAACTAAAAGGATAAAGTTTTGACGGTGTCGCGTACTTACCTTGAAGTTTACAAGAGTCTTAAATAAGTTTGCTACAGCGCTCTCTTTTCCACTGTTGTTGGTAAAATCGAAGAAATACTTTGTAATCTACAAACTGTATTCAACGAAAATAAGATCCAAAATGTGAGTACGCAACTTTGTTGGACTGTACTTACCTCACTTAAGCTTTAGGAACTTCCGAAACGTTTTTCAAAAAGTAAAATAAAATTGCCGTTAAGAGGAACATTTTAAAGGACAAGAGTCCTCTATTAGGCACCGAAAAGTAAAGGATAATTGCTCTTAAGAGTCCTATAATAAACACTCATCAATATTCATCAGATGCTTTGCTTTTCTGTTTACGCTGCTCTAATCGTGATCTCATCTGTTGGGCTTGTCTAAAGTAAATCGGATAAAAAATTTGACGCTTCCGTCTCTTTACAACCTATGAGGTACGTGATAGGTACTCAACATCATAATTATTATAAGTATATTTGAGCACGCAAGATAGTACCTAAGTACCTACCTACTCAAATAGATATAAACTCATAAACAACCAGCAATATCCTATCTCCGATGCAAGAATATCATAGCAAACCAACCAGTGCACCCAAATATCGTTTGAGGGGTAACTTTAGCCTTGAGGGATAACTTTTATTTCTTTGAGGGTAACTTTTTCTTGCGAGGTAACTTTTATTATTTTGGAAGGATGACACTTTAGGTATTGGTTGGGGCTGCTCCTTTATAAAGACAGGGTTTACAACGAGTGACCACGAGGGTAACAGAACATCCTTTCTAACTATTATAAGGATGTTGACCTAACTTTGACAGTTTCGCTGTGGTGGTAGTTGTTAGATCTTGCTTACATATTCCTGATGCTGACGATACAACTTATGTATTAGCAATAAACATGCTAGCTGTCTCGATGACTCATTGTAAGTAGTGGCTTAAGCCCGGAGCACAATCGACAACTTAAAGTTTGTCGGACGCTTAAATTGGGATGGCAATTGTGCGCTTGCACCTAATCTGAATCAACGTAAGCGCCAAAACGAAAAAAACACATAAAAAATAAGCAATTTCAGGGAATTACATTTTCATCTCCAAATCTCACAACAATTCACTACATATTAAAATTAATAGAAAGATCATATTTACTACTAGGTACTGCGGTTTATTAGGAAAAAATATTGGAAATAAATAAAGTTTAAAAAAACTAAAAAACACGCTTTTAAAGCACTTCGAACTAATTTTTTTTTTCATCACATCTATTCAAAAAGATCTACTTTAGTCCCGGCAAACAGGGACTAAAGTAGGTCATTTAGTCCCTAGGGACAAAAAGTAACTTTTTAATTTTGTTGCCAGTACAAAGGAAAAAAATGCTATCACTAATCAGTTTCACTACCACTCAGGCTGACAGACCCAATTAAAAGAGAGACCGAATCTAAACGCAGCCAATAAAAAAAAAGTTTGTACTAAAATGCGTACTCGACACAGATTAGATAATCCGATCGACCGAATCGATTGACACCGATTGGTGACAACAGAGAAACAACCTTACAGAATTGATATCGAAACACGGACCAAATAATTAAAAAGTTGTGGATTTGTAAACAAAGCGCGCCAAATCTGAATGTTGTAATTATTTCAATTTCGTTTGCGGATATGAGTAAAGAATATGAGTGAAAGTGAGTGTCTAACTTCAGATGATAACAACAAACGCGAATGCTAAATACAAGATCTGTTACCAATAAAATTACGAGGTATGTAAAAACTGTAATCCTGTGGAAAAATTCAAGAGGAACAAAGTGTTTATCTGAAAATGCTTTTTGAACCAATTTTCAAGATTTAGCGACTAACACAAGAATGACTACAGAAAACTTATAATAGATAACATGAGATTTCTTCCAACAAACCTTACACACAACATAGGTACATATCACGACAATTGTGTAAATAAATATAGGGTGTAACAGAAAGGGGTGTACAAACCGAAAGAAGGTTGTTAGGGACATCATTTTGAACAACTTTTACTATGGAACCAACTTGATCAGAGGAACATTATTTTTCACACCACCATACAGATCAGCTGAGCGCTAGGCCCGAAATGTACTGAGTTAATAAAAATAAAGTTGCTCTGATCAAGTCGGTCCCATTGTGAATGTTGTTTAGAATCATGTCCCTCTTTCTGCTTGTACACCCCTTTCTGTTACAGCCTGTATAGGTACATGTATGTTATTTTATTGATTACTTACTACTTTTCTCATAGAGGGTGATGAAAAGTAGAGTGATGAAAAGTAGAGGTGGACCCTCAGGAGTAAAAACTATTTTTGGCTCGAGTGATTGATGTACTTTGAATCCCTCGCTCCCTCAGGATTCTACTTTTGAGTCCCTCGTTGCACTCGGGACTCAACTCTAGAATCCCTCGGTCGCTCAGGATTCAAAAAACACTCTCGCCCTAAAAATAGTTCTTTACTCCCTTGGTAAACAATCTACTATTTTTTTTAAGTAACCTTAAAACCATAATGAATAAAAAATACTATTATTATTGTGAAACAAAAAGCGTCGGGTGCTCGATGTACGAAAGATATGGAACAAAGCGCCCGACGCTTTTTTTCACAATAATAAATTAAAAGCAAAAAAAAATTAATCAAAGCTTTTATTTAAATGCCCTAAAAAGAAGAAAATAAATATTCTTTTGAATCAAATGCGTTAATTTAATCAATTACACAAATTTAAGTTAAATTAAATTAAATTGAATTAAAATTTCAATTGAATCACATGCGTTAATTTATTAAATTACACAATTTACATGATATAAAAGCTTGTTGCAGGATTTAAGCAAACCTACCTAATTAAACCAAAAGTAAAGTAAAATTTAGCCCATTAATGTCCCCACCGAGAGGCACAGGGCTTTTCCCGCTTACGAGTAAGATTGAGCCATACTTCACCATGCTGGCTCTGTGCTCTTCACAAGTACATCTCGCAACAAGCTTTTGTCGAGTATTTCCTGAAATACACATGAAAAAAGCACCCCTAATTTATTCATGAGGCGCCGTAGATAATAAAGATTTAAACTCTCAACCTACAGTGCACGACTTTAGCCGGTTGACTCGAGCCATTTTTTTTATTTTTTTTTGTAAAAAAAAAATACATTAAAATTAGTTTGACAGTGGGTACCAACGTCAAAAATTAGACATTCATTGACGTCTTGGTCCCCACTGTCAAAATAATTTTAATGTATTTTTTTTTTCTAATTTTAATGTCAATATTGTTCCAAGGACTCTTTTGTCCTTACGCTACCCTGGGTGTTAAATTATAATTATTAGATAAGTACCTACCTACCTCGTATGTATGTATGGATTTATTTAGTAATTTCCATAATTATAAAGTTTTATTGCGCACTTGTCCTCACCTCATTCATCCACTTTCCTGTCATGCCTGGGTTAGCTGGAAGAAATATCTTTTTAGAGATAAGCTCGCCTTTGCGTATTATATTTCTTGTTATTGTATTTTTGATGTTTCTGCGCAATAAAGAATATAAATATGAAGTACCTATAAGTAGATACAGATCGAAAAAGCTAAAGGCAAGAGTCAGAATTAGTCCGAGCATTCATAAAATTCGGAATCTGGAATTCCAGGTTCATTAGCGTCTTTTGATGAAAAATTCTCGGTTTTTGTTTTCTTATTCTGATTAAGCCGGCTTTTTGAAACGAGAAGGAAATTAATAAATTGAGAAGTCCAGACATTTAAATTAATTTTGCTTGAAATTTTCCTATTTCTCCATTTCTTATACTTAAAAAATAATTTATTATCATAACAACGTAACATAGCGTCACCACTTTTCCCATATAGGGTGTACCACATCATGACCCATGTTTTCTTCAGTGAATAAACATATTGTCTATTATCATTTATTTTATCATAACAGGGTGGAACAAACGGATGGGCCCTGAAAGGGCAGTGGTACTTAGATCCTTAACATAAAAATAAAAATAAATGGAAACCATACGTGTCATAGCATGTCACATATTTATTGTAAGCTTCCACTCGGACCATGAAATGGGTCCTGGCAGAATTACCAGCGTTGCAAATAATTTATTTACAACATATGCTGAGCCAGGTCCTACTCACTGTGGAATAAACCCATGTATAGTTAACTAAATAATAATATAATTTCAATCATTTCTTTAACTGTCTGTGAACTGTATCTGTGTGTATCTTATCAATGAATAAACGGATTCTTATCTTATCTTATCTAAGATAGATCATTTTATAATGTTGCCTCTATCGTCAGGAAGTTTACTGCAAATAAAAAAACGCATTAAGATCCGTCCTCTTTAGGAGTCCATCAAGACACGCGGTATAGTGTTAAGCCAAGTAAATTTTACATCAAGTTTCTTCTGCTCTGAGCGAGCTGTCACTATCTCTCTCTCACCCGTCACAGCTCACTCAGAACCAAAGTTGGCACGTCTTGTACCTCTATACAAGTTCTATACTATATACACACTTGCAGAAAAGGAGGATAATACGTTTTGGTTCGTTAAAAGGGGAATCCCTACTTTAGACTAACTGGACTGGAACGCGAGTTGACGCGTTAACTCGAGTAAACTTTGTTAACTCCATAATAATCAGCCAAGTGCGAGTCGGACTGTCACACAAAGGGTTCCGCACCATCGTACAAGAAAAAGGTAAAAAAACACGTTTTTTTATGGACACAACCTTATTTTTTATATTTCCTGTATTAGTGCACTTACTGTAGCGGCAACAGATATGCATATTGTGTGAAAATTTCAAGTTTCTGGCTATTACGGTTCCTTATGGACATACCCGTCTGTCTGTCTGTCTATCTGTCTGCAGACATACCGACAGACAGACGGCAGATCCTGGGTAATAGATCCCGTTTGGCACCCTTCGGGTACGGAACCTTAAAAAATGTAGTTTGGTTTATAACGAGCTCCATGGTGAAGACTTCTGACCCATTCAGGAGGTGCAGCTTAGAATCCTGGTGCTAAGCAAGTACCAATGAGTTTAGATATATCTCAGTGCATTTAGACGGACTTTCTAATGGTGATGGAAACCACGTAACAAAACATATGAGATAAAAGCGTGACGCTATGTTGTGGTGTGTGTGTTATTTGAAAGTTAAATGGATGTTATGTGAATGAAGCTTATGTTAAGAATCCGCGTCCAAAGGATTCCGATGGGTTCAATAGGACTCCCTGGGGATCAGGCTAGGGCTAGGGGATCCTGGTGAACCGAATGATGTTTACTCACGTTAGTGTTACTTATGTTTTCGTCACGAGAGGCCTCGACGTGTCTCGGTGAATTAGACCCCGGCGCCGAATTCACCACAATCCCCTTGGCACTTAGCTGCATTAATCGCCAGTTTGGAAATCGTGCCTTTTTTGCAGCAAGGATGCACCAACTCGAATTTAGCACAAAGTCATCCGAGGTCCTTGAACTTCCTTGTGTTGATCAAAGAGCGTATTGGAATTGCTACTGGAGGTTCTGTTACTTCGAGAAAAGTATTAAACACTTGGGTCTGATGTATAAAGGTGGGAACTGACGAACTGACTACAAAGTGTAATGTAACATGTTACACAACCAATATTCATACAGTCAGTCAGTAGGTAGTGTTACGGGGAAAGTTCATACAGTACTGCATGAATGCTCGCTGTCTATCGTATCGTGTTACATACATTACAACCCGTAACGTTGGTCAGTTTCCACCTTAAGAATTTCAAATAAGCCTAACAACCTACCTCTACACTTTTTTCTCATATAGGATTGCAGAAACACAGTTGTGTTCACGATTAGCCAATTATATTACACTACATTTACTTAATCTTGTACCTACCTACCTACCTGTTATTTTTGTCGTGATATTTATTTTCAATGATCCCTTTATAGTTGATTGTACGAGATTACCAGCCGTTGTTTTTATGGTGGTAGGTCTTAGTTCTGTTTTCAATGTCAACTTTTTATTGAATCACAGGGAACTTTTTATTTTTATATACCTCAGGGTTATACAGGGAGGAAGCAACTTTATTATTCACTTAATTAATTACATTAATCAATTACATCTCAAACTCTTACTAGGAAACCATCCAATGTAAAACCTCTATGTAACAAATTGTAATGTGTCAAATAAATATATTATCTATCTCTATCTATCTCTATCACTTCCTAGTACATTTTGGCCATTTTGGTGGGTCAGCTGATTTTTATATATTTAAATTGCACCTCTGTCTTTGGGTCACAGATATTGATATGTGTACCAATTTTCAACTTCATCGGTCCAAAATGTTCTGAGTAAATTGCCTGTGACGGACGGACGGACAGACGCACGAGCCTTCTGAGATAAGAAACCATAAAAAAAGTCTGGTTTATGGTGGGTTTATGTCGATTTGGTTTTAACTGCAATTATTTCACAAACATGTATGTTTGTAATAAAAAAAAAAAAACAATCATTAATAGAACATAATAGTTCAACTTTTGATACCTTTGTTTAGTTAGTTTTAGCGTGGTTTTAACATAAAGTAAGTTTTGGACTCTTTATTAATCTGTGGTTTAGGTATCTATGCTTTGAGTGCAGAAATCGCGCAGAAATATCGAGTAAGGCTCTATCTACACACAGAACAGATTAATAAAGACAGGTCGAATAATATGATAGTTTTTTTGAATACATAATCTGTTTCAGTAGCTTTTAATTTCCTAAGGAGTCCTTTGCCAACGGAACTCTAAAAAGGTAAAAAGGACCGTCAGGTGTTTGAGAACAAGTCGTCATCCAACATCGAAAGGTTTTTTTTTACAAATTAATACCTTCGCCTTACTCTACAATCCTTACCCCCATTGGTATAAGTACGATAATGGTTCAACCTGGTGTACTTATTTTGCGAATCACTTATAATAAACCAGTCTTTTTTTGCGAGTACATATACCGTATGCTTGGTGAATTTCCGTATAACGAGCTGTGGTTGTGGGTCCACTTTTGTGACTTTGTGGCTTGGCGAACCCTTTTTGATAATGCAGGTAGCATTATTGTGAGGGGCTACACATAGACACATTTCAGGCTTTGCATTGATTCAAGCTCTATGCTGGGATATCCAGTGTCTTGGAAACCAGAACAGTAGACAGGACGCTGGGTCGTGTCGTGACACATAGATATAACATCCATACCATAGCCTCTCCCTCTTATTACCTAATAAGGTTCATGTTGTACCCAGCTGCTGACGGACGGAGACGGACGGACTGAGGAGGTATAATTGATCTTTTTTCGCAACATTTTTTGATCACAGTTCTTTATATTAGGAGTCAAGGTCATCGTACTGCCAGAAGGACCAGGCAGTTTCAATACAAAACACGTCCTGCCAGCAGGACTCAGGGTGGCTTCCGGCAGGACGCTGGGCACAAACAACCCGTCCTTCCAGAAGGAGCTTCCAGCAGGACAGACCATCGGGCGATCTATCATTAAGGCTCTCTTAAGTCCTCGTCGGTAAGTGAATTCTTGATGCTGTTGCTCTATTGGTAATTCTATCAACAGCGAGCAAGCGCTAAAACCTTCAGAGGTTTATGACCCGATTCGTCGAATACACCATAACATATAAGCCTCTAGAAGCAGAAGCAAACTAAAAGCTCCTATAACATGGTAAATCAAAAGCCTTCAGCCTAACACCAGAAAACATAGACCTCCCCCGCCGCCCTTCTTCCCTTAGACACTGGGCGTCAAGGCAGAAGTGAAAGACATCATCGGAGACCAAGCCACTGGTTCTGTCCAAGGTCCTGCGCTTAGGCATTTCGCAAAGCAGTACTGTTGAGTGACTGCCAGTGCTTCAACAACCGTCATGGCTGCCGCGCGCTAAATGCAATTGACAAATAAAACCGCGCGAAAAATCGGTGGCAACTTTTCGTTGTTTTGTGCAACGTTGGAATTTAGAAAGTGTTGTGCTTGAAGTGGCTGTCAAAGGGCTGGATTGTTGGAAAGGTTATTTTTACGGAATACCGGTAGGTTTCTGTTGTTGTTGTTGATTGTTGTGTAATTGTCGGTTTGTCTGTCGCTGTTGATATAGTGCGGCAGCGGTGTCTGTGCACGTAGTTAGGAAATATTTTTTCAACACACTTGCTCGTCAAGTGGCTCTTTGTAGCAAGGCATTTAGGGCAACAACAGCGCTTATTGCGCACTAGTGCAATTTACCTTTTTTATTCAATCTCCGGTGCGAGTTTTTATGCCTACAAGCAATGCATATTTTTGTGAATTTTTTAGCATAAGTTTAATATTATTATGATAAAACAATCATCTTTTTAACATTATTTCATCAAATTATTATTTTTTCGCTACATTTTACCCATAACTTGCATATTCAAAGCCTTAGGCTGTTTAGCGGTGTTGCCAGTGCCTTTACAGCGTACGCATGCGCGTGAAAAAAAAACAGCGCACCATTTTCCACAATTCTTCTAAAAGAGACTTACCTACTCCTGGGAGCGACGAAGAAACGTTAGTTTGCACAATTTGTAGTTCACAAGCAAAAACAACGTAGTCACGCAATAGGTGTGTCGAAACGAAACGCGCTTACTTGAGGTGCCGAAGTTTACTCAAAATTATGCGGTGAGCGACTGGCGTGCATGTACAATCGACAAACCCTATAGTAACGCTTTAGAAACATGCGACCTTAATTACATGCGGTTTAGAAGCAAATGAGACACATCGCTCACTGAAGATGTAGAGAGAGATTTAGTGACATCGTTGTAGTGAGACAGCGACAGTGTATGTGACATCAATGAAGAGTAGAGGATTTAATTTTAAGGGGCCAATTTTCTAACACTGTACTGTACCGTACGCCTTTGGGACATTATAAGACCTACTCAAATTACAAATGTCTCAGCATAAAAAGTAAGCAACCATAATAATAATAACGCGTCGAAAAAGTATTCGAATCGAACTATCATAAGTTCAATGACATACGGTTAATTCACCAAAATGAACCTTATGTCCTTATGTCTTCCAATGATCGTTTGGCTGATGAGGAATGAGCTGGTCATCATGCGTTAGTTCCACATGACATAGTGCATCAAAAAAAAAAAAAAAAACATACGGGTCGAATTGAGAACCTCCTCCTTTTTTTGAAGTCGGTTGAAAAGATTCCAACAGGAAAGACTGTAACGATTTTTCGATTCGAAAAATATTCGAAAACTTTGATATGGACCATTTTTTTTTCTGGAAAAGGCGAGTGATGCTATGTTGTAGTTTTCTGCACCACTAGCCATTGCCATACTAACAGCAACGAAGGAAAAACCACCGTGGCAAAAAACGATTGTTTGTTGGAACCACAAAATTTTCCCATTTGAACGTCAAGACATAGAAATGGAATCTTCATGTCCATTAGAAAAAGCTTATTGATTATATTCGCTTTGTTCTGTCGTCGTAAACATAAACCAATTGCATCTGAGAAACAATTAAGTATTTTATAAATTACTCAGATGGCATACGTTATGTCACGATTCACTCGTGTCAGCGTCACCCACCTCTCTTTAAACAATGGTGTGACGCCCAGTGACGTCCTTGGCCATTTATCATAGAACTAGATCTTTGTTCTCTCTTTTTTGTATCTGTGGTACTTACCTACATGTGTGCAGGCAGACAGCGAGACCCACTGTCCGCCGGTAGGTACTCCAGTTAGCTACTCAAATAAGGTGTCATACTGACTGGCGCGGGTCGTTCCCTGGAGTAAGACGGTGCTGCATGACTTTGAGTGCCGGTCAACTTGTAGGAGTTCGAGAACACCTTTCCAAAAAATAGGATTTGTTAGTTTTCGCTACAAGATATTATTTGTCATTGAAACTTCAATTGCGTCTATCTCAAAATGACTGTTTTGTGATTTAATTGCTTCCTATACCACCGTTTAGTTTAGTTTTAGTCTATACCGTATAGCGACGATTATGTTGTGTCCAGGGCCCGATCCTTCGAGCGGGAAATGTCCACACAAAAGTTTACCTGTTACCTAAACCAAACCTATCGGGTACTTCCCGTAGGCCTACAAATTTGGCACAAAGTAAGGTCTTATACCACGAGTAAAGGGAAAAGTCCAAAAACTGCAAGTCTTTCTACAAAAATATTTAATTTGGTTTGCATGGATGACATCATACTTTAGTTTTTATGTGAAAGCCTAATTAAATTACACATGTGACGCTCTCCAAGTGTGATCGGAACCCTTGGTGCGCAAGCCCTACTCGCACTTGACCATTTATTTATCCAGCCTCCAGAACCCCTTGTCGCCCGAACCCGGAAATCCGATTTGAGATATTTACGTAGTCCTATATATAATATATATGAGTCAACAGTTCAACACTATCCAGGTAATATAATTTTGAGATACCTACCCGTAATATGACTCTCTCCACGAGTCACGATAAAAAATCGGGCCACACTGACTAAAGGTTTCATATTAAGTTCTCAAAGTTCAACGAATTATAACTTTTTCGTGATCGGATTAAGTAATTTCGCGTGAAAAATTTCACCCAATATTTTCCAAAGAAAGACAAAAGCGTCAAATGGAGTTTGCCGAAAATATAGCTCATAAACCGGGATCCCATTTCTCAGGCATGAAGTCAGGAGCAAGTTTAACGCCAAATTTACAGTTTTATGGACGAAAGCCTGCACATTTACTGGGCTTAAGTTACAAAGTAGTAAATATTATAAAATTCTCCTGCATAATAGTCTCTTAACAGTCTGAAAGCCAACATTAAGCCAATAAGGTAATAAAATTTATTTATTTAGCGTTTGTAATAGAATGTTTTGTAAATGAGGCATTTTTCCTTTTGCCGCCGCGGGTGCCTAGCTTAGTGGATGACTGGAAACACTGGGTTCTCACATTTATACGTATTTATTACGTGCAAGCACACACTACATGGTTGGCGGTCGCATTCAAGCAAAAGGAAACGGAAATACCTACAGGCCAGAAATTAAAAAAAGTAATAAAAAAACTAAACTTAATGTTGCCAGTTGCCAACACCATGACTTTAAAAGACTGTCAAATAATCGTATCAATGTTCTTATAATAACAACAAAAAAATTGAAGTCTAAGTTAGACTACAGCTTTCTGTATTATAACCAGGGGTGTCTTAGTAGCAAAAGGCCTTTTCACACGGGGCGGCGCCGGCGGCGGCGCGGCGGTTTCTGGTCGCGCGTACGTACAACGCTCAGAATACGCAAGGCCGTCCGTACCGACGACGACGACGACGCATTACACGATATTCGTGCTCGTATTGCGATTGCTATAAAGGATGACAGGACACGCGTTTATCGCATATTTAAACTTTCACAAACCAAATTGTGTCAATGCTGAGAGAGGTTATTGTTATTGCTTTAGAATTAACAGTTTTGCAGGAATTAACAAATTACTGATATTTAGGGCGGGGCACGTCGATAAATCACTCGGTATTTATTGGGCTCGTTATCGGGACAATTTACTTGGAATACCAATTAGCTATCGTAAAATCATGAATAACAGTTCCGTTGTAAGTAATTTATATGCACTTAAAAGGTTTTATGTAGGTAATTTACTTCGAATACAAAAAAATAATATTCATCAATAATTAAATTAACCTAGAGCTGATTTTCTATCACTGGCATCAACCCTCCTTTGACAGTGGGTACCAGGGGATAAAATCATAATTATAATCATTTATTCATTAAACAACATAGTTGTAAGAGTCCTACTACTTACATTACAGCACTTATATTTAATCTATTAGTAGAAGTAAAATTATTATGTTTAAAAGTTAAGTGATTGATATATATGTTTAAAATGTTCAAAATTAAAATTAGAAGCCATCAAGGTCCACGAGTTCGAAAATCATAATTAATGTCGATTATAAAATTCATTCACAGAATAAAAGCAGTTTTAATAATAAATATTTTTTTTAGTTTAGTCTTAAATTTTGTTCTGCTGTAAAAACTTAATGTCCCCTAATTTTAATGTGAAATATTTTTCCTTTTCGGCCCAGAGAGAAACCGAAGGGGATCCCTATAAAATAACAAGCATATCCAAACGCAATTGCCAAAAATTACAGCTCGTGGCAAATATTCGCGTTCGCAGTTGAGAATAAATAGTTCAAACTCCGAATTAAAACGGGTCCGGAATAAATTATGAAGATGGAATAACAGACGGACAGCAAGAAAAATACGTCTACTTTAATTAATTACTTACTAAAAAAAAGATGGACGCAAAATTTTGTTGATAGAAAATACCAAAATATTCCATGTCAACAGCAATGATTCGATTTCGTTGAGTTCATCATCCAACTAAAATTTCGTTCGAATCCCGGTGCTGACCATGTACCAATGAGATGATTAATTTGTCTTAAGTACATTATCGGACACTCCGTGTTTCGGATGGCACGTTAAGCTGTAGGTCCCGGCTACTATCACTACTTCGTAGTATGTAGTAGTCGTAAAAACCCCTCCACCAACCCGCACTGAGCCAGCGTGGTGGAGTATGGCTGAATCTTACTCGGATCCGAGTAAAGGCCTGTGCCCCTCGGTGGGGACATTAATGGGCTACATTTATTATTATATTATATAGGCGTTTTTAAGTCAAGGCTAAGTAATTCTAATGTTTATTTTATACTTGCCAAGCTTAGCCGAACTTTTTTGTGATTCACAATCACAGGCCTCGGCAAATGTCGAACGTCAAACGTAAAAAGTATTACGGCGCGAGGCGCACAAATGTTCGCAAAAACATAGTTAACGCATGGCCATATTCCGTTATAAAACGTAGCGACGACTACATTTAAAAGGTGTCTTATTTATCATTAGATAGATAGAGATAGATAGATAATCCATTTATTCACTGTAAGAATACACACAAATACAATAAAGATTCTTAGAAAACTAAAAAAAAAAATAGAATGAAACTATACATTTGTGCATATTATACATGATATGACCCTATTGTCATCCAGTATTTCTTTAATAAGGAATTGATTGATATCAGTAACGAGTTAACGACCTTAATGCTACCAACCAAAGAACCATTAATTGTCGTAAAAATAATGATCCAAAAACGCCATATAATTTGTTCCTAAGCAGTCATTATGCTACCGGAATAGGGCCCCCGTTTATACGTTTGTGTTGACGTTTGACGATAGTTCAATAAACCTTGGCAAATATGTGAATCAATCAACCATTAAAATATTTTATTTTGACCAACAAGACACGATTCGAGTACCTACCTATTTAGCACAAGGAAATCCGTGAGTGAATCGTCAATAGAAGGTCACTGGCGGGCGATGAGATGAGCTAACATAACACACATTAACAATCTTTATAGTGGGAGGGGATGCATGTGATGTTTTAAACCGTAAACGTTCAGATACACTGTTTGACTCTATAATCTATTCGGTAGTGGATCAAAGTGATTTGACAGGTCGAGTGATACCCGCTTTTGCCGAAAAACTTTTGTACCAAAAAGATAGAGAGCATTCGTTCAGTGAATGATTAGTCGTAGGGTTCCGTACCCGAAGGGTGCCAAACGGGACCCTATTACTGAGACTTCGCTGTCAGTCCGTCTGTCTGTCTGTCACCAGGCTGTATCTCATGAACCGTGGTAGCTAGAAAGTTGAAATTTTCATAGAACGTGTATATCTGTTGCCTCTCCACTAACAAATAAGTAAGTGTTTTGTCTTTTATGTGCAATAAATTTATACGAAATAATACGAAATACTGAACTAAACGAAATATTGAAAAAAATAAAGGTGCCTTCATACAAGAAACGTATTTTTTTGTACTTGTTCTACGATGATGGTGCGGAACCCTCCGTGTGAGAGTCCGACTCGCACTTGGCTGATTTTTTACTTTATTGTCGAAGTTATTTCTAAAGCCCTTAATATGTCTACTTTTTGTAGGTGTACACGAAAAAATTTCCGTTCCAAGATTTGCCGCTCCGTGTAATGGGCCTATTAGACTGCGCTGTCGGCAGGGCCCTGTCTGACTCACTGTCTCTTTCTAGTCGTTCCATCATGAGTGAGACGTCTATAGAAATCGTGCCCTGCCGACAGCGTAATGTAATAAACTCTTTATTTAGTTACAACACGACTATATAGGTATCCCAGAAAGTTTCGATGTACTTTGTCGAAGGTCGTCCCATGTAAATAGCCTATAACTATAACCGTTTGCGCGATAATTAGTGTTTTTAAGCTGCCCCGTTAGCAAAACTGTGAAATAAGTAAACTATTCATCCATCTGACTGTTTATTTCATTCATTTAATTAATCGATTTAAAAAAAAAAAGTCACTATGATTCAGAAGCGAACAACATTATTTCGCTAAGTGACATTTCGACCTGCCAAATCACTTTGATCAATTACCTAATAGGGTATAGTTTATCGCCAACCCAACATATGCTGGCAAACCAGGCGATGCAACGTTGTACAGTAACAGAGATTAAATGTACCTGAAACATGCTAAGATACGTTTCCGGCCGGACACTGTGAGATTGAGCGTTGCTTGACATGTTGAGGGACATTTGGTTCCTTAGTGAATCTTAGCCTTTTTATGTACCTTCCATACCGAGTAACGCTCTCTCACCTAAATATTTTAAGTTTATTGTAACAAAACAAAAAGTGTAATTTATCAGTGTCACTCAAAGTTTTCGTGACTTAAAAACAACTTACAGTGAAATATGTCTCTTAGAAGTTTTATTATAATAATATGTTACTGAATGTAGGATAGTGTAAGCATAGGTATAAGTAAGTTCTGAAGATGATTTATCTCTGCTTCAGCTGACAGCCATTTCGTATTCGACTTTATCACAGGCAATTATGGGTCATTTGGCTAACACTATTTTTTAAGGATATCAGTTTCTTGACGTTGATAAATCTTGTGGTATGATTACCGACAAAATAGAGATAGACGTTTCTCAGATTTGCAATAATAATAGCCAGATTATGTTTCAAAGTCATCATAGCTATGGCTACCGCAGATAAATAGTAAGATGGTAATTTTAGTTAAATAGTTAGTTTTGTTTGACGCCTGCAGAATTAATAACAATTTATACACAATGCCTAATTGAAGATTGGATGTGGGCAACATCAGCTACTTGAAATGTTAAATACAGAATTGTTCACACAATAATGTAGTAAATTGTGAGCATGAGGAGATGAAACATAGTGGTTCAGTTCATTGAACCAGAATTATAATAACACGCCTCACCTGGTCACCCCAATGTCGAACAGTCAGACAATACAGTATTTATGTCAGTTTATATTAATCATAATCATAATCATAATCATAATCATTTATTCATAACAGTATGTTACATGTCAAAAAAATTAAATTAAAAAATTATGTCAATTTGAATAATATGCAGATGATACCATGTGGGTAAATTAAATTAATACATAACAGATCACATTAATTATATTAATTAAGACATGAAGAATTTCTTACAAAAGGATCAAAATTCTTTGATGTTACCGGCACTTTCATGCATTTAAAAACGTGTCTGAAGTGAGTTCACAGGTAGACTGTCTTCAAAAAATAAAAGGCCCGTTTTGACAGTTCACGTCCATGAAGTTTTAACCCCTAATGCGTCGTCGGTAATAAAAGCCAACTGTTGCGTACAAGCAAAGCGTACAAATGCACCTAAAATCCGCTTCTATTACCTACGCGTTAGGGGTTAAACTTCATGGGCGTGAACTGTCAAAACGGGCCTTTTATTTTGTGAAGACTAAATATTTTTTTTTTAATCAAGACCAACATTTGAGGAACCACTGACTTCCTTGTTATTATTTTGTACGCAGCTCCATTGACTAGAGTATTAAATTGTTATGTGGTTACTAAATCTACAGAATGAGGTTAGCAGTGGGTTTCAAATAGTATAGTTATTAAGACAGACTATAAAATATTGTATTTGGAAAACAATCGATAGTTATAGCTTAACGACCGACCGACGATGTCTCAAATACCAACCAGGGGCCCTATTCCACTAATGAATTTCAGTTTAATGACAGGATAATGACAATTACGGCCGGCACGGCAGTCCAATAGCCTGGGTGAAATTTTGTGACAAAACCCGATCAACAATTAAGCGTTAGTTGTAGGTCATTTTTAAAGCTTGTTGTGCTATTATTGATTTATAATGGATTCGGATATCACTAAGGGTGATATAGTTCACTTATGAAATACGTTTAGCTACTCAGGTTGTGTTAGAACTGTAAGTAACGAAGGAGAATAATCTTTACAGTAGTGTAGTAGCAGTGGCTGCTTATATACTTATCACGTTAAAGCTTGTTTCAGCTTGCAATGTTAAAAACTGTTTAAAATTCTTGATAAACTGCATATAAACTGTTATTGCTATAAATCTGCTATTTTGGAGTTGCTTATAAGTCATAAGGTGGTTATTCAACTTTGGTAATGTCATTGGTTATGCAACGGAGTTAATTAAGAGTATATTAGCACTAAACTCTACATGCGTTGTATAATTCTTTTTTCATCACATCTAATGTAATGGTGGATAAATAAATAAATAAATAAATAAATAAATAAATAAATAAATAAATATTCAAAAAGATCTACTTTAGTCCCGGCAAACAGGGACTAAAGTGGGTCATTTAGTCCCTAGGGACTAAAAGTAACTTTTTAATTTTGTTGCCAGTACAAAGGAAAAAAAAATGCTGTCACTAATCAGTTTCACTACCACTCAGGCTGACAGACCCAATTTGAAGAGAGATCGATTCTAAACGCAGCCAATAAAAAAAAAGTTTGTACTAAAATGCGTACTCGACACAGATTAGATAATCCGACCGACCGAATCGATTGACACCGATGGGTGACAACAGAGAAACAACCTTACAGAATTGATATCGAAACACGGACCAAATAATTAAAAAGTTGTGGAAAATTTGTAAACAAAGCGCGCCAAATCTGAATGCTGTAATTATTTCAATTTTCTTTGCGGATATAAAGAATATGAGTGAAAGTGAGTGTCTAACTCCAGATGATAACAACAAACGCGAATGACAAATACAAGATCTGTTACCAATAAAATCACGAGGAATATAGGTATGTAAAAACTGTAATCCTGTAGAAAAATTCAAGAGGAACAAAGTGTTTATCTGAAAATGCTTTTTGAACCAATTTTCAAGATTAAGCCAATACTAAACAAGCTTTAACTATGTGGAGGACATATTCGTAATTGGTAATTTCTTTATTGTACTAACACAAGAATGAATACAGAAAACTTAAGATAACAAGAGATTTGTTCCAACAAACCATTACACACAACATATCACGACAATTGTGTAAATAAATATAGGGTGTAACAGAAAGGAGTGTACCAGCCGAAAGAAGGTTGTTAGGGACATCATTTTGAACAACTTTCACTGTGGGACCAACTTGATCAGAGGAACATTATTTTTCACACCACCATACAGATCAGCTGAGCGCTAGGCCCGAAATGTATTGAGTTAATAAAAATAAAGTTGCTCTGATCAAGTCGGTCCCATAGTGAAAGTTGTTTAGAATGATGTCCCTCTTTCCGCTTGTACACCCCTTTTTGTTACAGCCTGTATGTATGTTATTTACAAACAACATGTATGTTATTTTAATGATTACTTACTACTTTTCTCATAGAGGGTGATGAAAAGTAGAGTGTCCACCTCAGGAGTAAAAACTATTTTTGGCTCGAGTGATGTACTTTGAATCCCTCGCTCCCTCAGGATTCTACTTTTGAGTCCCTCGTTGCACTCGGGACTCAACTTTAGAATCCCTCGGTCGGTCAGGATTCAAAAAACACTCTCGCCCTAAAAATAGTTCTTTACTCCCTTGGTAAACAATCTACTATTTTACTGTCAGTTTTTTTGTTTGCGACATTACATATTTTAAGACATTTTTAGAACCACTGCTCTAGACTAGAATGCAAAGTGAAAGTGTGGTTTGTTTTGTCAACAATGACTATTGTCACTGACACTTACACCTGCATCGGAATTTTATGATGATTATGTAATAAAAACATTCTAATATAATGTTTTTGTCTAGATGGCGATAGATTCCTATTTATTTATTTTTGCTTAAAACTGCACTGCATTGATAAACGATGACATAGTGGCATGGATAATAATAATAATGCTCATATCATAACTCATAGTTGTGTTGAAAGTTTGACAGGACGGAAGGATGGATGTATATTTTTAACCGACTTTACAAAAGGAGGAGGTTTACAATATAAGTTACTCAATGGTTTACACAATTCGTCGGCTTTTTAGGGTTCCGTACTCGAAGGGTGCCAAACGGGATCCTATTACTGATACTTCGCTGTCCGTCTGTCTGTCTGTCTGTCACCAGGCTGTATCTCATGAACCGTGGTAGCTAGACAGTTGAAATTTTCACAGATGTATTTCTGTTGCCGCTATAACAACAAATACTAAAAAACAAAATAATTTTAATATTAAGGGGGGCTCCCATACAACTAACGTGTTTTTTTTTGCGGTTTTTGTTTACGATCAACATTCCTGTCAGCAAAGTTGTACAGAATGATATCCCCAATAGCAATTAGCTCTTTTGTCGCTTATTGTTTTCGTTCAAGGTTCCTACTATTATGCGTATTCCGATAATTATTGTCCAACTAGTACGCTACAAAATAATTACGGACATTACGCATTTCCTTCCTATTCTACACGGCATTGTTAGTTTCCATCACATTAGCGAGTAACATAATGTGTTCAGTGACATTGCATTGTCTACAGGAGTGTACTTTACGAGTGTAATTTGTAGGTCAGCTCAGGAAATTCCGGTTTTTACTGCAAAAGGGTTATAATTATTAAAAACTGCTGTTTACACATATTTTTTATATTTCGTGCATTATTTAATGCTGTAGCGGCAACATTACACCTCGTAACGTTTTGGTCAGTTTCCACCTTTACAGTTCGTGAGATAAAGCTCGCTGACGAACAGACGAACAGGCCCCCAATTCTACAAATGGATGGCTTGGCAGTGTCTACACTACAGTCTACAGCGAGAGCGCAAAAGCCAGACGCGGCACGCCTCGGGGCGTCGTCACCAAGCCTAAAAAGGGTTTCCGCGCCATTGCTACAGCAATCTTCATGCCCTCCGTTTGTACAGGGTGTAACAGAAGTGTGTAGTCATATTTTAGGGGGTTGTTAGGGAGACCATTCTGAGCAACTTTTAGTATGAAACCGATTTGATCAGAGCAACTTTATTTTTCATTGCTCCATCCAAATCACGTTTTGGTCCGGGCGGTCAGCTAATTTGTATAGAGAAGTGAAAATTAAAGTTGCTCTGATCAAATCGGTTTCATGGTGAAAGTTGCTCAGAATTATGTCCTTAACAACCCCCTAAAATATGACTACACCCTGTAGAATTGGGGTACCTACAGACTAGTGGTGGTCATAACGGCTATATTTTGTTAACATGCTAAATGGAATATGCTAAATTTATTTAGCATCCTAATTTTTACGCTAAGTTATAACGAAACGAACGCGTCGAACGCATTGTTGATTCGTCGAGAAAGCGCGTGAAATCACGCAACATCCAGCGCGGTCACGAGCAACTGGTCGACTGATCACGCCGCGCTGTGCTATTTTTAACGTAACACTACAAAAAGTCCGCTGGCGCTAGCAGCGCGCAAAGCGTCGGTCCGTTTCGTTATTATAACATAGCTCGAACTGATTCGACACTAATAGCACGCGCTTTTCGTTACAAGTAAATAACGTGCTGCTTTTAACGGCTTTACATTATATTAACCACCACTACTACAGACGCACAGCCGGACGCTTAGTATTAGGGTCCCGTTTGGCACCCAAAGGGTATGGAGCCCTAGACAATAAGGAGCACCAAAGTTGCGCCAGCCTGTACGTGTAAATATGTATTTTTAGAATGCAATAAATAGATTCTAAGAGGAAGAGGCTCGTCTCGTAGTACTTAACTGCCAACAGTTGGTACTCTCCTTGCCAGTGTGCATAACTGCATACTGATAATCACGATCAAAACTATAGGCTGTGTTGAGAACAGGGTGGAACTTTGTTAAAGTAAATCGACCGACTGTTTCGAATCTTTTAAGAGTAAACTAAAATCGGCGAGTCTCAGTTCCAACAGGTCCCATTCCCATCCCATTCTTATTGCGTGCGGATTAATTACACATTTTAACAATACAGGATTGATTTTTACAAAGGGGTGGAACTTTGTTAAAGTAAATCGACCGACTGTTTCGAATCTTTTAAGAGTACTAAACTAAAATCGGCGAGTCTCAGTTCCAACAGGTCCCATTCCCATCCCATTCTCATTGCGCGCGGATTAATTACACATTTTAACAATACAGGATTGATTTTTAAAAAGGCAATAGGCTTATCTCACGGTTCCACGCAGCAAAATAAAAATACTAACAGGCCTTATAACAGGCCATTGTACAATAAATAAACACTTGACAATTACAGGTGCAACCGACAGCCCCCTATGCAGGGGTTGCATGGATGTGGAAGAGACGGTCGAGCATATGTTGCTGGCATGTCCATCCACAATTGAAACCAGGATGGCGATTCTGGGAGAAGCATCATCGACCCGGGAGCTCCTTGAACATCCGGGCCTCCTGCTCCAACTTGTGGAGGAGTTGGGTTGGCTGAGATAAGAGAGTGGGAGAAGGGGACATGCACAAAGGCCCCGCACATGTGGGCCACGTGGAGGCACTTCAACCCACTTACAGAAGAATAGAATAGAAGAAGCTTATCTCTAAAAAGAGTTCCTCTGCCACACCATATGTAAAAAGGCGTGACGCTTGCTATCGTCTAAAGAGTTTACATTGTCGAAACACCCTGTACATAATAGTAACGCGGAAACCGACAGATCGTTTGATCGAGCACCGATTGCGATTGTGACATTACATTGAATTACGTACAAGTGTTAGGTATTATGTATACACATTGCAATCAATTACAGGTTGCTGGGTCTTAAATGCCGAGGTTTAATAGTTAATACCTACTGCCTACCAGTAGACCATTTATATTTGCATATCGGTTTTTATAGACGCTATAAAATAAAATGGAAACTATAAAGCTTCATGGTAATGATACCAGAAGATTATGGGAATGTAAGTCCCTAAGCCCACAACTTCCGAACGGGCGGTAGTATACAAAAATATTAATATTTATATTGACGTTGACTAGCGGCCGAAATCAATAACCTATCTTCAATCCCTAATCTGCAGATTTGAGATTGCTAGTGTCAATTTTGACATAAATACCATAGCGCAACTGTCAAATGTAACGCGTAATCTGCAGATCACGGATAGAGATTAAGTAATATGTATGATTTTATGGTCAATAAAATTTTTGAACTGAACTGAACTGTACATTATTCCGATGGGCTGGATGGGCCCCATGTCAAGCAAAATGGAGTATTGAATCGCTCGCTAAAACACAGCTGCGCCTCTGCCACCCTGTATGGAAAAATGCATGACGCTATGTTTGTTTGTATTCCTCAGAATATAACTCCGATCACTTTGATAGATAATGGATGATTTTGATTTTGATAAAGCCTAAAGAGCTTTTAGAGCACTCAGACAAACAGACAGATAAACGCTGGGGAATGAGAGACTTGCCCTGAGCACTTTATTAATCTGTGCCCTGATTCAAATAAAACTTACAATAAAGTCAATTATTACCATGTAGTAATTGTCATTCATAGTATTATCATCTAAGCTAAATCAATAGTATTATCATCATCATCATTATTCTTTATATGTTTATTTATTTATTTTATTGTATCCTACAGTTATTTTTGAAGTACCTACCTCAATATTTTTACTAAACTAAACAAAAAACATCAACCACATTACTCTAAACTTTACATTATTTTTTATCTTTTTTAATCTTAATTTTTCTTACTTAATTAAAATTAACGTTTGTAAATTGGGAACAAATAAGCATGTACCTACCTACTTAAATATCTTTGTCAACTGTGGTATGAATTCTTATTAAATTATCATGACAAGGCCCTTACGATACAGGCTTACAGGCAAGGACCACTGGATAACATACCGCGATGTCTCGGCAAACAGTGGACAAACCAACCATGTAACTTATATCTAATGGTGTTCTGTTTTACCTGTGTACTGTTTTAATAAACTTTTTTCATTTTTTTTTTCATAGTTAAATTCAATAGGATTCGCATTGCATAAAATATTCATCTAAGGAGTAGAATTCTTCAGTAGCGAGCCAGGTATACTGGTAAATATGGTGAAAGACTGCGTTAGTTGAGTGAGCCCTTCGAGCTACACGGTAGGAGAGGCCGCATTCCTCCAAGACTGAAGTAAAGTAAAGTAAAAGTAAAAAGTATTTATTCAAGGAAAAATGGTAGGTACACTTAAAAATGGTGGTTGACTGCTGCCATAACTAGGATAATAATATAACCTGTATTTATGGCTCGCAGGCCCGTACCTCGTCCGAGGCGTTTGTGGTAAGATTTGGATATTGAGACGGTTCAAACTGAGCCTGAATACTTTTGCCACATAAACACTATTTCTTTCAAGTGGTCTTTGCGTATAGCCTAATGTTATAACAATGAAATGAGATCCATCCATCAACCCAAATGTAATTAACCTTCAGATGTTGTCATCACACTGTAAGTGCTATTTCCTCGAAGGTATACCGAAAATGTATCCCTTCATCAACCCTAAGGGCAAAACCTTTCAAGGGTTTCTTACCCCAATAACCTCTAGTGCCCATTTATTTAACTCGATCTTCGAGCGCGTCCACAAATGTATGCGTCAGCTGTTACAGAACACATTAAGGCTAGTGGCTCGATGAACTTGAAACACTTATGCAGACACGTCTATAAAAGATCTTGGGTCAGGGATTTACACGCAATCGTAAAAGTTAGCACAAAATCCTTTCTAGGGTTCCGTACCCGACGGATGCCAAACGGGACCCTATTACTGAGACTTCTCTGTCCGTTCGTCCGTTTGTCTGTCTGTCTGTCACCAGGCTGTATCTCATGAACCGTGGTAGCTAGACAGTTGAAATTTTCAATTATTTTTTTTTTGCGATTTTTTTATAGATACGTACGTAACCCTTCGTGCGCGAGTCCGACTCGTACTTGGCCGGTTATTTTTTCATCTCTTCCAACAGGTTGTATCGTGCTCACATTTTGGGCTGAATAAAAGTATGAAGCAGAAATATTATATCGTTATTGACGAAAGTGAAAAATAAAACGTTGCATACAATTTAAAGGTGTCAATTTTAACGACTTGCGCAAAACAGTTATCCACATCTCAATATTTTATACAATACAGTATTTCTTTGCCCTTTTTATTCTATGGCAATCAGTAGAGTGTAACGTACTCTAAACAATATTATCGGATATTCAAGTGCTGGTTATTGACACCGCAAACGTCTAGTCTAGACTACAACAGCTATACACTTTTAATTGAGTCAACCGTAAGGTTTCGTAATTGTTGAAGTAGAAACAATATTAATTGTAAATATAAAAATCGGTTAAGTGCGGGTCGGTATCGCACACGAAGGGTACCGTACCATCGTACAACAAATCAAAAGCACTCAAAACAATAAAAAAATAAACAAAAAGAAAATTTAAAAAGCTTATGCCTTCACGAGATTTGAACCGATGACCTCCGGATTGAGAGTCTACATCATACCGGCTAACCACAACCATGTGGGTTGACGCGAAATATGCTATCATATTTAAATGTGTAGTATATGTGTCTATGACATGGTTGCTATGACAATAAATAAACAGTTTCAGTCAAGATCTCCATTTTGAAATGCGTAAGTGTATCTAAACACGTCTCTTATATCGGGGCCCCCTTTAATTTGCAATATCTCTCGTATTTCAGTATTTGTGGTTGGTGCGGCAACAGATATACACATTCTGTGAAAATTTCAGCTTTCTAGCTATTACGGTTCGTGCAGACGGACCCAGTGACAGACAGGACGGACGGACGGACGGACGGACGGACGGATAGACGGACAGCGAAGTCTCAGTAATAGGGTCCCGTTTGGCACCCTTCGGGTACGGTACCCTAAAAATAGCACCCGGAATAGAGTTTTGCTTAGAAACAATAATTAAATGTAAGTATAAAAATAGCATCCACAATTTAGACATTAAAATTATATAAAAAAAAAATTGACATTAAAATTATTTTGACAGTGGGTACCAAGACGTCAATAAATGTCTAATTTTTGACGTTGGTACCCACTGTCAAACTAATTTTAATGTCTGACTGACTGAACTGACTGACCAAACGAGGTGTATTTGTAACGTCATGTTAGTCATGTTACACAGCGTCATGTAAGATCAATTTTTAAAACACGCTGAAGGAACTTTATTAAACCTATTTTAATTAATAATAATATCCCTGACCGTTTTCGGTACGACAAAATGTGAGTGTTCAACTATTGGTAATGTGATCGAACACAAAGCACGTACGAGGTGATCGTGAGCAGTTTACTTGTACGACGGCATGGCACGTGCGCGTGCGTGATACCTTTATCGCGCTATGTTGAAACTTCGAAATCAAGCTGGAGATTTACAAAAAGTCGATTAATTGCCTTTCACAGGGCATTAACAGATGTAAGCAGTCATTGGACGGGTAGTTACAGTCTTCACAAAATAAAAGGCCAGTTTTGACAGTTCACGCCCATGAAGTTTTAACCCCTAACGCGTAGGTAATAGAAGCGGTTTTTAGGTGCAACTTGTACGCTTTGCTTGTACGCAACAGTTGGCTTTTATTACGATAGCGGCAGATATAACACAATATTTGTCCTACAAAAAAGGGCCATTCGGGCTATCTATCAACTAGATGCTAGGCAATCACTGAGGGACAAATTCAAAAATATCAATATACTTACTGTTAGCTGTCAATACATTTATGAAAATATCATGTACACCAGAAAAAAACATAGGTTTATTTAAGACTTTAGGTCATAATCATAGTATTAGCACTAGAAATAGAAATAAGATATGCCCGCCTTCAGACTCAGTAAGGTTGCTCACTCTTTTATGGGAGTATGTGTTAGTTTTTATAATAAAATACCTAATGAAGCAACGGACCTACCAGAAAGGAGGTTCAAAAACTATGTCAAAAACGGCCTATTGAAGAAGTCTTATTACATTATTTAGATGACAAAACTGCATGGTCTTTACCATCTCAGCTCACAGAAATCCAAAGAGGGGCGATGGACTGAGTCAGTACGTCTCTTCTCGGTGTATTTCCTTAGACTTAAGTAGAAATACATAACATTGTATTTTTAAGGCTCTGATATTTTAAAGGTTCGGGGGAGTTTCTTGCCCTTCTTTGCTCCATCCCTAAGCCCACAACTTCCGAACGGGCGGTAGTATACAAAAATATTAATATTATATTGACGTTGACTAAGTAATATGTATGATTTTATGGTCAATAAAAATTTTGAACTTGAACTTGAACTTACCTACGCATTAGGGGTTAAAACTTCATGGGCGTGAACTGTCAAAACGGGCCTTTAATTTTGTGAAGACTTTAATTATTAAATCTATATACAATTAACTCACTACTAAAAACAATCTAATTAAATAAAAAATATCCTTAAGGTCACCGCCGCCGTCGAGTGGCAGGGTGCCCAACATGCTGGCACCATTACCTCGCTGTATCGCTAGGCTAATTCGCTGAGCGAGGTAGGTGCCAGCCGACGAGTCTCTTCCGAGCGTCAGTCCCCCACGGCCCGAGGGTCTCTACGCCAAACGGCACAAATATGTAACCCTCCCCAAGGGCGGCATATTTGCGCCGTTTCAAACCCTCTGCAGAGTCCGCCGCGGCACCGGCCCTGGAAGAAGTCGCTGGTAAATGGGATGGCGCTAGTGTGTCAACACACGTTGCATCCCATACCAACGACTTCCCATGCTGCCACGGAATGTGCAAGTTTAATTTTTTCATTTTAAAATATGTATCTACTTACCGATATTAGATCAAATGGTTTTACAGTAAGTTTTTCAAAATAATGTCCTCAACAACCACCCCCAGACTAGTATTAACATCACTATTGTTTTTTTTTCTGTGCTTTCTTTATTTTCACTTGTTCAATTCAATACGAGTAGGTATGTTAACCAAGTAAAGTATAAAATAATAAATCCGATGATTATGCGCCATGTTTCTATTAGGCTGTGATCTGAGATGTGATATCTGCAAATCTATGATAAAGTTAATAGTTTTATTTTATTAGATAAATGCGAAGATTTTGCAATCAATATGATATCTATAAGATTAGCCGGTTACGAGTTTTCATTAAGTTCGTAGATTTTAATAAAATCGCACATCTTTTATCTGTTGTTAAATTGCAAGATACCTATCTATTGATCTATACGCTGGTAAGTAAGTTCATTTACTTTTAGTTGGCTCAGGATATTTTTCATTATTTATATTGTTAATAGATAATAAAACACTATTAGACCGTAAGAAGTAGCTGTTGAAATATTCTTACATTCTCTTTGTTATTAAGCGCCTTATATTTTTTTTCAAGCCTAAATAAACCCAAACAAAACACCAAGTACTTTTCAACAACCACGGAACCCGAGTTTTTATTATAAGCACTGGAGCTTGGTTGTTAATTTGTTATGCCCAATATCTCTGAAACACTATAATTTACTATTTGAATAGCTAGTTATGTATGCAAGTAGTTATTGATGGCTGTGGGTTTTAAGATTATGATGTGTAATTATAGGATAGTAGTGGACTAACTAAAAATTTATAAAGTACACATAGGTACCTGTTTTGTGTATACTATGTATTATGTATTTTTATACACAACACATGAATACACAATTAATGTAACGTTAGTAGATAACAAGAATAATTTTAAATTCGGAGTATTACATATCAATGGTACTGTTATTCTATACATAAAAATCGCTGCTTGTAAAATAACAAAAAATACAATTATAAATAAATAACATGACGTAACAAAGAAAGACTAATGTCTGTTAATGTAAAGCAAAATGTATCATAGGACAATTAGGGACTCTAAAAACTCAATTACCAACCCTCAAACTAAAATATTAAAACTTTGCTCTAGCACATTAGATTAGCTTTGAAGATAATAGGTGAAACCTTTTAGAACAAAAAGCTTATTTATAAATATATAAATATAATCTGGGCAAACTTAATAGAAAACTCTAATAACAACAACCACATAGCTTAGGGTCACGTGACACGCCGATTTTCTCGTTAGGGGTCAGGGAGCACTTAACCAGTGGAGAGCGCATGGAAACATTTTTCCTTTGAAACACAACTCACGAATTTACGGGCGGCGGGGTACGAGGTAAGAGAGCTGTGTGTCGTGTGTGTGTGATTGATCAGCCGCTACAAAACTGTCTGGCGGCCCGTCATCGTAAATAGATTCCGTATGTTGAATACAACTAACGTTTGGCAAGCCGCATACCCCCACAGGCGCAGTCAATTGGATATATAGTCTCTGTAAGGGGTGGTGAAGGCCCAGTTAACGAACGTTAAAAATAGCTGAAAATCGCTTACCAACATTTTATTTTCTTACCTTACTTACTTGAGAATGAAGATGAAGTAGGAAGATATTCTGCGGTTCCATTTCATTATTTCCGCCTTGAAACCTGCCGTACACATTTGACATTATTACTTTCATTTCGTGGTTTCAATAAATAAATGTTATATTTTTGGTTGAGTCAGCATTAGGTATGTATTAATGATCTGATCACTCAAGCTACCTAAAACAGTAGATACTTGTAGCAGATCCCAAACTGTCGGGGTAAAACAGTAGATACTTGTAGCAGATCCCAAACTGTCGGGGTAAAACAGTAGATACTTGTAGCAGATCCCAAACTGTCGGGGTAAAACAGTAGATACTTGTAGCAGATCCCAAACTGTCGGGGTAAAACAGTAGATACTTGTAGCAGATCCCAAACTGTCGGGGTAAAACAGTAGATACTTGTAGCAGATCCCAAACTGTCGGGGTAAAACAGTAGGTACTTGTAGCAGATCCCAAACTGTCGGGGTAAAACAGTAGATACTTGTAGCAGATCCCAAACTGTCGGGGTAAAACAGTAGATACTTGTAGCAGATCCCAAACTGTCGGGGTAAAACAGTAGATACTTGTAGCAGATCCCAAACTGTCGGGGTAAAACAGTAGATACTTGTAGCAGATCCCAAACTGTCGGGGTAAAACAGTAGATACTTGTAGCAGATCCCAAACTGTCGGGGTAAAACAGTAGGTACTTGTAGCAGATCCCAAACTGTCGGGGTAAAACAGTAGATACTTGTAGCAGATCCCAAACTGTCGGGGTAAAACAGTAGATACTTGTAGCAGATCCCAAACTGTCGGGGTAAAACAGTAGATACTTGTAGCAGATCCCAAACTGTCGGGGTAAAACAGTAGATACTTGTAGCAGATCCCAAACTGTCGGGGTAAAACAGTAGATACTTGTAGCAGATCCCAAACTGTCGGGGTAAAACAGTAGATACTTGTAGCAGATCCCAAACTGTCGGGGTAAAACAGTAGATACTTGTAGCAGATCCCAAACTGTCGGGGTAAAACAGTAGATACTTGTAGCAGATCCCAAACTGTCGGGGTAAAACAGTAGATACTTGTAGCAGATCCCAAACTGTCGGGGTAAAACAGTAGATACTTGTAGCAGATCCCAAACTGTCGGGGTAAAACAGTAGATACTTGTAGCAGATCCCAAACTGTCGGGGTAAAACAGTAGATACTTGTAGCAGATCCCAAACTGTCGGGGTAAAACAGTAGATACTTGTAGCAGATCCCAAACTGTCGGGGTAAAACAGTAGATACTTGTAGCAGATCCCAAACTGTCGGGGTAAAACAGTAGATACTTGTAGCAGATCCCAAACTGTCGGGGTAAAACAGTAGATACTTGTAGCAGATCCCAAACTGTCGGGGTAAAACAGTAGATACTTGTAGCAGATCCCAAACTGTCGGGGTAAAACAGTAGATACTTGTAGCAGATCACAAACTGTCGGGGTAAAACAGTAGATACTTGTAGCAGATCACAAACTGTCGGGGTAAAACAGTAGGTACTTGTAGCAGATCCCAAACTGTCGGGGTAAAACAGTAGATACTTGTAGCAGATCCCAAACTGTCGGGGTAAAACAGTAGATACTTGTAGCAGATCCCAAACTGTCGGGGTAAAACAGTAGATACTTGTAGCAGATCCCAAACTGTCGGGGTAAAACAGTAGATACTTGTAGCAGATCCCCAACTGTCGGGGTAAAACAGTAGATACTTGTAGCAGATCCCAAATTACTGTCGGGGTAAAACAGTAGATACTTGTAGCAGATCCCAAACTGTCGGGGTAAAACAGTAGATACTTGTAGCAGATCCCAAACTGTCGGGGTAAAACAGTAGATACTTGTAGCAGATCCCCAACTGTCGGGGTAAAACAGTAGATACTTGTAGCAGATCCCAAACTGTCGGGGTAAAACAGTAGATACTTGTAGCAGATCCCCAACTGTCGGGGTAAAACAGTAGATACTTGTAGCAGATCCCAAACTGTCGGGGTAAAACAGTAGATACTTGTAGCAGATCCCAAACTGTCGGGGTAAAACAGTAGATACTTGTAGCAGATCCCCAACTGTCGGGGTAAAACAGTAGATACTTGTAGCAGATCCCAAACTGTCGGGGTAAAACAGTAGATACTTGTAGCAGATCCCAAACTGTCGGGGTAAAACAGTAGATACTTGTAGCAGATCCCAAACTGTCGGGGTAAAACAGTAGATACTTGTAGCAGATCCCCAACTGTCGGGGTAAAACAGTAGATACTTGTAGCAGATCCCAAACTGTCGGGGTAAAACAGTAGATACTTGTAGCAGATCCCCAACTGTCGGGGTAAAACAGTAGATACTTGTAGCAGATCACAAACTGTCGGGGTAAAACAGTAGATACTTGTAGCAGATCCCAAACTGTCGGGGTAAAACAGTAGATACTTGTAGCAGATCCCAAACTGTCGGGGTAAAACAGTAGATACTTGTAGCAGATCCCAAACTGTCGGGGTAAAACAGTAGATACTTGTAGCAGATCCCAAACTGTCGGGGTAAAACAGTAGATACTTGTAGCAGATCCCAAACTGTCGGGGTAAAACAGTAGGTACTTGTAGCAGATCCCAAACTGTCGGGGTAAAACAGTAGATACTTGTAGCAGATCCCAAACTGTCGGGGTAAAACAGTAGATACTTGTAGCAGATCCCAAACTGTCGGGGTAAAACAGTAGATACTTGTAGCAGATCCCAAACTGTCGGGGTAAAACAGTAGATACTTGTAGCAGATCCCAAACTGTCGGGGTAAAACAGTAGATACTTGTAGCAGATCCCAAACTGTCGGGGTAAAACAGTAGATACTTGTAGCAGATCCCAAACTGTCGGGGTAAAACAGTAGATACTTGTAGCAGATCACAAACTGTCGGGGTAAAACAGTAGATACTTGTAGCAGATCCCAAACTGTCGGGGTAAAACAGTAGATACTTGTAGCAGATCCCAAACTGTCGGGGTAAAACAGTAGATACTTGTAGCAGATCCCAAACTGTCGGGGTAAAACAGTAGATACTTGTAGCAGATCCCAAACTGTCGGGGTAAAACAGTAGATACTTGTAGCAGATCACAAACTGTCGGGGTAAAATAAAACAGTAGATACTTGTAGCATCTGCTACATAATACATAGTATACACAAAACAGGTATTAATGATCTGATCACTCAAGCTACCTAAAACAGTAAATACTTGTAGCAGATCCCAAACTGTCGGGGTAAAACAGTAGATACTTGTAGCAGATCCCCAACTGTCGGGGTAAAACAGTAGATACTTGTAGCAGATCCCAAACTGTCGGGGTAAAACAGTAGATACTTGTAGCAGATCCCAAACTGTCGGGGTAAAATAGTAGATACTTGTAGCAGATCACAAACTGTCGGGGTAAAACAGTAGATACTTGTAGCAGATCACAAACTGTCGGGGTAAAACAGTAGGTACTTGTAGCAGATCCCAAACTGTCGGGGTAAAACAGTAGATACTTGTAGCAGATCCCAAACTGTCGGGGTAAAACAGTAGATACTTGTAGCAGATCCCAAACTGTCGGGGTAAAACAGTAGATACTTGTAGCAGATCCCAAACTGTCGGGGTAAAACAGTAGATACTTGTAGCAGATCACAAACAGTCGGGGTAAAATAAAACAGTAGATAGTTGTAGCAGATCCCAAACTGTCGGGGTAAAACAGTAGATACTTGTAGCAGATCACAAACTGTCGGGGTAAAATAAAACAGTAGATACTTGTAGCATCTGCTACATAATACATAGCATACACAAAACAGGTATTAATGATCTGATCACTCAAGCTACCTAAAACAGTAAATACTTGTAGCAGATCCCAAACTGTCGGGGTAAAACAGTAGATACTTGTAGCAGATCCCAAACTGTCGGGGTAAAACAGTAGATACTTGTAGCAGATCCCAAACTGTCGGGGTAAAACAGTAGATACTTGTAGCAGATCCCAAACTGTCGGGGTAAAACCGTAGATACTTGTAGCAGATCCCAAACTGTCGGGGTAAAACAGTAGATACTTGTAGCAGATCCCCAACTGTCGGGGTAAAACAGTAGATACTTGTAGCAGATCCCAAATTACTGTCGGGGTAAAACAGTAGATACTTGTAGCAGATCCCAAACTGTCGGGGTAAAACAGTAGATACTTGTAGCAGATCCCAAACTGTCGGGGTAAAACAGTAGATACTTGTAGCAGATCCCAAACTGTCGGGGTAAAACAGTAGATACTTGTAGCAGATCCCCAACTGTCGGGGTAAAACAGTAGATACTTGTAGCAGATCCCAAACTGTCGGGGTAAAACAGTAGATACTTGTAGCAGATCCCCAACTGTCGGGGTAAAACAGTAGATACTTGTAGCAGATCACAAACTGTCGGGGTAAAACAGTAGATACTTGTAGCAGATCCCAAACTGTCGGGGTAAAACAGTAGATACTTGTAGCAGATCCCCAACTGTCGGGGTAAAATAAAACAGTAGATACTTGTAGCAGATCCCAAACTGTCGGGGTAAAACAGTAGATACTTGTAGCAGATCCCAAACTGTCGGGGTAAAACAGTAGATACTTGTAGCAGATCCCAAACTGTCGGGGTAAAACAGTAGATACTTGTAGCAGATCCCAAACTGTCGGGGTAAAATAGTAGATACTTGTAGCAGATCCCAAACTGTCGGGGTAAAACAGTAGATACTTGTAGCAGATCCCCAACTGTCGGGGTAAAACAGTAGATACTTGTAGCAGATCCCAAATTACTGTCGGGGTAAAACAGTAGATACTTGTAGCAGATCCCAAACTGTCGGGGTAAAACAGTAGATACTTGTAGCAGATCCCAAACTGTCGGGGTAAAACAGTAGATACTTGTAGCAGATCCCAAACTGTCGGGGTAAAACAGTAGATACTTGTAGCAGATCCCCAACTGTCGGGGTAAAACAGTAGATACTTGTAGCAGATCCCAAACTGTCGGGGTAAAATAAAACAGTAGATACTTGTAGCAGATCCCAAACTGTCGGGGTAAAACAGTAGATACTTGTAGCAGATCCCAAACTGTCGGGGTAAAACAGTAGATACTTGTAGCAGATCCCCAACTGTCGGGGTAAAACAGTAGATACTTGTAGCAGATCCCAAATTACTGTCGGGGTAAAACAGTAGATACTTGTAGCAGATCCCCAACTGTCGGGGTAAAACAGTAGATACTTGTAGCAGATCCCCAACTGTCGGGGTAAAACAGTAGATACTTGTAGCAGATCCCAAATTACTGTCGGGGTAAAACAGTAGATACTTGTAGCAGATCCCCAACTGTCGGGGTAAAACAGTAGATACTTGTAGCAGATCCCAAACTGTCGGGGTAAAACAGTAGGTACTTGTAGCAGATCCCAAACTGTCGGGGTAAAACAGTAGATACTTGTAGCAGATCCCAAACTGTCGGGGTAAAACAGTAGATACTTGTAGCAGATCCCAAACTGTCGGGGTAAAACAGTAGATACTTGTAGCAGATCCCAAACTGTCGGGGTAAAACAGTAGATACTTGTAGCAGATCCCAAACTGTCGGGGTAAAACAGTAGATACTTGTAGCAGATCCCAAACTGTCGGGGTAAAACAGTAGATACTTGTAGCAGATCCCCAACTGTCGGGGTAAAACAGTAGATACTTGTAGCAGATCCCAAATTACTGTCGGGGTAAAACAGTAGATACTTGTAGCAGATCCCCAACTGTCGGGGTAAAACAGTAGATACTTGTAGCAGATCCCCAACTGTCGGGGTAAAACAGTAGATACTTGTAGCAGATCCCAAACTGTCGGGGTAAAACAGTAGATACTTGTAGCAGATCCCAAACTGTCGGGGTAAAACAGTAGATACTTGTAGCAGATCCCAAATTACTGTCGGGGTAAAACAGTAGATACTTGTAGCAGATCCCCAACTGTCGGGGTAAAACAGTAGATACTTGTAGCAGATCCCCAACTGTCGGGGTAAAACAGTAGATACTTGTAGCAGATCCCCAACTGTCGGGGTAAAACAGTAGATACTTGTAGCAGATCCCAAATTACTGTCGGGGTAAAACAGTAGATACTTGTAGCAGATCCCCAACTGTCGGGGTAAAACAGTAGATACTTGTAGCAGATCCCCAACTGTCGGGGTAAAACAGTAGATACTTGTAGCAGATCCCAAACTGTCGGGGTAAAACAGTAGATACTTGTAGCAGATCCCAAACTGTCGGGGTAAAACAGTAGATACTTGTAGCAGATCCCAAATTACTGTCGGGGTAAAACAGTAGATACTTGTAGCAGATCCCCAACTGTCGGGGTAAAACAGTAGATACTTGTAGCAGATCCCCAACTGTCGGGGTAAAACAGTAGATACTTGTAGCAGATCCCAAACTGTCGGGGTAAAACAGTAGATACTTGTAGCAGATCCCCAACTGTCGGGGTAAAACAGTACATACTTGTAGCAGATCCCAAATTACTGTCGGGGTAAAACAGTAGATACTTGTAGCAGATCCCAAACTGTCGGGGTAAAACAGTAGATACTTGTAGCAGATCCCCAACTGTCGGGGTAAAACAGTAGATACTTGTAGCAGATCCCAAACTGTCGGGGTAAAACAGTAGATACTTGTAGCAGATCCCAAACTGTCGGGGTAAAACAGTAGATACTTGTAGCAGATCCCCAACTGTCGGGGTAAAACAGTAGATACTTGTAGCAGATCCCAAACTGTCGGGGTAAAACAGTAGGTACTTGTAGCAGATCCCAAACTGTCGGGGTAAAACAGTAGATACTTGTAGCAGATCCCAAACTGTCGGGGTAAAACAGTAGATACTTGTAGCAGATCCCAAACTGTCGGGGTAAAACAGTAGATACTTGTAGCAGATCCCAAACTGTCGGGGTAAAACAGTAGATACTTGTAGCAGATCCCAAATTACTGTCGGGGTAAAACAGTAGATACTTGTAGCAGATCCCCAACTGTCGGGGTAAAACAGTAGATACTTGTAGCAGATCCCCAACTGTCGGGGTAAAACAGTAGATACTTGTAGCAGATCCCAAACTGTCGGGGTAAAACAGTAGATACTTGTAGCAGATCCCCAACTGTCGGGGTAAAACAGTAGATACTTGTAGCAGATCCCCAACTGTCGGGGTAAAACAGTAGATACTTGTAGCAGATCCCCAACTGTCGGGGTAAAACAGTAGATACTTGTAGCAGATCCCAAACTGTCGGGGTAAAACAGTAGATACTTGTAGCAGATCCCAAACTGTCGGGGTAAAACAGTAGATACTTGTAGCAGATCCCCAACTGTCGGAGTAAAACAGTAGATACTTGTAGCAGATCCCAAACTGTCGGGGTAAAACAGTAGGTACTTGTAGCAGATCCCAAACTGTCGGGGTAAAACAGTAGATACTTGTAGCAGATCCCAAACTGTCGGGGTAAAACAGTAGATACTTGTAGCAGATCCCAAACTGTCGGGGTAAAACAGTAGATACTTGTAGCAGATCACAAACTGTCGGGGTAAAACAGTAGATACTTGTAGCAGATCCCAAACTGTCGGGGTAAAACAGTAGATACTTGTAGCAGATCCCAAACTGTCGGGGTAAAACAGTAGATACTTGTAGCAGATCCCAAACTGTCGGGGTAAAACAGTAGATACTTGTAGCAGATCCCAAACTGTCGGGGTAAAACAGTAGATACTTGTAGCAGATCCCAAACTGTCGGGGTAAAACAGTAGATACTTGTAGCAGATCCCAAACTGTCGGGGTAAAACAGTAGGTACTTGTAGCAGATCCCAAACTGTCGGGGTAAAACAGTAGATACTTGTAGCAGATCCCAAACTGTCGGGGTAAAACAGTAGGTACTTGTAGCAGATCCCAAACTGTCGGGGTAAAACAGTAGATACTTGTAGCAGATCCCAAACTGTCGGGGTAAAACAGTAGATACTTGTAGCAGATCCCAAACTGTCGGGGTAAAACAGTAGATACTTGTAGCAGATCCCAAACTGTCGGGGTAAAACAGTAGATACTTGTAGCAGATCCCAAACTGTCGGGGTAAAACAGTAGATACTTGTAGCAGATCCCAAACTGTCGGGGTAAAACAGTAGGTACTTGTAGCAGATCCCAAACTGTCGGGGTAAAACAGTAGATACTTGTAGCAGATCCCAAACTGTCGGGGTAAAACAGTAGGTACTTGTAGCAGATCCCAAACTGTCGGGGTAAAACAGTAGATACTTGTAGCAGATCCCAAACTGTCGGGGTAAAACAGTAGGTACTTGTAGCAGATCCCAAACTGTCGGGGTAAAACAGTAGATACTTGTAGCAGATCCCAAACTGTCGGGGTAAAACAGTAGATACTTGTAGCAGATCCCAAACTGTCGGGGTAAAACAGTAGATACTTGTAGCAGATCCCCAACTGTCGGAGTAAAACAGTAGATACTTGTAGCAGATCCCAAACTGTCGGGGTAAAACAGTAGGTACTTGTAGCAGATCCCAAACTGTCGGGGTAAAACAGTAGATACTTGTAGCAGATCCCAAACTGTCGGGGTAAAACAGTAGATACTTGTAGCAGATCCCAAACTGTCGGGGTAAAACAGTAGATACTTGTAGCAGATCACAAACTGTCGGGGTAAAACAGTAGATACTTGTAGCAGATCCCAAACTGTCGGGGTAAAACAGTAGATACTTGTAGCAGATCCCAAACTGTCGGGGTAAAACAGTAGATACTTGTAGCAGATCCCAAACTGTCGGGGTAAAACAGTAGATACTTGTAGCAGATCCCAAACTGTCGGGGTAAAACAGTAGATACTTGTAGCAGATCCCAAACTGTCGGGGTAAAACAGTAGATACTTGTAGCAGATCCCAAACTGTCGGGGTAAAACAGTAGGTACTTGTAGCAGATCCCAAACTGTCGGGGTAAAACAGTAGATACTTGTAGCAGATCCCAAACTGTCGGGGTAAAACAGTAGGTACTTGTAGCAGATCCCAAACTGTCGGGGTAAAACAGTAGATACTTGTAGCAGATCCCAAACTGTCGGGGTAAAACAGTAGATACTTGTAGCAGATCCCAAACTGTCGGGGTAAAACAGTAGATACTTGTAGCAGATCCCAAACTGTCGGGGTAAAACAGTAGATACTTGTAGCAGATCCCAAACTGTCGGGGTAAAACAGTAGATACTTGTAGCAGATCCCAAACTGTCGGGGTAAAACAGTAGGTACTTGTAGCAGATCCCAAACTGTCGGGGTAAAACAGTAGATACTTGTAGCAGATCCCAAACTGTCGGGGTAAAACAGTAGGTACTTGTAGCAGATCCCAAACTGTCGGGGTAAAACAGTAGATACTTGTAGCAGATCCCAAACTGTCGGGGTAAAACAGTAGGTACTTGTAGCAGATCCCAAACTGTCGGGGTAAAACAGTAGATACTTGTAGCAGATCCCAAACTGTCGGGGTAAAACAGTAGATACTTGTAGCAGATCCCAAACTGTCGGGGTAAAACAGTAGATACTTGTAGCAGATCCCAAACTGTCGGGGTAAAACAGTAGGTACTTGTAGCAGATCCCAAACTGTCGGGGTAAAACAGTAGATACTTGTAGCAGATCCCAAACTGTCGGGGTAAAACAGTAGATACTTGTAGCAGATCCCAAACTGTCGGGGTAAAACAGTAGATACTTGTAGCAGATCCCAAACTGTCGGGGTAAAACAGTAGATACTTGTAGCAGATCCCAAACTGTCGGGGTAAAACAGTAGATACTTGTAGCAGATCCCAAACTGTCGGGGTAAAACAGTAGGTACTTGTAGCAGATCCCAAACTGTCGGGGTAAAACAGTAGATACTTGTAGCAGATCCCAAACTGTCGGGGTAAAACAGTAGATACTTGTAGCAGATCCCAAACTGTCGGGGTAAAACAGTAGATACTTGTAGCAGATCCCAAACTGTCGGGGTAAAACAGTAGGTACTTGTAGCAGATCCCAAACTGTCGGGGTAAAACAGTAGATACTTGTAGCAGATCCCAAACTGTCGGGGTAAAACAGTAGATACTTGTAGCAGATCCCAAACTGTCGGGGTAAAACAGTAGATACTTGTAGCAGATCCCAAACTGTCGGGGTAAAACAGTAGGTACTTGTAGCAGATCCCAAACTGTCGGGGTAAAACAGTAGATACTTGTAGCAGATCCCAAACTGTCGGGGTAAAACAGTAGGTACTTGTAGCAGATCCCAAACTGTCGGGGTAAAACAGTAGATACTTGTAGCAGATCCCAAACTGTCGGGGTAAAACAGTAGGTACTTGTAGCAGATCCCAAACTGTCGGGGTAAAACAGTAGATACTTGTAGCAGATCCCAAACTGTCGGGGTAAAACAGTAGATACTTGTAGCAGATCCCAAACTGTCGGGGTAAAACAGTAGATACTTGTAGCAGATCCCAAACTGTCGGGGTAAAACAGTAGGTACTTGTAGCAGATCCCAAACTGTCGGGGTAAAACAGTAGATACTTGTAGCAGATCCCAAACTGTCGGGGTAAAACAGTAGATACTTGTAGCAGATCCCAAACTGTCGGGGTAAAACAGTAGATACTTGTAGCAGATCCCAAACTGTCGGGGTAAAACAGTAGATACTTGTAGCAGATCCCAAACTGTCGGGGTAAAACAGTAGATACTTGTAGCAGATCCCAAACTGTCGGGGTAAAATAAAACAGTAGATACTTGTAGCAGATCCCAAACTGTCGGGGTAAAACAGTAGATACTTGTAGTAGCAGATCCCAAACTGTCGGGGTAAAACAGTAGATACTTGTAGCAGATCCCAAACTGTCGGGGTAAAACAGTAGATACTTGTAGCAGATCCCAAACTGTCGGGGTAAAACAGTAGATACTTGTAGCAGATCCCAAACTGTCGGGGTAAAATAAAACAGTAGATACTTGTAGCAGATCCCAAACTGTCGGGGTAAAACAGTAGATACTTGTAGCAGATCCCAAACTGTCGGGGTAAAACAGTAAATACTTGTAGCAGATCCCAAACTGTCGGGGTAAAACAGTAGATACTTGTAGCAGATCCCAAACTGTCGGGGTAAAACAGTAGATACTTGTAGCAGATCCCAAACTGTCGGGGTAAAACAGTAGGTACTTGTAGCAGATCCCAAACTGTCGGGGTAAAACAGTAGATACTTGTAGCAGATCCCAAACTGTCGGGGTAAAACAGTAGGTACTTGTAGCAGATCCCAAACTGTCGGGGTAAAACAGTAGATACTTGTAGCAGATCCCAAACTGTCGGGGTAAAACAGTAGGTACTTGTAGCAGATCCCAAACTGTCGGGGTAAAACAGTAGATACTTGTAGCAGATCCCAAACTGTCGGGGTAAAACAGTAGATACTTGTAGCAGATCCCAAACTGTCGGGGTAAAACAGTAGATACTTGTAGCAGATCCCAAACTGTCGGGGTAAAACAGTAGATACTTGTAGCAGATCCCAAACTGTCGGGGTAAAACAGTAGGTACTTGTAGCAGATCCCAAACTGTCGGGGTAAAACAGTAGATACTTGTAGCAGATCCCAAACTGTCGGGGTAAAACAGTAGATACTTGTAGCAGATCCCAAACTGTCGGGGTAAAACAGTAGATACTTGTAGCAGATCCCAAACTGTCGGGGTAAAACAGTAGATACTTGTAGCAGATCCCAAACTGTCGGGGTAAAACAGTAGATACTTGTAGCAGATCCCAAACTGTCGGGGTAAAACAGTAGATACTTGTAGCAGATCCCAAACTGTCGGGGTAAAATAAAACAGTAGATACTTGTAGCAGATCCCAAACTGTCGGGGTAAAACAGTAGATACTTGTAGTAGCAGATCCCAAACTGTCGGGGTAAAACAGTAGATACTTGTAGCAGATCCCAAACTGTCGGGGTAAAACAGTAGATACTTGTAGCAGATCCCAAACTGTCGGGGTAAAACAGTAGATACTTGTAGCAGATCCCAAACTGTCGGGGTAAAATAAAACAGTAGATACTTGTAGCAGATCCCAAACTGTCGGGGTAAAACAGTAGATACTTGTAGCAGATCCCAAACTGTCGGGGTAAAACAGTAAATACTTGTAGCAGATCCCAAACTGTCGGGGTAAAACAGTAGATACTTGTAGCAGATCCCAAACTGTCGGGGTAAAACAGTAAATACTTGTAGCAGATCCCAAACTGTCGGCGTAAAACAGTAGATACTTGTAGCAGATCCCAAACTGTCGGGGTAAAACAGTAGATACTTGTAGCAGATCCCAAACTGTCGGGGTAAAACAGTAAATACTTGTAGCAGATCCCAAACTGTCGGGGTAAAATAAAACAGTAGATACTTGTAGCAGATCCCAAACTGTCGGGGTAAAACAGTAGATACTTGTAGCAGATCCCAAACTGTCGGGGTAAAACAGTAGATACTTGTAGCAGATCCCAAACTGTCGGGGTAAAACAGTAGATACTTGTAGCAGATCCCAAACTGTCGGGGTAAAACAGTAGATACTTGTAGCAGATCCCAAACTGTCGGGGTAAAACAGTAGATACTTGTAGCAGATCCCAAACTGTCGGGGTAAAACAGTAAATACTTGTAGCAGATCCCAAACTGTCGGGGTAAAATAAAACAGTAGATACTTGTAGCAGATCCCAAACTGTCGGGGTAAAACAGTAGATACTTGTAGCAGATCCCAAACTGTCGGGGTAAAACAGTAGATACTTGTAGCAGATCCCAAACTGTCGGGGTAAAACAGTAGATACTTGTAGCAGATCCCAAACTGTCGGGGTAAAACAGTAGATACTTGTAGCAGATCCCAAACTGTCGGGGTAAAACAGTAGATACTTGTAGCAGATCCCAAACTGTCGGGGTAAAAAGGCTTTATTATATGTATTATGTTATGCAGGTATCTCCCTTTCCTTTCCGAACGTAACTCCTCTAATTGATAATATTAAAAAAAAATAGGAGCTGTTTTTATTATCTCATACGAAAATAGATGGGAAACGATGGGACCCGTATTTTTTATTTTAGTGTTTATTCTTATTTTTAAGTTATAATTCAAGATTTTTAGAGTTACTCATTCTAAAAGGGCGTAAGTACAATGTCAGGATTATAAAACGTTGAACTTTTGCCCGTCATTGCATCAATAAAAAATTAAAATGTCATTATTCTGTCATAATATCACCCCCTGTTCCGAGTCACGCCAAAATCGATTACAGTCCGAGTCAGTTTTGGGCTTTTGGCGATACAAAACGATGGCATCTTAGACGCTGTATTCGATTATGGCGCTGACGGCGATGTCGCGGAACGCACTGTCAATATGTGTAAATACTCTTTTGTTGTTGTGCAACTTCGTGACAAGTTGACAACCAGCAGTGACAAAATTTAGATGACAGATGATGACTGACAGTTGCTTTTTTATTTATATCTAGCCTATGGAACACATGCCATAAATCCTGACATTGATAATTTGGACAACATTTCAGTTTTTATTATTTAACTCTTAAATTACTGATCTAAAAATTCTGAAAAAAATATCTAAGAGCTCAGAACACTTAAATCTCGAAATGGTTTTCTAATTTTAGTACCTTATCAAAATGAAAGGTTGTTAATTACCAATACCACGCCGTCACCGTACAAACTAAAACCAGCATTTTCTTGTAGTTACGAAAATTACCGACATCCCGCAGTTAACGAGCTGACAAGATGATTAACAGCCGATTAGCAGCCGATTAACACGAGCCAACAGCTAATGGCTGAGGCGTGTACTGTACGGTACGACCCAAAAAAACGTATACCTATCTCAAGTAGAGCTGTTTCAATCTCCATTTGCGAAATGCTTTGTATGTGTAAAGGCGTAAAGGTCCCGAGTTCGAGTCCCGGCTGGGGACAAAAAAAAAGCCCCCAGGTTTTGGATGTTTACATGTTTGTGATGTCGGTGTTTCTGGTTCCCACGACACAGGGTATCCTAGTGTGGGGCCAGAAGCTATGTATGTGCCTGTATGTAAATGTTTATGTTTTTATGTTTATGTAAAGCTTTGGTTTCCTCCAAAGCGGTGGCGTCATGAAGCGGCCGTAATACAACGGTGAATGACGTCACTAGAACGTTGTGTAGGTAAACAAAATCCCAACAAAACATGCATATGCATATACAAAAACGCCAGTCTCGCAGCCTGCGCAGTTTATTCTACCGTAAAAAGTTGTGAGATCTAATTTTAAACCAAGTCGGTTAATTTAACCAGTATCTGTGTATGGTAGAATCTTTCCAACAACTTTATTATCGTATACTGTTAAGTACCTACCTAATTAGTTAACTAATAACATTTATAGTGATCGGATCAATATAAGACATCTTTATTTCTTCAATAATAATTAGAATGACTTGGCAATCGCACGTAGAAAAGTTGTCGACTATAGGACCGTGTGTGCAACGTAAATGTACCTATTGCTCTCGCTCCGAAATAATTCGTTGTTTTCTTATTAGTTAAGTTTATCTTTATTTAGAGATATGTTGTGTTGAGTAATAATATTCATTTGTGCTCTGGGTGCTATAGAGTGGTCAGTTGAGCGCGATTGCCAAGTTATTCTAATTATTATTGAAGAAATAAAGATGTCTTATATTGATCCGATCACTATAAATGTTATTAGTTAACTAATTAGGTAGGTACTTAACAGTATACGATAATAAAGTTGTTGGAAAGATTCTACCATACACAGATACTGGTTAAATTAACCGACTTGGTTTAAAATTAGATCTCACAACTTTTTACGGTAGAATAAACTGCGCAGGCTGCGAGACTGGCGTTTTTGTATATGCATATGCATGTTTTGTTGGGATCTCATTTCTTTTTGTAAGTAACTTTCCTTTTTTCTTTTCGGGTACTATTTCTTGTGCGTTAGCTACCGACTTTCTCAAAGCCCACTCCCTATCTCTATGGGCTCTTCTCTGTGGCTTTGATGTTACGATTTGTGACAAGTCTGGGCGGTGAATTATATAAATATAAATCATACCTCAAACCAAACCATACCGCGCCATTAACCATACCATTCAGGAAATGCACACCTAGCGACATATCTAATGGGGAATAGCGATATTAGACAATATTGTAACCGCTTTATTAGGGTTCCGTACCCGAAGGGTGCCAAACGGGACCCTATTACTGAGACTTCGCTGTCCGTCTGTCCGTCCGTCCGTCCGTCTGTCACCAGGCTGTATCTCATGAACCGTGGTAGCTAGACAGTTGAAATTTTCACAGATGATGTATTTCTGTTGTCGCTATAACAACAAATACTAAAAATCAAAAGAAATTTAATATTAAGGGGGGCTCCCATACAACAAACGTGATTTTTTTGCTCATTTTTGCTCGATATTGATAACGGTAGCAGGTAGACGCTTAAAGTGTTCACAATATATTGAGTATATTATTTATTTAAAAAATAAATAATTAAATTAAAATTAAATTAATATTTAGGGGGGCTCCCATACATTTTTTTTGCGGTTTTTTATAGATAATGGCACGGAACCCTTCGTGCGCGAGTCCGACTCGCACTTGGCCGGTTATTTAAATCATAGCTGGAACCAAACCATACCGCGATTCAAGATACACATAGCGACTAGCGACATCTAATGGGGAATAGCGATGAATCGAAGTAGTCGTGTACTGAGCTTATTGATAATTAATATATTATGAAATTGGGGCTAAAATTGCGCAATGTTTGAGTTTTCCTTGGCTTTGCAGGCTAAACTCTAACCATGCTCAAAATTTTAAGCTTGTGGGTTCGCTAGAAGTAACCTTTAGAGTTTTCATGATCGTGAATCAGTGAGTCAGTGAGTGTCAAAATTGAGGAACTTTGAATTGCTGTACCTTCAACTCTACTGGTTCAAATTTATTGAAATTTTGAGAATATGTCTTATGACATGGTGCCTTTTAGCCGCCGGGAATTCAGGTTTCTATCTTTATCCACAACGGAGTAACAGGTAGGTCAAATATGCTCTGAATGGCTTCCTGTAAAGGATGTTACTGCTGCGCCCTATGTTTTGCTTTTTGCTCGACTTGGCTTGGGGGCGCTACCGCGCCCCCAGATCGCGCGGTTTCCTAGAGAACGGTATTGATGTCGCAGTTAGTTGGTTAAATCAGACAGTTAACTGTTCACTAATACTTCACTTAACTCAGACACCCTAGAGTCTAGGGTGTCTGAGTTAAGTGAAGTGTAAGTGAACAGTTAAGAGTCTGATTTAACGTTTAACGAGTTGTCTAAACGCTCCTAGGCAACAAGACGCATTTCAACTTTGGAAGGGTGATAAACAACCAATTCGGTTTTGTGAAACTCATGGGGTCGTCTTGCTCCACTCCGCTTCGCTCGGCTCCGGCTGGTTCATAATGTTGTGACCTACCACAACCTATCTTTAGTATTGGCACAGAAAGTGACCTAAAACAACCAATTCGGTTCTGTGAAACTACTAATCATGGCGGAGTCGACAACATGTTTACAATTGCACCAAGACCAAATTTGAAACAAATAACCAATGAACACAACTAACCAACATTGCACAACGTTTGCTAAAAAGAAAGAGAAGACTCTGATAGACGCTGTTGCCGTGACGCCATCTTGTTTTAACCGACAGATCGTTAAACGTTTTCGACGATGCTTTATTTAAATCAATATGCTAGTGAATTGGTTAAATGTCAGTCTTTAATTAACTGTCTAGGGAGTTAGTTAAGTGTCTGATTTTGAATAGAATTGTAAATGAGGGTCTGTTCGAAGGGTTGATGCCGGTGTGGGGGGCGGTACAAATAAGTTAGGTAATAAACTGAAAATGAACGCCAACCTGGAATGATAGGAAGGATGAGGACTTACGTAATGTTGATGGATGAGATGCTGGAACTGGTAATTCACTTCACTGTTTCTTGTGATTGTTTCATCTTGCGCGATATTGAAAATGTAGATTGACGAGGAAGCGTTCACTTGTTGAGTATTTTTTCGAAAGTAATGGTGGACGAATGAATGAATGGATCAAGGAATGAACGGGAAGTGAATGGGAATGACAGGAAAAAGGAAGTGGCGCTTTTATACTTATGAATACTGAACATCCTCCCCCCGCTACGGAGTAATAACAATACCCGTATCACATGGACATTGTTGTTGACTGAAATCAGTGGTTGGAGATGATATGATATAATATATATGATGTGTTAAATGAATGTGGTAAATGAATGTGTGTTTTATATGGTTTATGAATAAAAGTATATTACTTAGGATATTGGTAAAGGGCAAAGCTTCACCAAGGGCCTGACTAATTGCCCTGATTGTGTTTTAAGGGTAGCGGACCGTGGAACACCGTCTCGTCCCAGATGTAATTGAATGATACGCCCTAATCGCCAGTGCAATGGGGACGTTACGTCTTCCTTTACCAATACTACTGTACCAATTTCTACAGCATTGGAGTCATCTGACATCCATTTTGAACGTTGTGTCAAAGTGCATAAATATTCCCTATGCCACCTAGTCCAGAAATCTTGCTGCATTCTTTGTATTAATTGCCAGCGGTTAAGTCTGTTGATAGGTGCGTCCGTATAATCTGGAGTAGGTATACTGGTCAACGGGGCTAATGTTAAGAAATGTCCTGGTGTGAGCACTGATAGATCACTGGGATCAGAACTGAGTGGGCACAAAGGCCTTGAGTTGAGAATGGACTCTATTTGAATAAGAAGGGTATTCATTTCCTCATACGTGAGAATTTGTGACCCGACGACACGATATAAATGGGTTTTTACGGATTTTACCCCAGCCTCCCAAAGACCGCCAAAATGAGGGGCTCCTGGAGGGTTGAATTTGAATTGAATACGCTCTTCAGCACAAGCGTTCTTCATTAAATTTTGAAGCTGATTATCACAACCCTTGAAGTTGGATCCACAATCCGAATGAATAATATTGCATCTGCCGCGTCTCCCGATGAAACGATGTAGGCATGCAAGAAAAGCCTCAGATGACATATCTGATGCTAACTCTAAATGGAGTGCCTTGGTGGCAAAACAGACGAAAAGGCATAAATATGCTTTTGTGGTACGATTTCCACGGTGACGATGTAAGGTAATGTTAAAAGGACCTGCGTAGTCGCAGCCTACGACTTGAAATGCTTTTATTTGAGTTATACGAGAAGGTGGAAGATCAGCCATTACGGGCTGAAGTGCTATAGGTTTAGCACGAAAGCAGCGATAACATTGTGAAATCACATGACGAATTGCTCGTCTGGGTGACAGGATCCAGAAGTTCTGGAGGATAAGGTATTGCAAGGTTTGCAAACCAGGATGAAAATTTTCATTGTGTACTGTCTGAATGATAAGTTCAGTCAAACGGTGATTACGTGGTAGTAGAGCGGGATGTTTTGTTTCGAAATTTAATTCAGAGTGAGAAAGCCTTCCCCCGACGCGCAAAATTTTACTGTTATCCAGGAAAGGTTTTAACTTTTTAATGTATTTCGGCATGTTTTTTCCTGACTTCAATTGGTTAATTTCCGATTGAAATGATGATTTTTGAATATGTTTTACCAACAATAATAATGCATCATGCATTTCAATTTCAGTTATTTGACCGGAAAATGACTTTTTGTGAATTTTGTGATCGATGAATCTGTTCCAGTAAATAATAAACCTTTGAATTTTTCTTAACGATGAGTAACTTGTGAGTAATTGATCTAAGATGTGAAGTCTCTCAGAACTTGATATGTTTGACAATACTACTGAAGAACGCTGTTCTTGGAGAGCTTCATCGTGATTTTGTGGAAGTATTTTGTTGGTTGGCCATTGATGCTGGTCTGCAGATAGCCATGAAGGACCTGACCACCACAGGTCATGATTAATGAGTTCATCTGGAGTTAATCCACGGCTGGCGCAATCAGCCGGGTTTTGTTTACTGGGTACATGTCTCCAGACAGCGTTAGGAATTTTCCGTTGAATATTTGAAATTCGGTTACCAACAAAAACCTTGAAATTGGATGAAGGGGAATTAATCCACCACAACACTATCATTGAATCGGACCAGGCATAAACCTTATGAATTTGTATGATTTTCATGTATGTGTTAATGACATATTGCATGGCATCTGCCAGCAGAGAAGCCGCACTCAATTCAAGACGCGGTAGAGTCATCCGTTTAACCGGAGACACTCTCGATTTCGCAAATACTAATTGAGTGTGGGACTTGTTGTCTCTCGTAGTACAACGGATATATATAACTGCTGCATATCCAGATTCACTGGCATCGCAGTAGCCATGAAGTTGATACTCAATTACATCATCGTGGGTGATGCGACGATCTATATGTAAAGTTGACAAATTCGGCAACTGTCGGGAATATTTGTCCCATGTGTTTTGTATGTCCTCGGGTACCGCACTGTCCCACGAAATACCGAGGAGCCACAATCTTTGAATTAAGAACTTTGCCATGAAGGTTATTGGTGTCAAAAAACCTATGGGATCGAATATACGGGCAAGTTCAGATAACATGTTTCGCTTGGTGCATTGTTTTTCCACTGAATTGGACTGATACATGAATACATCCTGGCTTGAGTTCCATGCCAAGCCAAGGATTTTTATGAAATGCGGATCACTATCAAATGATAAGTTCGGAGTAGCTCTATGCTCTTCGGGGACGCCAGCGAGGACATTAGGGTCATTGCTCGCCCATTTGCGCAATTCAAACCCACCTGCGGACATAATACCTATCAACTGGTTCTGTGTGGCGAGAGCAGTTTCTGTGTCCTCACAGCCTGTTACTACGTCATCTACGTATATCCCGTCGCGCAGTATGTTTGCTGCAAGCGGAAAGGATTCTCTCTCATCCTCAGCCAGTTGATGAATAGTCCTGATTGCCAGGAAAGGCGCAGAAGAGACACCGAAGGTTACTCTACCAATACGATATTCCTGAATAGGATGATGAGTGGAAAAACGGAATAAGATCCGTTGAAAATCGCGGTGTTCTGGATTGACTATAATTTGCCTGTACATTTGTCGTACGTCGGCTGTGAAGACTATTGGGTGTAATCTAAACCGCAATAAAATGCTGACAATATCAGCTTGTAACTTGCACCCAGTCAGAAGAGTATTGTTCAATGATATGCCATTCTTATCTTTGGCAGAAGCATCATATACGACGCGTAATTTTGTTGTGAGACTGTCCTGTTTGAATACAGGGTGATGTGGAATGTAATATGCCTTATCAGAGCGACATTCAATGGGCGGAACCAACTCCATCTGTCCAGTCTGTAAATATTCGTTTATGTGTGACTTATACTCCTCATAAAGGTTTGGATCAGCTTTGAGTCGTTTCTCGAGATGAAATAAACGACGTAATGCAACTTCATATGAGCCGCTGAATGTTGGCATTTCACCCTGAAAGGGTAAGTTAACAATGTAACGACCATCCTGATCGCGTTTATGTGTTTGCTGATATATTTCTTCACAGCGCTGATCATCAGTAGAATAGACATTATCCTTTGAAGTGATATTTTCAATGTCCCAAAACTTTTGGACTGCAGTATCTAGATTGCTATCACTGACTACAGCATGATTTATGGATAGAACCATTGATGATGACTGGGCAGATGAAACTGTTTTTCCCATTAAGATCCAGCCAAACACGGTGTTTAAGGCTGTTGCTACATTTGTTGTACCATCAATTTTCCCGGGCAACAGAAGTTGAGGGAACAGTTCCCCACCAACCAAAAGATCTATTGGTCGAGTGACATGGAAGTTCGGGTCAGCAAGTTGAATGTTTGATAGGTGACTGAAGCATTCAGTATCTATATGTTGTGTAGGCATGTCGCTACATATCTTCGGAAGGACAACGGCTTCTGTTGCAAATGTTGGTTCAGAAGCACCTTTTGGACGGACTTTAAGGAATACCTTCCCAGATGATTTGGTTGGTGTATCACCAATACCAGACATGAGAATTGTAGATTTGTAACATGACAAACCCAACCGATGAGCACAATGCTCCGTAATGATATGACTCTGACTACCTGGGTCTATGAGTAGACGGACTGTTTGAAAGGACCCCCAACGATCCATGACTTCGGCTTCAGCAGTTGCTAGAAGCACCGTAGATGATGATGGAGTGGTACTTGACAAGGAAGTTACCGGAGTTATGCTTGACTTTGCATTCTCATTAGAGATGGCATGATTTTTTGATGTAACCGGATTTTCCGGTACTTGTGTATCATATTGTAATGCTTGATTTGAAAGCTTTTGTTTAGTTGGGAAATGCAACAAGCTGTTGTGCTTGGCATGACATGTTTTACAGGTATGTTGAGATAAACATTGTTTAATTGAATGTTTTCCCCTCAAACAATTGGGGCACAATTGTAATTGTTTTACAGTTTCATACCGCTCTTGAGGCGATTTTGATTGAAAGTTTGCACACATGAACAATGCATGATTTTCATGGCACAGAGGGCAATCTTGATTTTGAGTCTGAGAGAGAAGCATGGTCGGTCTCGGCTTGTTATATTGGATAGGAGGATTGACCCTCTTGACACTATTGTTGGTGTTATCAGAATGCTCAGCATTACTGAGTGAAGAACGTTCCAATGCATTGCAACGGTCAATGATATAAGATTTCAAATCTTCAAATTTAGGGAATTCTGATTCCTTATTATTTAGTTCAAATGCTTCACGAGATTTCTTGTCAAGTTTTGTTAGTAGAGAGTGGAACAGCACAAAATCCCAATCTGCTGTGGGCAATCCCAGTGTTTTGAGTACAGAAATGTTTTCCTGAAATGTGTCAACTAATTTTCTCAAGCTTTGAGCAGTGCCCTGTGTGAGGGGTTTTGTATTTGAAATTTCTTCCCAGCAAATGAAAGCAAGATATCTCTTGTTGCTGTATCGCTTTGTTAAAGCATCATTATGCATTTATGTAGTTGGCATCCGATATAGGAAATGCCCTGATAATGTTTATTGGTTCACCCGAGAGTGAAGTGATCAAATATTGAAACTTTTCTACATTAGACAAGTCTTCACGGAAGTGTACTAATGAGTTGAACAAGTCAATAAAGGCTGGAAACTCTTTAAGTTTTCCTGCAAAACTTGGTAACTTTATGTTGGGCAATTTTACATTTGGTCGGTGTCTTGGTTGGTCAGATTGGGAGCACGGAATCGAACCGTCACGCGATGCACGCTGTTTATCAACGCTTGGTATTGGCTCAGGAAATATCTTCCGTTTGATCTCCATGATTTCAGCAAACATGTCGTCAGCCTCATCTTGATTCAGGTTCTCAAACGTGATCTTCTCCTCGGACTCCTCACAGACTTCAAGTTGGCACAAATACTCTATTTGTGCAGTGCTATAGTTGTTTAGTATGTCGTCAACTATACCCAACCAAGACTCAAACCGAGTAACAAACTGTGGATTTTCGAGACACGCGCGAGCGCATTCTAATGCCCGAGACAACCTTTTGTACGCCTGGTTACGAACCAGTTCATATTTACGTAGCAAAGTTGCACTCATGATGAAAGATTTTCAATTTGTAAACAAAAACCTGTCAAATGTGAACGAAACGACCGGAATTGACCGGACCGAATGTATGAAACTATGAACGAACGGCAAAAATGTACGCCGGTATAGTCGGGCCAACAATTGTTGTCACTTATATGTTGTGAAATTGTATGTTCCCTTGATGATAAATATATAACACAAACGTAACTAAACTAGTACACGCACGTTAATGGTAATGTTGATACTTGTTAAAGGTTAACAAGTGAACTATTTTTGACGCAATATAAGGCGTATAGTGAATAATGTTAAGGTATTTGATGAAAAATATTATGTTATTTCAAGGTAGCAATGGCAATTACACAAGAAAAGGAATGCTTTATGATAAGTCAGTGGCAATGACACACTGACTTAGTATGTTTTATGTTAAGGTGGTTGCACAAGACACCACAAAATTATGATGATAAAGATATACACTCCATCGGAGGTACACTATGATAAAGTGGCAGCAATGGCACGCCAAAATGTATGATGATAAAGATATACACTCCACCGGAGGTACACTATGATAAAGTGGCAGCAATTGCACGCCAAAATGAATGATGATAAAGATATACACTCCACCGGAGGTACACTATGATAAAGTGGCAGCAATGGCACGCCAAAATGTATGATGATAAAGATATACACTCCACCGGAGGTACACTATGATAAAGTGGCAGCAATGGCACGCCAAAATGTATGATGATAAAGATATACACTCCACCGGAGGTACACTATGATAAAGTGGCAGCAATGGCACGCCAAAATGTATGATGATAAAGATATACACTCCACCGGAGGTACACTATGATAAAGTGGCAGCAATGGCACGCCAAAATGTATGATGATAAAGATATACACTCCACCGGAGGTACACTATGATAAAGTGGCAGCAATTGCACGCCAAAATGTATGATGATAAAGATATACACTCCACCGGAGGTACACTATGATAAAGTGGCAGCAATGGCAGGCCAAAATGTATGATGATAAAGATATACACTCCACCGGAGGTACACTATGATAAAGTGGCAGCAATGGCACGCCAAAATGTATGATGATAAAGATATACACTCCACCGGAGGTACACTATGATAAAGTGGCAGCAATTGCACGCCAAAATGTATGATGATGACACCTAGATTTACTCCAGATTATAATATTCACTATTATAATGGGTGAGAGAAAATTAAAATTATAATAGTTGACAAAAAACGTAAAGTTGCCAATATGCACTAGTCGAACTATAATGCAAGACGCGGAATTGAATGAATGAAATGTTTTTTGAAATGAAATGACACCACAGATAAGACCTGTGATTGGTTGTACGGTGTTCCGCGGTCACGAGTTGACCAATGAAAATGATTGAAAATGTTCCTTCTTCCTTGTAAAAGAACAAAATGGCACGTTACCTACTAATTTCAAAGTTTTCAAGTTCTAACCTGTCTGAACTTTTGAAATGATGAAATTACTATGAAAATACGTGAAATTACTATTACGTGTTGGAAAATGCGCAAAATGATGAGAAAAGATGATAAATAAGTATGGACTTAACGAATGTATGTGTGTGAAAAGGAAAATACCACTGACTCCAACAAACAAAAATGGCGAAGCACCGACAAAAAACCTTCGAAAAGACAGAAAATTTTGTAGATTCGAATAAGAATATCCGGTTCGAAGGACCATGAATAGAATTGTAAATGAGGGTCTGTTCGAAGGGTTGATGCCGGTGTGGGGGGCGGTACAAATAAGTTAGGTAATAAACTGAAAATGAACGCCAACCTGGAATGATAGGAAGGATGAGGACTTACGTAATGTTGATGGATGAGATGCTGGAACTGGTAATTCACTTCACTGTTTCTTGTGATTGTTTCATCTTGCGCGATATTGAAAATGTAGATTGACGAGGAAGCGTTCACTTGTTGAGTATTTTTTCGAAAGTAATGGTGGACGAATGAATGAATGGATCAAGGAATGAACGGGAAGTGAATGGGAATGACAGGAAAAAGGAAGTGGCGCTTTTATACTTATGAATACTGAACAGATTTAACATACCAACTGTGACTTGTCACTATAACGGTAACTATTTTTATCCGACTTCCAAAAGGAGAAGGTTTACAATTCTTCGGGTTTTTTATGTATGTACACCGATTGGGCCTAGACGGATGAACCGATTTGGAAATATATTTTTTTGAATGAAAGGGTTTACCTTCCAAATGGTCCCATTGACACCAGGTCAGGACCTGATGATGGGATCCTGGAAAAATCGAGGGAACTCTTCAAATATTATAGGCAGTCCTATAGGGAGTTTTGTGTTTTTTCATAATAATACTTTATACTTATACTTTACTTTATACTTTATTGCACAAAAAACAGAATACAGACACTTAATAATGAAAAAAACATGTACAAAGGCGAGCTTATCTCTAATAAGAGATCTCTTCCAGCAAACCTAGGATGGACAGGATTAATTAACAAAAGATAGACCTACATATGTGCACAACGATAAATATTAAATTAATAGACTACTTACTAATAAGTACATACGTGCATTTACTCATGGTAAGCATTCATTGTGATGCGGAACTGATGATGAAGACCACACATGGCCATCAGATCTGCTCAATACTGGGTACAAATGCAATCTACTATGCGTGGCTGGCGGGCAACGCATAGCCTAAACCCTAATCCTAGAGTCCTAAGAGCCATGAAACCATGTACAGGGTTTTCTTAAGTAGCGTAGGGTAGTTCTGAGATGCGATTTGACGAATTGAATTCCCCAAGGGGGGGGGGAGGGGGGAATAGGAGGTTACAGAATCAAATAGGGTTTTTTGTTGTTGTTGTTTTTGAAGTAAAACTTCTTGGGGCACGGGGGTAAAATTTATTTAACCTCTCAACTGTGGGTTATTCATATATTTGCTTTTCAATTGCTACTAGCCGGGTGCTATCACGAGTGGCTAAGAAATGTAACGGAAATTGGAATCGGTGACGTCAGGGTCGGCTGAAGACTTTTAAAACCGCAACTATTTTCAATACGGTTTTTAACTAATCAGATAAGATAATAATACATTCGTACAATAAAGAATGTTAATTAGTGAGAGAAAAACCTGATGAAACGTTAACAAATAAAAATTATTTTAAGCATTCTTCCACGAGTTCTTGATTTCCGGTATGGCCAAGATGGCGCCGCCGCCGCCGCCGCCGCCGCCGCCGCCGCCGCCGCTGGCTGGGATAAACAAAACCAGTGACGTGACCAAAAACTACTTCGTTCAACCTCTTTGTTGGAACCGGAACTTATGTTTGACAGCTGTGCGATGCGATCCATACAGTTTGTAAGAAAAGAGTTTCATCAATGTCACACGGGTCGATATGGATTTCTAAAACAAGCAAAGCAATGCATACATTTGAGCGGCTTAAAGACGTGACGTCAGATGGTATATAATCTGAGCGAGATGCAAATAGTAGTGACCGTAGTGACACTATTGAATGAGTTAAGTATATCACCACGAGCGCGACAAATTGTAGATAAGGAATGGTGGGAAATAAATGACATGACGTATTAAAAGTAAGTACAAGTATAAAATAATTTCAAATAATCGGACGTCTGAAACTTAAAAGTAACTTGAAGCAGAGATTGGATCTCAAAATTGGAAATTTAAATCTCTTTTAGTATAGGTAGGTATAGGTGTATAGTATAGGTACCACTTAATGATCTAGCTACAGAAGTTTTACTTCTAACACGTGTACGGTGCTACACGCGTATCTTTTTTTTTTTAAGTTTTACTTTTTGTTTCAATTACACAGTACAACAACTGTCATTCACCGCCATCACCGCTGGTATTACTGCCGCTTCCTGACGCCACCGTTTGGAGGAAACCAAAGCTTTAGTGGAGCGCGTCATTTTAGTTAGAAGAAGTAAAGCTTTACTATATAAGATTAACCGGATGAAAGTCACGCTGTCACGTCTCTCGCGCGGTAAACAGCGCGGCCGTGCCAAAAATTTATTTGAACAGAGTTACATAGAGAGTATTCCCCTACAAATAGATCCGTTGACCTTGAAAGAAGAAAGACTCCTTGTTTTTCTCAAATTCATCCAATATCTTTCAAGGTCATCGGCCTTCTTGTGGGGAATACTGTACATCTGTTTAAATAAATGCACATGCATCTGGCAATAATCCCAAAGCGAAAACGTTTTAAAAAAACAACAAATAACCGACGCAGATTGTTGCGTGTGTAATTCGGCCCGCACACACACGCGCGATACGTTGCGGTCGCCTGTAGAAACCTTCGATCATATATTTATAAGAAGAACAAAGGACTACGGAATTAACTCAATATCTATTAACATTTACACTTCAGAGATTTAACCTAATTCTAACTCTTAATCCGATTACTCATTATACAAATTATCCTCTACTTAATTATTTTAACGATTACTTATAATAAAGAATTATCTACACTGCTATACAAAATGTACAAAACGCGCCAAAAAGAAATGAGCGGAATCTACGGTTAAACCAGAAGCGACCGTCCACCTAAGCTCAGCAGGAAAAAGTGAAGTGAAAAATAAAATGGCCCGGCACTGTTGAATTGACACTCGTGCCTTCTCGGTAAAGTTCGGTCGTGTTCGTATTTTAACGACACTCGGATTGGCTGGCGCCTCTGTCAATTCAACAGTACCATGGCCTCCGCGCTTCTGATTGGCTCGTAGGTTACGCGCCTGTATTAGCCGGGTTCGCGCTCACGGTAAAAGACCAGTGTTGCCACTTAAAATATTGAATATCAACGTTATCGTCCATAGTGTTGTCTGTGATAGCGGCTACGTTCCGATCCTACTAGATAGCGACAACATCCGGCCGTCCTGCGCACGCATTCGTCCTCGGATGTCGTTGTGGTCTGGTACATGAGCTGAGAACAAAAAGTAAAAGGCTTTAGTTGAGATATCATATTTCTATACCGCTATGTTAATCAGTGTCATCATATCGTCCTGAGCTTTTTACTCGAAGCACACTGGATATGACACGCTGATTAATTTCGCAAACATTGCGTGAACTCATAATATACAGTATGTTTAAGTAAGACCATTGAGCTCGTTATTGCTTTATCGGCTAACTCGCTCGTAGCTTCATGGTTTGGGCTAGTTGATGCCTGCGGCCAAACAACCCTGTCATGCCCCGCCATGTGCCCTCAGCAACATTGTTTTCTTTTACATACTGTACTTTATAAACTCAGCACATTGTTTGTTCGAAGCGGAATGTATTAGACTACCTCCTCACAAAAGTCACATATCACTGTAAACAAGAAATATGCTAATGGTAACAGTATATTCCAGCATTAGGTCTGAACTCAATATCACATCGCCGTTACAACATAAATACATAGTTGCGAATTCAACCTGTAACAAAATAATAACAACAAGTGATCATACCTCATCATTATTCGACAACATCCGGACCCAGGGCAGGCAAGCGCTATCTTACAAGTCGTTATTGTTGATTCGGATCCAAGGCTTCATATTCTCTACACAGGCAATTCCGTCATAGCGCCGCGAGCTCCTTTCAGATCCTCTCATGTCAGCAACTTTGTATCTGTCATGACCGAGTACCTCAGTAATCTGAAATGGTCCTTTAAACAAGGGCAAAAGTTTTGTGCTCTGTCCATCATTGGACTGACTAGGAATCCTTAACACCACCAAGTCACCAACTCCGTATGCGGGTGCATCCTTCCTTTTGGAATCGAAGGCCAGTTTTTGTCTTTCAGCATTTACCTTGATTTGGGCGTCAACATTCTTTCTCAAGGCCGTAACATCAACAGCCTGCTGGTCACTCTCGACAACTTTATCACAATCCATTCTTAACCGATACCCAAAAAATACTTCGCTCGGTATTGCAGAAGTTGTCTTATTAATTGTGCTGTTGATACCCTGCTGAATATTTTGAATGTGTTGGTCCCACTTGTTGTTGTCGGAGTCGGCACCCATAGCGCGAAGCGCCTCCAAAATAGTCTGGTTATATCTTTCTACCTGACCATTAGATCGTGGTACAGCGGTTGCAATTATATGAGCTCTTATATTCTTTTCCTTACAATAATCAGTGAATAACTTTGATGTAAAAGCTGACCCCGCGTCACAGACAACACGATTAGCATTCCCAAACACCTTAAATATCTTATCTAATTCGTTAATAACAACTTTGCTCTTTGTGTTCCTGACTGGTGATATAAAAACAAATTTTGTAAATGAATCTACAATTACTAATAGATAACAATTCTGCTTAGTAGTTTTTACAAAGGGTCCCAAGTGGTCTAGGTGAAGAGTGTGAAATGGTCTCGCATATTTTGGAATAGAAAAAAGTTTTCCAGGCTTCTTCCCATGTGTGTTCTTGTAATATATACAATTTAAGCAGTTATTTACATATTTAGTGACAGTTTTCTTTAGTCGAGGAAACCAGTAATTTGATTTTATTCTTTCAACAGTTTTATCTACAGCAAAATGCCCTACCTCATCGTGATTTGCTCTGATTATTTGCCAAATGCATTGTTTAGGGACCATCCAACGTCTACCGTATTCTGTTCGACGATACACCTTATTACCTAGCAACTCGTAATCATTATAAATTTGCTTATTTTGTTCGGCATCTCCTGACTCCAATATTTCTCTTATACTACAAATTTCTGGGTCTTGCAATTGTACTGACAATAACCAGTCACCCTCCGTTATTGCCATTACTCTATTCTGTGATACTTCTTCGTTCTCTTGATTTGTGACCGGATTCCTACTAAGGGCGTCCACGTGTTGCATTTGGGACCCAGCCCTATGAACTATGTCGAATGTAAATTCTTGAGTCTGTAAGACCCATCTCCCGATACGTGGAACTATATCTTGCTTACTCAAGGTATATCTAACAGCACTACAGTCTGTCACAATTTTGAATACTGATCCCAATAAGTAATGTCTGAATTTTTGCAATCCTACGATTATCGCTAATAACTCTAACTCAAAAGAGTGATATTGCTTCTCATCTTTAGTAGTCTGGCGACTATAAAAATGAACAGGTTTTTCGCCATTTTCCGTCACCTGAACAAGAATACAACCTAACCCATCCCGGCTGGCATCTGTATACAATATTACCGGTAAGTTTGGGTCAAACACCTGTAATACTGCATTTTCAATCAATGCTTGTTTAAGTTTTGTAACCGCTTCGTCTTGAGGAGGCCCCCATTGCCAAACGGCATCCTTTTTTAACAAGCTTGTTAAAGGACTGCTTGTAAATGCGCAATTTTTAATAAATTTTCTAAAATAATTAATTAACCCCAAAAATTGTCTAAGTTGGTGCACTGTTTTTGGTGTCGGATAATCTTCGATAGCTTTTAATTTTTTTGAATTTGGACGGATACCTTCTTCCGATATGTCATACCCAAGAAAAGTTATATGATCTTGAAAGAAAAAGCATTTCTTCAAATTTATGGTCAACCCATACTTTTCAAAAAGCTGAAGGACATTCTCCAAACAAGCTATATTTTCTTCTAATCCATCAGTAGCAATCAGTAAATCGTCCATATAACAAATTACACGTCCAAAACGCAAATTCCCCAAGACAGTGTTCATTAATCGTTGAAATACCGCTGGACCGTTACACACCCCGAAGGGCATACGCTGAAATTCATAATGTCCATCACTAGTAATGAACGCTGTCTTGTGTATAGAATCAGCCTTTATAGGTATTTGATAGTACCCGCATTTTAAATCTAAAGATGTGTAACATTTACATCCACGCAGTCGGTCAATAAGGTCATCTACAATGGGCATAGGATATTTCTCCTTAACAGTTATTTTATTTAAAGCCCGATAATCTATACATAATCGTTTTTCACCTGACGCTTTGTCTACCAATAGAGCAGGACTTGCATACGATGAATTGCTATCGCGTATAATTCCATTGTCCAATAATTCGCCTACCATCTTACGTGTTATTGTTTTTTCAGATTCAGACATGCGATATGGTCTATGATACACAGGCGTATTAGAAACGACTTCAATTTCTAACTCAACGCCATCAGTTTTCCCTAAATTTGATAGGTCACTTGCAACACATTGTGGGTATTTCGCAAAAATATTATTCAATAATGACACATGTTCCATCGATTCAGAATTATAAGATACCTGCTGCACATTTGCTACAAACTCAACTGAGCTAAATGTCAATTTATCTCCAACGCGTGTATACATAATACTTCTTTCCTCAGTGAAATTCCTGCCTACTAAAATTTCACAACCGGCTAAACTATCGATCACATAGAAAGTCACTATTGACTCAACTTGATCAACTCCAAAGTTTACAACGACGGCTTCTGTTACCTCCACGGTCGTGCTACCCGTAAATCCAACTAAATGTACCGGTTTGATCAATTTAGAAGATTTCAAGCCTAATTCCTTAACCAGGTTGGACGTTATCAATGAACAGTCACTTCCCATGTCGATGAATGCTTTGCACTTTGTTCCGTTCAAGGTGACATCCTTGTAAAACTTTTGTTTGTCCTCTTGAACTACAACGCGTTTCACATCAGCATCCTTCCCGGTCTTTGATCTTTGCCCGCTTCTGCAAGCGGCCTCCACATGTCCAAGAATGTTACATTTATTGCATCTTACAGTATCATTCATATTACAATCAACTCGTCTATGACCTGCTTCGCCACAGCGATAACAATTGATTTGTGGCCGAAGCGATGTCGAAACAGGCCTGTTAGTGTTGAAAGTCCGAGGAGCATGCTGTTTTCCTAGCAGTGAAGAATTATTCTTGTTCGTTTTATTTGAGTCAATCGCCGTATAAATCCTACCATGTAACAACGATGCCAAATCGTCTGAATGTCGAAAATTCCCTGTTTCGGCAGCAGTTATGATGTTCGTATCTCCAATTGATCCTACAATGATCGATATAATGTCTTGTTCCGAAAATTGTAATCCTAATTTGTCAATTTGATTCTTTTGTTGAAAATAGAATTCATACAATGACTGACCATCATTAGGTTTCATTTCGATCAAAGTTTTTAACATTGAATGCATATTACGCTTAATTTGAAACGTCTCAAGCAAAGTGTCCCGCCAATCCTGCCATTTCCAAGCGGTCCAGCTAGTATGATTTTTTTGCAACGAATCATACCATGCTTTAGCAGTATTGCGTAATTTCTGTAAAGCCTGATATATCATCATTTGATCGGACCAGCCAAAAGCACGGGAATTCGCCTCAACGACATTTACCCACATATTCACATTATCAACCAACGGATCAAATTCCGGAATAACTGAAGCCAATATTACGTTCTGACTCACGGTTCCTGTAGATCGGCGACTCCTCTTAGACTTCCTTCGTGTCCTGCGTCGGCTTCGGTCCGAGCCGGATGAGGAAGAGCTCGAAGTGGACGTGCTAGAACTAGAACTAGAACTCGATGTGTCCCTCTGTCTACGCGACTTATGTTTTCGCTTGCGGCTTCGCGGCATTGTGAACGGGGTTAACGAAAAGCAACACTTCTGATATAAGAAGAACAAAGGACTACGGAATTAACTCAATATCTATTAACATTTACACTTCAGAGATTTAACCTAATTCTAACTCTTAATCCGATTACTCATTATACAAATTATCCTCTACTTAATTATTTTAACGATTACTTATAATAAAGAATTATCTACACTGCTATACAAAATGTACAAAACGCGCCAAAAAGAAATGAGCGGAATCTACGGTTAAACCAGAAGCGACCGTCCACCTAAGCTCAGCAGGAAAAAGTGAAGTGAAAAATAAAATGGCCCGGCACTGTTGAATTGACACTCGTGCCTTCTCGGTAAAGTTCGGTCGTGTTCGTATTTTAACGACACTCGGATTGGCTGGCGCCTCTGTCAATTCAACAGTACCATGGCCTCCGCGCTTCTGATTGGCTCGTAGGTTACGCGCCTGTATTAGCCGGGTTCGCGCTCACGGTAAAAGACCAGTGTTGCCACTTAAAATATTGAATATCAACGTTATCGTCCATAGTGTTGTCTGTGATAGCGGCTACGTTCCGATCCTACTAGATAGCGACAACATATTAATTAAGAATGATCGAAGGTAGAAACACTCAATTATTACTAGTGGCCCTGTGGGCAGTAAGTAGACCTCGCGAACAGGGGGACTGTCAAAACATGGTATATTTTGAAAATATTTCTTGGATTTTTAGAAAACAGGTAGCCAAACGATAATTAGTATATTTTTAGAACCGGCTGATGAAGCCTTTTCATTTGATACCCCACACGATAGGTTTCAGAAAAAATATATCCCAACAAAAACATGCATAATGCATACGCATATACAAAAACGCCAGTCTCGCAGCCTGCGCAGTTTATTCTACCGTAAAAAGTTGTGAGATCTAATTTTAAACCAAGTCGGTTAATTTAACCAGTATCTGTGTATGGTAGAATCTTTCCAACAACTTTATTATCGTATACTGTTAAGTACCTACCTAATTAGTTAACTAATAACATTTATAGTGATCGGATCAATATAAGACATCTTTATTTCTTCAATAATAATTAGAATGACTTGGCAATCGCACGTAGAAAAGTTGTCGACTATAGGATCGTGTGTGCAACGTAATGTACCTATTGCTCTCGCTCCGAAATAATTCGTTGTTTTCTTATTAGTTAAGTTTATCTTTATTTAGAGATGTGTTGTGTTGAGTAATAATATTCATTTGTGCTCTGGGTGCTATAGAGTGGTCAGTTGAGCGCGATTGCCAAGTTATTCTAAATATTATTGAAGAAATAAAGATGTCTTATATTGATCCAATCACTATAAATGTTATTAGTTAACTAATTAGGTAGGTACTTAACAGCATACGATAATAAAGTTGTTGGAAAGATTCTACCATACACAGATACTGGTTAAATTAACCGACTTGGTTTAAAATTAGATCTCACAACTTTTTACGGTAGAATAAACTGCGCAGGCTGCGAGACTGGCGTTTTTGTATATGCGTATGCATGTTTTTGTTGGGATCTCATTTCTTTTTGTGAGTAACTTTCCTTTTTTTCTTTTCGGGTACTATTTCTTGTGCGTTAGATACCGACTTTCTCAAAGCCCACTCCCTATCTCTATGGGCTCTTCTCTGTGGCTTTGATGTTACGATTTGTGACAAGTCTGGGCGGTGAATTATATAAATATAAATCATACCTCAAACCAAACCATACCGCGATTCAGGAAATGCACACCTAGCGACATCTAATGGGGAATAGCGATATTAGACAATATTGTAACCGCTTTATTTAAATCATAGCTGGAACCAAACCATACCGCGATTCAAGATACACATAGCGACATCTAATGGGGAATAGCGATGAATCGAAGTAGTCGTGTACTGAGCTTATTGATAATTAATATATTATGAAATTGGGGCTAAAATTGCGCAATGTTTGAGTTTTCCTTGGCTTTGCAGGCTAAACTTTAACCATGCTCAAAATTTTAAGCTTGTGGGTTCGCTAGAAGTAACCTTTAGAGTTTTCATGATCGTGAATCAGTGAGTCAGTGAGTGTCAAAATTGAGGAACTTTGAATTGCTGTACCTTCAACTCTACTGGTTCAAATTTATTGAAATTTTGAGAATATGTCTTATGACATGGTGCCTTTTAGCCGCCGGGAATTCAGGTTTCTATCTTTATCCACAACGGAGTAACAGGTAGGTCAAATATGCTCTGAATGGCTTCCTGTAAAGGATGTTACTGCTGCGCCCGTATGTTTTGTTCGACTTGGCTTGGGGGCGCTACCGCGCCCCCAGATTTGAAATCGCATACAAAAAATTTATGACGTCCTAATTCAAATCCCCACCCCCGTCCCAAAAAGAAAAAAGAGAAAAGCTCTCGACAAAAAAAAAACTTTAATACAAGAAACACGTGTGCCAAGTTTAGACCGGAACTAACTGACATACATACTTTTACATAGAGACAGACGAAAGCAAAATCGGCCTCCTATCTTGTCGAAATAGAGCCCTTCGCTCGCTTCGCTCGCTCGGCCAATAAAGAAAGGCCGTAAAATACAAAAAAAAAATTGGTAGAGGGAATATTTAACCTTTCCACAATTTTAGGTCTATATAAGTTGCTGGGGGCTTCTATCGATCACATGTCACCCCGGCATTAAAATTACGTCGAAAAAGATTGATAGAGGATTCAGCCATTTTATCATATTTCACAATTTGCTCATGTTGGAATTTAAAGCAATCAATCAGTCAATGCAAGGTTCATTTTAAATGGAGGTATTCACGAATGTGCTTGATCAGTAAATCTGAGGTAAGGGAATTTCATAACGTAGGAATTTTATTCATGTGACCGATTTTATTACCTATTTATACACCCGAACAAAACGACCGATGGGGTATGTAATAGGATAATATACGCATAACCCTTTTTTATGAGCACCCTTTTCATTCACCCTGTCAAATGACTGTTGGGCGGGAAAGTTGGCTCGTACGTAAACCTTTATTTATACTTTATAGGGTGTAACAGACGAACAAAATTGCGATCAAAGACTATTGGTTTTTGTCATCTTCCCTGTCTTCCTCCTAAAGTAGAAACCCAAACCAGGGCCCGAATCCTACTGTTCACAAGCCTGGCACAAACTTCAATACGAGGTATTTGGTATTCTATTAAAACCTGAATCCAATTCACAAGCGCCAGCGTGAAGCCAGTGTACTTCGTATTCTACTGTCCGAAACGTACTTATGCTGGCGTCAAACTGGCGCCAGCGTAAGTACGTTTTGGACAGTAGAATACGAAGTACGCTGGCTTCACGAGGGCTTCACGCTGGGCGGGGGGCGGCTAGATTAGCGCGTGCGTGCAGTGGCCGTTCGTTCAGACGGGCCGCAGCGCTGCGCAAGCGACCGACGACGACCGAAGCGGTCGGTTGTGCGGCAGCCGCATCGCAGTGCGAATAGAAACTACTTTTTCGTACATATTTTTGATTGCGGTTAACATATACAATGAACAATCGACAGCAAATAAATCTTGATATTAAAATAATTGATAATTGATAATAATTTATGATGATAAAATTTGATGATAATTGATAATAAATAAAAATAAAATATTTTCGATGAAAACTCTCATCCGAAGCAAGAAAATAGAGTTCCATAATACGCATGAATAGTTATTTTGCGAAACTCAAGGTAACTCCTAGTCGAGAGAAAATGATAAAATTCTATCAATATTTCAAACCGATCCCTTCAAATCCGTTCAAAGCTTTGAGCGACGTTTATTTATTGAAAGGAAGTCCCTTATCATGGCCACAGCAAAAAGAGCTGTTGAAAGGAAACAGTAAGCCTTTTAGTCCACTATACGTGTATATGTATGTACAGTGTGCCTTACCTATAATACCATTCACAGATTCGGTCTCGTAGGGTTCAGTACCGGAAGGGTGCCAAACAGGGCCCTATTACTAAGCCTCCGCTGTCCGTCTATCCATCTGTCTTTCAGTGGACTCTATCGCACGACCCGTAATACCTATAATGTTCACAACAGACATACCAAGTTAAGTTATCTATGAAATGATGAAATGTCAGAATTCAGAACTGCGACCGCCATCTTTGAAATTCCATTCTAGGCTCGGAAACTATTCCTAAATATGGCAATACTAGAAAGCCACTAGCAACACCTGTCAGCACCCTTCATTTCACAGTTGACAGATTTGTACATCTGTTACCGCTAAAGATAGTTTCGGTACCACCGAAATGAAACTAATGCCCACCGATATGAAACAATTGACACCGAAATGAAAGAAAAAGCACTGAACGCATATTATCCATTAAAAATAAATACACTGATTTTCATCTCTTTCAACAGCTCTTTTTACACATGAAAATTATTTTGACACAATTAAAACTATTAGCACTACCGTTTTCAGCCCCGCCGCGAAAATTTTCTTCTGGGAAATTCACTCAGCAACAAATACTGAACTAAGTATACATAAAATATTGGAAAATTAAAGGTGTCCCAATCCCCATTCAAAACGTGATTTTTGTATATTTTTGGTACGATCGATGGCGTCCGGACCCTCCGTCTGAGAGTCCGACTCGCACTTGACCGGTTTTGCTATTTGGGCAAACTGATTATAGAAATGAACGTACATAATGTTTCCAAACGATTACATCCAATTCCCAAAATTCAGATTGTTGTTGTTGTTTATTCCGGTTTATGCATAATTGCAAATTAATATCGTGTAATGAACGATAGAAACTGTTTGCGTATTGTGTAATGAACGATAGAAACTGTTTGCGTATTACGATTATAGTGTAGTTTAATTAATTTATTAATCAGCGCCTACACAAAGCCGCACGTGGTGGGGTTAATGAAATTCTTGGTTTCCACCTACCACCGATTTTCAGTCTAGCTCACTAGAGAGCTAGGTTCTTACTTATAGCACAGGGTCTTTACCATCTCAGCGCACAGAAATCCAAAGAGGGGCGATGGACTGAGTCAGTACGTCTCTCCTCGGTGTATTTCCTTAGACTTAAGTAGAAATACATAACATTGTATTTTTAAGGCTCTGATATTTTAAAAGAGGTACGGGGGAGGTTTCTTGCCCTTCTTTGCTCCATCCCTAAGCCCACAACTTCCGAACGGGCGGTAGTATACAAAAATATTAATATTATATTGACGTTGACTAAGTAATATGTATGATTTTATGGTCCATAAAAATTTTGAACTGAACTGAACTGGTGCTCATCCCAGATTAGATTAGAATTAGTAACCCTTCGTAAAAAATAGATGGCGTGAGAAGTAAGATTTGTACTTTAAACGCCATGGTTTCAGTTGACATACTTCTAGGTGGCTCTAATCTTGGAATAAATCCTATATATCTTAGCGCCATCTCGTAGTATTTGCAATTTTTCGATAGTGCTGCACCAAGCGATAATGGCCTCGAACTAAAGAAGCTTCCGTAGCAACTCAGTTTAAGCCGGTGTCATATTTTGTTCTAGGTGGTCTATCTGTATTAGTATAATTATAGTATCCTGTGCTTATACTTTTATTGTTCGTATAAATAACATTGAATCTCTTTTGGGTGAAACTGGAAATCCGTAGAGGTAAAAATACCAAATACAACCCAAAGAGATCAATGACAAAAGAGTTTCTTGATTTTTGATAGTATCTAATAAATAATAGTTATCCTTGAAAGGTTCTAAACCAGAGGTTCCCAAAGTGATCCAGATGGACCCCAGGGGTCCACGAGAGACTCGACAGGGTTGGCGTGACCAAAAATTGAATCACTTTTTTGATTGAGCAACTTTACTTTTTTGACATCCACTCACAGCACAATCAATTAAATAATTAACCAATCAATTCTCATTTTTTATTCGAAAACTGTTAATTCGTGGTTGAAAGCAGCCGCAACGCTTCATAGTTCGATATAATCTTCACATTTTTTGTCGAGTTTTGGGAATAGGTATGGTAGAAATGTAGCTACAGGGCGTCCACCGGAACCAGCGAAATTTTAAAAGTGGTCTATGATAAAAAAGTTTGGGATGGGAACTTCTGTTCTAAACGACCAAAAGTATCGAAGTAAGTAGCTCCCTAGTGAGCTTAAGGCCGAGACTCCACCAAAGCGGAGATGTGGAATATTTGTATGCGCGATGGAAACAGCTCACATCTCCGCTTCCATGGCGCCATACAAATATTCCACATCTTCGCACATGTCCGCTTTGGTGGAGTCCCGGCCTTAGGCTATAAATCGGTCGTAGGAACATATAGAAGGTATTACCTGAGTAATTTTATGTTATGTAAAACAATATTTCTCTTTTTAAGGCTAACACCTCACAATGGGTCGAGAGGAAGAAAAACGAAGAGGGACCATTGTCCTGGACAACTTCAACTCAACGTAAGTCTATCATCCGGTCCATGTGGGACTCATCAGCCCCCTTATTCGCTAACTCAGTGACGATCAGTGATCACTCAATGATGATCCGGAAAAATTAAGAAGCTATTGGTGTCGTTCAATTATCGTGTAACCAAAGGATACGTGGTTTGCGATCGATCCGCTTCCTCGATCACTTTTAATTCTTCATTGTCAATAAGGGTCTCCAGCCGTCCCCGGGGTTTATTCTGTAGGTCAAAATTTCCAGAACGAAAACGTTCGAATGAAAAACGTACCGTGTTTTCATTTGCGGTAGCTTCCCTGTACACATTATTAATCCTTCGAGCTGTTTCTGCGGCGCTGGTGCCACGGTGGAACCATAGAGCAAGTATGTGGAACTCGTATTCGCAAATAACCCGATATTTCAAGTTTTCCATAATGTGAACAGAACGATGTCAAAGAAAAAACAAATGAATCGCTAAAAAGGAGACACAACACAAGCCTTATTTTGAAATAAATTTGAATTTGGAATTCCTAACCAAACGCCAGATATTTGAGATCAAAGTGGCCAGTTTGAATAAACGCCAATTTCATATGTAAGGACCTAATACATATTATATTATATTAGAGGCACCACTGTGCCAACTTTCAGCCAGTGATTCAATACTCCATTTTGCGTGACAGGGGGCTAGCCCCTCGCCGCACCTATGGAGTAATGAAGGTTTCCTCACGATGTTTTCCATCACCGTTAGAGTGTCCGTATAACGTACTTAAGATAAATGACTTATGCTAGGTGATGTCACCGTAAATGTATTAGACGGATTAGAAAAATAATAATCTCTCCGTCTCATACGAGGCTAGAGGTCTAGGTTCTGCTTATGAAGCCAGCCTTTTCAGTCCGAATCGCGAGTATATAATAATCGTAATTATATCGTATATATTTATTGCACATAAAAGACAAAACACAAAAAGATACCGAGTCCTCTCCTTTCCGGCATTCAGTTTCGAAATAAATAAAATCGGTTAAGTGCGGGTCGGTATCGCACACGAAGGGTACCGTACCATCGTACAACAAATCAAAAGCACTCAAAACAATAAAAAAATAAACAAAAAGAAAATTTAAAAAGTTTATGCCTTCACGAGATTTGAACCGACGACCTCCGCATTGAGAGTCTACATCATACCGGCTGAGCTTCCACAACCATGTGGGTTGACGCGAAATATGCTATCATATTTAAATGTGTAGTATATGTGTCTATGACATGGTTGCTATGACAATAAATAAACAGTTTCAGTCAAGATCTCCATTTTGAAATGCGTAAGTGTATCTAAACACGTCTCTTGTATCGGGGCCCCCTTTAATTTGCAATATCTCTCGTCTTTCAGTATTTGTGATTGGTGCGGCAACAGATATACACATTCTGTGAAAATTTCAGCTTTCTAGCTATTACAGTTCGTGCAGACGGACCCGGTGACAGACAGGACGGACGGACGGACGGACGGACAGACGGACAGCGAAGTCTCAGTAATAGGGTCCCGTTTAGCACCCTTCGGGTAATGGCATTTTGCGCCCTTGGGTGTAATCGAACTGTTACTTTCGTGTTACGAGATTCGTGCGCCCTGGCTAAAAGTGGAACCAAAACTATGCCTGTATGTTTTGTAGAGCCGCTTCTTATCAACAGATAAACTCATTTAATGATTATTTTTCAGAGCAAATCTCGCATCAAACCCTGGTTTTCAGTCAACCCTGAGTCTCGGCTCCAAGGAGGTCATCAATGAGAAGCCATACAACCCCTTCGAACACCGACAAGTGGAGCATCCCAACTCGTAAGCACTTCTCAAAATTATAATTATAGTATTACATGAATATATAGAAATTAAGAACCTCGGAGAACTCAAGCAGTGTCCTTGCTCACAATACCACCTCATAGCACCGCGTCCTATGAGCACGGATTTAGACTTCGTGCTATCCGCTTGTGGAACGCACTCCCCTGCACCTAACTATTTAGTATTCTGTGCCTGCACCATCAGGGATAGTCCTACTCTCAATATTTTTAAGAGTCGTGTGACGAAGCATTACCTTTCTTTATAGAATTATAGGTAGTATGTATAGTATTTATTAGTTTATATATATTATACTAGTGGCTCTGTGAGCTGTAGACCTCGCGAGTATGTCGGTGGGAAAGCTGAACTGCTAAAACACATAAAAAAAATAACCCAAATAATTTTCTTTCAATAACACATACAAACTTATGAATGTACCTGGTTACGTACATGCAGTATGAAAGTAGCCGCACCAATAACTTTGTAAACTACATTTCGCGATCTTTTATACAACCTATTGACTTTTTACTAAAATTATATAATCTGTTTCACTCTCATAGTCTTTACAAATCCAACGACACCTCATTTGTTAATATCCATTGAGCCGTTTGGGTTGTAGCGATTTTTTTACATTTTAAAACCCCATATCTCCGCCATTTTGAAAAAAATCAAAAAACTGGCTCGAGTAAAAAATTCTATTTATTTTTTCAACCTGCTCACAAAATTTCACGAGAATCGGTTCATAAATGCGACCTGTAGAGGAGAACAACCGGACATACAAAAGCATTTTTGCCCAAACCTGAAACGGAGACGCTTCGCTCGCTTCGCTCGCTCATCTGTTTCACTCTCATGGTCTTTACGAATCCAACGACACCTCATTGGTAATATCCATCGAGCCGTTTGGGTTGTAGCGATTTTATCTCCGCCATTTTGAAAAAAATCAAAAAACAGGCTGGAGTAAAAAATTCTATTTATTTTTCCAACCTGCTCACAAAATTTCACGAGAATCGGTTCATAAATGCGACCTGTAGAGGAGAACAACCGGACATACGAAAGCATTTTTGCCCAAACCTGAAACGGAGACGCTTCGCTCGCTTCGCTCGCTCGGTCAATAAATATATTTTGGATATCGATGTATATCGCTTTTTTTGGTAAACGTATGCGACATTGTTATCGCTAGAGTATCGGAACACAAAGTCTTGGATTGAACGTGACTTGTACTTCGATTCTCTAGCGATAATAATGTCGCATACCTACCTACGTTTACTAAGGAAATCGATACATCGCTATCCAAAATATGAGTACAGTGGTAGTAAGTCGTGGTAAAGATTAACGCTCTCTAGTTCCAAGCTAACGCATTCCTATTATACTATTACCCGTTTTGACACAGATTTATAGTGGCGACCATGTGGCGACAGACACTTTCCAGTGCCTCAAGCAATGTCCCAACTATTCAAGTGTGACCTAGGCCCTACCTGGTCAACTGCCCTTCCAGGCTTATAATAATAAAGTTCTAGCTAACATTTTGTTCTGGTGAAATCAATCCCTGCCCTTTATACAACCTCTAAAATGCCTAACATCAAATTATGTAGGTGAAGGTTCAGTTAGGTTTTGTTGATGAATATTGTATGCGCACGTGTGTTACGTAGTAATATCTAGAAAATACATAATTTGCTTGAGACGCACGTGAATCACTTTGTAGTCTGAACTCAGAACACGCAACTAACGTGAAACATACAATAATGGCGCCTTACATAAGTTAGTGAGCTATAATTTATAGTTGCTGCACCGTGCGCCGTGTTGCTTCAGTAAAGTTTAAAGGCGTTGGTTTATTCTATCGCTGTAAAGCGAACGCTCAGAATTTCTTGGATGTCAGTTTCTGGGTTTCTGGGAAATAATGCTGTTTTATGAAAAACTATGAAATGTATGGAACTGTCAGAGGCATTACCTACCTTTCTGCGGGCGATTTCCCTAACAATTAGGGGACACGTAGCCCTTTGTATAGCTGTCTCGCGATTGTGTTCGATGACCTCTGTGGCGCAGCGGTTGCGCATCTGCCTACCATGCGAGAGGTCCCGGGTTCGAGTCCCAGCTGCGGACAAAAAAAACCCCAGGTCTTGGATGTTTACATGTTTGTGATGTCGCTGTTTATGGTTCCCACGACACAGGATATCCTAGTGTGGGGCCAGAAGCAATGTGCCTGTATGTAAATGTTTATGTTTATGTTGCATCCCGACCTCTTAAATTTAGGGGATTTCTTAGTAACCTAGAACAAATATAGCTTCACCATTAATACAACTAAAATATAAAATAAAATTCAAAAATTATAAAAAATAATTACAATGTCATAAAAAATCCACACAAAAGCTTCGTCAATACATGATACAAAAAAAATATACACGAACACACCACCCCAAGAATCGCCCGGCCCAAAAGTTACCCATGACCCAAGGTAGCCCGATGTGATGACCCTTAAACGTAGGTGAAAGCGAAACATCTGCTAGGTGGCCCCTGAAAGGAATTATAAGGCGGAAAGTGTACATAATAGTGTGCTTCCGACAGAACCATGGGCTCGCTGGCGCACCTTCTGAAGTCTTCCCTCGGCTCCGGCATCCTCGCCATGCCGGCTGCCTTCAAGAACGCGGGTCTCGCCACTGGAGGCATCGGGACCATCCTCGTCGGGTTCATCTGCACACACTGCGTTTATGTGCTGGTAAGTCTCAAGTGGGCACAGCTGTGCCTCTGCCACCCCGCATGGGAAAAGGCGTGACGCTACAGTATAAGGGTACCGTACCCAAAGGGTGCCAAACGGGACTAAAGCTCCGCTGTCCGTCCGTCCGTCCGTCCGTCCGTCCGTCAGCAGGTTCTAGAGCACGAACCGTAATAGCTAGAAAGATGAAATTTTTACAGAATGTGTATATCTGTTGCCACAGCATCAACAAACACTAAAATACGAGGGATATTACAAATTAAAGGGGGTCCCCATACAAGAGACTTGTTTTTAATTTTCCTTTTGTTTGTGTTTCGGATGGCACGTTAAGCTGTAGGTCCCGGCTACTATCACTACTTCGTATTATGCAGTAGTCGTAAAACCCCTCCACCAGCCCGCACTGAGCCAGAGCGTGGTGGAGTATGGCTCAATCTTATTCGGATCCGGGTAAAGGCCTATGCCCCTCGGTGGGGACATTAATGGGCTACGATGGTACAACACAACTTTTAAGCACTCAAAACAATAAAACAAAAAGTAAATGTAGCCCATTAATGTTACCACAGCGGGAACGTAAATCTAATTAAACTTAAGATAATAGCCTCGATTTAACACTACAGAAACTTTACACGACCCTCGCCATAAAATCCACCTGAGCTCAGAATTTATACAGGGTGTCCGACATATTTTTCTGCGATTTTTCAGAACGCATTATATTATTGATAAACCATCTGAAGAAAAAAATGGTTCTTTTTAACCGACTTCCCAAAGGAGGAGGTTTACAATTCGTCCGGATGTTTGTTTTTTTTTTTTTATGTCTGCACCGATGGACCGATTTGGAAAATTATTTTTTTGTTTGAAAGGGTTTACCTTCCCATTGGTCCCATTGACACCAGGTCAGGATCTGATGATGGGATCCTGGAGAAATCGAGGGAACTCTTCAAATATTATAGGCAGACCTATAGTGATTTTTGTGTTTTTCATAATAACTCGTGCAAATGCACATGGTAAGCATAATATTGTGATGCGGAACTGCTGATGAAGACCACATATGGCCACCAGATCTGCTCAATACTGGGTACAAATACAATGCGTGGCTGACGGGCAGGCAACGCATAGCCTAAACCGGTGGGACCTAGAGCCATGAAACTTTGTACAGGGGTTCCTTAGTAGCGTGGGGTAGCACTGATATGGGATTTGACAAAATTAATTCCCCAAGGGGGGGGGGGGGGGATAAGGGGTTACAGTTTGTATTAAACTCAATCTTATCAAATAGGGTTTGTGGAAGTCGGTTTTTTCTAAAGTTTACTTTTTGTTTCAATTATTAGTAATCCTGTAAGCTAACCTGCTCTGGCTAATGTACCTAAAATACTATTATTTATTTACCAATTTGTTGGTCGTCTACGCCAAAAATGTGGCCTGAGCGGATATTGGTTACTTATCTCTTCGTCAGAATTTTTGCGGTCCGCCCAAAAAAATCATTTGCAATCCTATTTTTAACCGACATCACAAAAGGAGGAGGTTTGCATTACAATTCGTCGGTTTTTTTTAATGTATGTAAGTACACCAATTGCGCCTAGATGGATGGACCCATTTAGAAAATTATTTTTTAGTTTGAAAGGGTTTAGCTTCCGATTGGTCCCATTGACACCGGTCAGGATCTGATGATGGGAACCTGTAGAAATCGAGGGAACTCTTCAAATATTATAGGCTGACCTATAGTGATTACTGTGTTTTTTTTTTATATTGTGATGCGGAACTGATGATGGGTTTACAGTTTGTATTAAACTCAAGAAGCACTTGACATTGTTTCTAATCAAATAGGGTTTGTGGAAGTCGTTTTTTTTTAATGTTTACTTTTTTTTTCAATTATTCTCTAACAAAGTTGTTTGCAGCGATAGTCTAGACCCCGTCATTCGAGTAAAATGGAGAATTGAGTTACTGGCCAAAAGTGTATTGACTTAATTACCTTGCCACAGCATATGAGAAAAGACATGCTATGTTATGTTATTGTTCTTTATTTAATTCAGCGATGGGTACTTTCGTTCTCAAAAACTTGGTAACAGCTTTCCATAGATATTTTGGTACGCAGTGATAGGTGGAACTAAGGGTGAAGCCAGACAAGCGTAATTTTGTGAGTCGTGAGTTGTAGAATTTCGGTAGCGTAATTTCTGCTGCATTCGGTTTTATACAAAAGGAACTCCTGTTTCGTTCACACGGGCGCCGCCGAGTTGTAGTTTAGTAGGAAACCGATTTACGCGACCGAAATTCTGCGACTCACAACTCACAAAATTACGCTCGTCTGGCTTCACCCTAAACTCTTAATAACAGGTTGGTTGTGTTAAGAGGATCGTGTACTCGCGAGCTTCCATACAAAAAGCGGTAACGTTTTCCACCCCCTAAACCTTGTCCGACTTTTACTTTTTTTTTACATGTTTGAGATACTATGGAAAACTATGCTCGTACGTTTTGTTTTTTTGAAATAATGTATATTTTAGGAAATATAAGAACATAACCCAGTCCATATAAAAATATAAGTTCCAATATTTCCTAAAATATCTAATATTTCAAAAAAATCAAAACGTACGAGCATAGTTTTCCATAGTATCTCAAACATGTAAAAAAATTGTGAAAATCGGACAAGGTTTAGGGGGTGGAAAACGTTACCGCTTTTTGTATGGAAGCTCGCGAGTACAACGATCCTCTAGAAGTAGCGCTTGCCTGTAAATGCCACTCAAATGACAAAGCTTCAGAATATTGAACGACACCCTGTAATATCAGTGTTTGTTTATCACAGACTACAGCGGGGGCGAGAGTTACGACCAGTCTCCTTGGAAGGTTAATAATAATAAGGCAGTATTATGCTCATGGAAAAAGAAAACAGGAAAATTTGTAGTGACGGCGAAACGCCGTAAGAAGACAAAATGTGCCAATTTTATACGATCAGTAAAACTCAAAGGTAGTTTGGTTAATCAACCGCTTCCCAGTTTTATGTAGATAGAACCACAGGGTGCTCATCCCATACAAATTAGAATTAGTAAACCTTCGTAAAAAAGAGATGGCGTGAGGAGTAAGATTTGTACTCTAAACGCTATGGTTTCAGTTGACATACTTCTAGGTGGCGCTAATCTTAGAAGAAATCCTATATATCTTAGCGCCATCTCGTGGTATTTGCAATTTTTCGATGGTGCTGCATCAAGCGATAATGTCCTCGAACTAAAGAAGCTTCCGAAGCATCTCAGTTTACGCCGGTGTCATATTTTGTTCTAGGTGGTCTATCTGTATTAGTATAATATTATAGTGTCTGTGGTATAGACACAGATAGCCCAGAATAAAGTTCAACAATATATTAAATTTAGCAACTCTTACATCCTTCAATTTCGTGCAATAACACCATTAGATTAGGTTAGGTTAATCCCCGTGCATGTAAATGAATAAACGCATAGTGAGAAACTAGTTTGTTAGGGAAATAATTCTGAGCAACTTTCACTAAGAAACCGATTTGATCAGAGCAATTTTATTTTCACTTCCCGGTACATTTTGGCCTGAGTGGGTCAGCTGATTTGTTTGGAGAAGTGAAAAATAAAGTTGCTCCGATCAAATCGGTTTCATAATGAAAGTAGCCCAGAATGATGTCCCTAACAAACTAGGTAGTTTATTACATTTACACGTTGTAGATCCCAAAAGTGTATTTTTGGCATTACCCTAAAAGGGATTTTAATTAGAATTATAATAAACATTTGAGTTTGAGTTTTAGTTTGTTATACTAATGGCCCATTTGGCCAACAATCCCTATCTTTTAGGGGACTCTTTATTTCCTTTCAGGGACCATCTAGCGGTAGATTTGTTTTGACCTAAGTTTCAGGGTCTTCTAGGCGCGAGACCCCCTAAATTTCAACTACCGGCCTCCGAAACAATCGCAAGGTGGCTGAAAAAAGAGCTAAGTGTCAAAAGTCAAAGTCAAAGTCATTTTTTTTAATGACCATGAAATCATACAGATTGCTTTGTCAACGTCAAAATAATATTAATATTTTTGAATACTACTGCCGCCCGTTCGGAAGTTGTGGGCTTAGGGATGGAGCAAAGAAGGGCAAGAAACTCCCCCGTACCTCTTTTTAAATATGTGAGGGCCTTCAAAATACAATTTTATGTATTTCTACTTAAGTCTAAGGAAATCACCGAAGAGAGACCGAACTGACTCAGTCCATCGCCCCTCTTTGGATTTCAGTGCGCCGAGATGGAAAAGACCACGCAGTTTTGTCATCTAAATATTCTTTTACACTGTAATAATAAGACTTCTTTAATAGACCGTTTTTGACATAGTTTTTGAACCTCCTTTCTGGTAGGTCCGTTGCTGAGCCGTTGCTTCAGTTCAGTGTCCCCTAACTGTTGATGAAATCGGGTATAACTATCCTATTTGATTCTAGGTGAAGACATCCCAGGAGGTATGCGTGGAGGCTAAAAGGCCCTCGATGGGGTTCGCAGAGACGTGTGGCGCGGCCTTCGAGTTTGGACCGAAACGACTACGCCCTTGGGCAAATTTCGCCAGGTAAGAGATTGTTTAGGATAGAGATGTCAGACTCTAATCTTCAATCGCTTTTCTTTGATTATATCGGTCCGACTTTTACTCCCAATCCCAAATATTGTAAATCTTTGACATGTTAATCATGCACTTACAATGACTTAAGTACCTAATACGTTCTCACTCAGATCTTCTTATCTCTGCGCGGGGTCTGGGTCCGATATAAGTTTTGTTCCACCATTTTCTCAATGGCTACACATTTGAACTCCAACTATAAATATTCCTTGCTTCCACGTGGTTTTGCAGTAGGACTGTTATACCCATATAAGCCTCAGAGCAAATGCTTTCTTGGCAAAGGCAGAGGCACAACTGTGCCCACTGTTTGAGTGATCGGGTACTAGCCCATCGCCGCAGCTATGAAGGTTTCCTCACGGTGTTTTCCCATCTCTTATAGAAAACCCGTATAATATAAGACACATTTGGATGTCCTATAAAAGACAAATTGCTTATCTCATTGATACATGGTCACCCACGGGATTTAAACCTGCATCAACAGCTTGAGCCAAAAAAAGGTACCAAAAAACTCCGATATCGACTGTTGTGGCGGAAGTCCCGTCTCTAGAACATTGCCATTTCGCTCGACATGTTTCAAATTTACTTTCCCCATGACCGATGATACAACGTGCCACCTCAGCGAAGAACTCGGAGTAAATTTGTCCCGCATACAATTAACGTTATTGCCGGTGTTTCTACTAAGATGGCATCATTACTCATCCCGCCAAGGAGGTTGATCTTCTGCACTTTAGTAGCACGTGTTATGAAGCAACAAGTTACAGGATTAGTAACCGAGTCAGCAGGTATTTTTGCCCTACAAAAGGTAGTATAGTTTTGATTTGTTTTGTTTAAGTCTATACTTATGTATAGGCTAGCCATGAAAAATTTAAGTTTCGACGTCGAGGTGTCTGTCGCAGCTATCTTGAATTGAAGGGGCCAATATTTGTTCTTTTTAACCGACTTCCCAAAGGAGGAGGTTTACAATTCGTCCGGATATTTTTTTTTTTTTTTTTTATGTCTGTTCCCCGATTGCGCCGAGACGGATGGACCGATTTGAAAAAATATTTTTTTGTTTGAAAGGGTTTTCCTTCACATTGGTCCCATTGACACCAGGTCAGGATCTGATGATGGGATCCTGGAGAAATCGAGGGAACTCTTCAAATATTATAGGCAGACCTATAGTGATTTTTGTGTTTTTCATAATAACTCGTGCAAATGCACATGGTAAGCATAATATTGTGATGCGGAACTGATGGTGAAGACCACACATGGCCACCAGAACTGCTCAATACTAGGTACAAATACAATGCGTGGCTGACGGGCAGGCAACGCATAGCCTAAACCGGTGGACCTAGAGCCATGAAACTTTGTACAGAGGTTCCTTAGTAGCGTGGGGTAGCACTGATGTGGGATTTGACAAAATTAATTCCCCAAGGGGGGGGGGATAAGGGGTTACAGTTTGTATTAAACTCAATCTAATCAAATAGGGTTTGTGGAAGTCGGTTTTTTCTAAAGTTTACTTTTTGTTTCAATTATTCATTTGATGCTTCGACAGTTGACTTTATGACAAAAATGTCTGTCTGTGTGTGTGTATTTGTATTTAGTAGTTTGAGCTGGCAACATTTCTCCTTCTACTCCAATACCTTTTTTAATTAGTGGTAGACGGTCTAACAGCCTACGACGTATGTGGTTTGTTTATTTAGAAATTAGAATTGACTGTTTTATCCATCGAAAATATAGAAACTTTAGTGATGATTGGTTGCTGGTCATCACTATCATATGCCGACTACCGAGCAGCTGTGGGATCCAAGTATTTTCTGTAGACATTTATAATTATTCTGCCCTTCTTTATCTAACCAATTCTGGGGTAATTTTGCCGGTGTAAATACTGGCAATTTGAACAATCAAACAGTCAGGTTGTCCCTTGAGAATGGTCTCTCAGAGATCGTAGAGTATTGCTAGATATGACGGTACTCGCAGATGAAAATGTAGCTAATTCATGGTCGAATGCGGAGACTTCTGCTCCAATTATACAATACCGGCAATATCATGTCCCGAGCAAGAAACGGGTGTGTTAAGGTGCGAACGCACTAGGCGGAACTGCACTGCAGCGGAACTGCGCGACACGGCGCGTCATTTTTTGGTAAACCGCACTTGAACTGCAGCGACGCGAGTTGACGCGACAGTTTCACCCGCCATTTGAACAAAGAACGAAAGAGATAGAAAGAGGAGAGAGGGGCGGGGGCGTGAGGTAGCGTCAGTTTTGCCTAGTTGCCCAACTTTGCCGCGCAGTTCCGCTGCAGTGCAGTTCCGTTGCCGCGTAGTGCGGTTTGCTCCATATGTTTGCCTTGAAAGAATATTTTGTCGCGTCGTGTCGCTCAGTTCCGCTGCGGTGCAGTTCCGCCTAGTGCGTTCGCACCTTTAGGTCGACTCGCGCCCGCCTCGCGCCCGGCGGCCGCGTCCTGCGCTCTCATCACCTACTAGGTGCTGGGCGGGTGCGATGAAAACCATCCGATGTAATATGAGACTTATTAACACGTTGACACGTTCGCTCGTCTGTCCACGCCCAAGATCCGAGCCTATAACTTGTAAATATTTTGGTACATGGAAATGGCCTTTTGAGATTAGAAACTACCGATCGGTTATCAGACCTGTCTGAGTGTGCCTGTGACAAGACGATAAAGTATCGTCTACCACGGGGAACCCAGAATGAATACGTAATGTACAACGGTGAGGTACTTTGGGGATAACTATAGATCTAGCAAAATTCAAGTAATTATTTTTCCCTCTAGTTCTCGCTGAGAGCAACTGGACGCAGTGTGTGTACACAGGACATAAATGCAATGTGGGTTGCCCTCTCTTTGTATTCAATGCTCTGAATCTACCTCAAAGTACACAAGTACCTAATTGTCTTGCTATGTAAGTATGTTTATGAGCTATTGCAAGAGTTCCTACCCAAATGTTCCTATTAAGTTATTGTTATTTTCTTGTTCTTGTGTGTGAAATAAACATGGTTAGACTTAGAACCTCTAGAAATTCCTATGGGATAATTTCTTGTGGAGTGAAGCGGCACAGGGCGGCACTGACAAACACAACGACACCCCTTTTCCAATTACATTAATTAAGTTATAAATTTTTTGTAGACGTTTAGTCTGGTAAAAATATCATTGTTCACATTGTTAACGAATAACTAGCTGTAAAAATTGCTTAGTCTAGTTACTTTTATTGTTTGTAATTATTTCATGTTAATAAATGAATTCTGAAAAACAAAAAACCCCTTTTCCAATAATCCTATAATAATACAGGGTGTAACAGAAGGGTGTAGTCATATTTTAGGGGGTTGTTAGGGAGACCATTCTGAGCAACTTTCACTATGAAACCGATTTGATCAGTGCAACTTTATTTTTCATTGCTCCATACGTTTTGGTCCGGGCGGTCAGCTGATTTATATAGAGAAGTGAAAATTAAAGTTGCTCTGATCAAATCGGTTTCATAGTGAAAGTTGCTCAGAATAACGTCCCTAACAACCCCCTAAAATATGACTACACCTTTCTGTTACAACCTGTATAACGTGACAGGGCGGTTATGTTCAGCGTTGAACGTGTCATTTGCACATACAAAATACCTCTATGTTTCCCGAAAAACAAATGACGGACTATGTTTTGGTCGTTATTCTAACTGCTGCAAATGACGGACTATGTTTTGGTCGTTATTCTAACTGCTGCATGATGTGCAGAGGTTCGATATTTTTGCAACGGCGCCGCCGTGGGATTGGTCACGTTCGTGTACGTTGGAGAGCTTCCTGCGGACGTGAGGCGCTCTTCACTGAAGAGTCATTTGGACACAGACTACTGGGTAGTAAGCACCCTATCCCCCTTACTAATAAATCTTGTGCAGGATGTATATGGGCTTGTTGCTGTAAGAGCCATATTTCATTAGGACACCATGGTCGCACTACCAACAAAACACCAAAAAATGTATACAGTTGTATGGGCCATATTTAATTAGGACACCACTGGTGGCACGACCTTCGTGGCGCAAAAAATGGTTGGCCCTAACGGAAGGTACAGGTCCAGCCATGTTTCTTGGCACCAGAGCGAGCTCACACCACTCTCTCTCGCCCACGTATGCATCTCTCTTGTACCCATGCGCCGCTATCCCTTACACTCGGTACACAAATTCCGCGCTACCTGTACCACTTGTTAAAGAAGAGCTCTGTGGTTAATAGCGTCGCCGATATTTATTTAATAGTGATTTCCAAAAAAATAACTCTCCGCTAACAAGCGATGTCCGAACAATAACTCTCCGCTAACAAGCGATGTCCGAACAATAACTCTCCGCTAACAAGCGATGTCCGAACAATAACTCTCCGCTAACAAGCGATGTCCGAACAATAACTCTCCGCTAACAAGCGATGTCCGAATAATAACTCTCCGCTAACAAGCGATGTCCGAACAATAACTCTCCGCTAACAAGCGATGTCCGAACAATAACTCTCCGCTAACAAGCAATGTCCGAACAATAACTCTCCGCTAACAAGCGATGTCCGAACAATAACTCTCCGCTAACAAGCGATGTCTGAACAATAACTCTCCGCTAACAAGCGATGTCGGAACAATAACTCTCCGCTAACAAGCGATGTCTGAACAATAACTCTCCGCTAACAAGCGATGTCCGAACAATAACTCTCCGCTAACAAGCGATGTCCGAACAGTCGGCCGCTCTGTCAAGAACAACGCCTGAGTGAAACTTCTGTACGCCGATGCTGTGATCTGCATTTGGATGAAACTGACAGGCAACTAATAAACAACGTTAACGTACTTTGAAACAACAGTTTGATGAAGGTTTTGTACGTGGTTTGGAGAACGAAGTTTTTTTTTTCCACATTTCAACGACCGATTTCGCTCCGTTTATTACCGTTCGTCTCTGTTTGGACATTTTATCTTTTGTTCTTTTTCCGTTGTACTCCAAAAAGTAACAAAGACTCACTGGATAAACTAAGACGAAGGTATATTTTCTCTCACTGGACGTAGACGTATCGCAGTACTGGCTTATTGGCAACTTTTGGCAAAAATGTGTGGGGTAGGTGTCCCCCCCTTCCGGCTCAGAATGTTGAATTTGCAAAATGTTGAATGTGCAAATTGTTGAATTTGCAAAACGATGAATCCCAAAATGTTGAGTTTGCAAAATGTTGAACAATAAATGCCAAAATATAATATAATAATGTATAATTTGATAGATAGATAACTCATTTATTCATTGGACATGGTACACACACATAATTAATAACAGCAAAAAACAGTAGGTACCTACAGCTGTGTGTGACTGTACCACGGCAATGAAATGGCCCTGACTCAGCAATGTCACAGACGAATCTGTGACGCCGGTATTCTGCCAGGGCCAAATGTTATGAATGGGATACGGATAAACACGGGAAATCTTTGTAAAGTTCTAAAACTTATTTAATTATTTATTCCGTAATATTTCGTTCGTTTCCGTTGATAGGGGATATAATTTTCGAGAACTAGCAACATTGTCTTCAGAAGCGTCGCAGAGCTGTGAACTTGCGACCGACGCGCGACCGAAGCGCGACGTGCAAGGAACGTTCCGATGCATGCAGAGCGTGAGGACCGCTTGTCAGGGGATAAGGCGATAAGAATCGCTTGCGATGCCATTCAGGAGTCGCAAAGCCGCCGCCTGAGCGGCGGGATTGAGGTTCAGTGTTTGCATATAGTAGAATACGCGCCCTGTTAGGGCTATTATTATTAGAATAGTCCGACACCCTTCACATCAAAACCTCATACTACAAGGTTACTCAATACACAAAGTATGATTTTTAATTTTACCCTTGACAAAGTAACTAATTATCTTTGGTAGCTAAAGTTACGAACTTTCACACCAACTCCGAAACCTGCATACAACTCACTAGACTAGAGGATGAATTTCCAAAAGTTTGCGAGATGTGCTTCTGGGAAATTACACGATAAATGAACCTCAGGTATCATTTACATAAAGTTTAAACCCAAGGGAGTATACTATACAGCATAGATTTTGTAAGACTTGATATTGTATTACTGGAGCTCCGTGGTCTAGTGGTTACACGCTCGCTTCTCACGGAAGCGATGCGAGTTCGAATCCAGTGCTGACCATTCTTTATACATTCTTTATACTTTATGGCACACAAATCAATACATTATGACAATTAAAAATGGAAATGACATGTACAAAGGCGAGCTTATCTCTATCGAGAGATTTCTTCCAGCAAACCCAGGATGGAAAGGATAAATAAATCAACAATAGGTAGATCCAAGTGTACAACATCAAATACTTAAGTAAAAAAAAAATATATATAAAAAAATAATAATAATGACCATGTTCAGTAAATTAGGATTCCTATCCAAAGAAAAAAAAGCAACCCTTATAGGATCAATTTGTTGTCCGTCCGTCTGTCCGTCAGTGAGTCACAACCTTTATATCAAGAACGATACGACCGTTCAAGCTGTAAAATTGTTGGATTTGCATAGTAATCACAATGGAAATGAACCCATAACCTATAAGGTGCACTTCCCGTAGGCCTACAACTATGAAATTTAGCAAAAAGCAAGATCTTATAGCACAAGTAAAGGGAAAAATCTAGAAACTGCAAAAATCTGTCTTTCTACAAAAATATTTAATTTAGTTTACATGGATGACATAATGCTTTAGTTTTTTATGTGGAAACCTAATTACACATGTGACGTTACACTCTCTAAGTGTGATCGGAACCCTTGGTGTGCGAGTCCTGCTTGCACTTGACCGTTTTTTTATTGACCATAGAATCATAAAGATTGCCTATTCAACGTCTAAAAACCATAAACAATATTAATGTATACTACCGCGCCCGTTCGGAAGTTGTGGGCTTAGGGATGGAGCAAAGAAGGGCAAGAAACCCCTTCGTTCGTACCTCTTTCAAAATATGTCTTTGCAATATTATGCACTTTATATATTTCTACTTAATAAAGTTTAATTACGGAAATACATCAAAGAGTGACTAATCTACTGACTCAACTGACTCAGTCCATCGGGGAGGACTAAGTATAGGTCATGAAGTCAGTTTTTAAGTTTTTAACTTGGTGAATTATTTGTAAAAGCTAACAAAAACTCCAATAAAAGAATCAGCACACTTACTGAGTCTTAACGCGGGCATAGCAATCTTTTTTCTTATTCTAGTGCTAATGATTATGAACTATAGTCTAAAATAAACCTTGTTTTTTCTGGTGTACGAGTACATTATATTTTCATAATTTTTTGATATTTTTGAATTAGTCGCTTGCCTAGCATCTAGTTGATAAATATCCCCCGATTCCCCCTTTTTTGTTAGACAAATATCGTGCTATATCTGCCGCTGTCGCCAAAAGCAATATTCCGTTAGTCATAATACTTACCATGGAAATAACTAAATTAAACCAATCTGGTAGTTTCGATATGTGTAATGTTTCTGATTTGCCTGATCGCATAAGTAGCTGAGCTAAGTCTTCGTGAGAGACTAGTTACAAGAGGACCCCATTGAAGTTTCGAATCTAAAGTGATTTCAAAAATTGTTTTTTCAACGAGGTCTAGTCTTTCCGTTCCTATGCTTACACTCGTTTCCACCTGCCGCACATTCGGTAAACAAAATATACATTTAATCTTCTTCGAGTTGAAAGGTTGTTTGCATTAAACTGACTTAACACATGAGAGAACGTCGTAGTATTTGTACCAATTAGATTGGTTTAAACGCAAGGCGAGGTCGAGGCCGCCCTAGAAAACGTTGGAGTGACGAGCTGAGGGACCACAACAAGAACTGGTGGGAATCGGCCCAGGAGCGCGATGCATGGAAACGGGGAAGAGAGGCCTTTGCCCAGCAGTGGGATGATATAGGCTAAATATAAAATAAATATAAAATAAAGATTGGTTCATCTTAATACGGAAGTTCTCAATCTTACTTTACACCTTGGTTCTGTAAATTCTCATTTTAATACACTACCACCAGAACATCATGTTAAATAGGATTTGATATTTATCAAAAAGTCCTTCTATACATATTTTGGAAAAGTTATTAGGTATCTAGTTTACGAGTATATTTCAATAACCGGCGGCACAAGCGAGTCAGACTAGCGCACATTCATAATTTCATAATTTCTTTATTGCACACAAAAAAAAAGTTAACAAATCATGGTAGGTAATATAAAGTGTACAATGGCGAGTTTATCTCTAAAAAGAGATCTCTTCCAGCAAACCAAGTTTCGATGAGAGAGGTTGACAGCTGAGCGGTTGATAGCACATTCTTCATAAAACAGGCAGCAAGTCACTCCGTAAGGCCTACAAGTGTAGAGCTCGTCTAAGCTGAAATGACGCGCCCCACTCCTTGGTTTTGTATGACAAGTAAATACGAAACCAAAGAGTGGGGCGCGTCATTTCAGCTTAGACGAGCTCTAGCCTAGGTAATATTTTGGAGCATATGCTTCAGTTATTGCCGAAGGCACTCGAGCTTTATTATTGCTTTGCATTTTTTGCAATTACTTACTTTAACGTTAAATAACCAGCCAAGTGCGAGTAGGACTCGCGCACCAAGGGTTCCGTTCACACTTGGAGACCACGTTATACGTGTAATTAGGTTTCCACATAAAAACTAAAGTGTGATGTCATCCATGTAAACCAAATTGAATATTTTTTTAGAAAGACAGAAATTTGCAGTTTTCAGTTTTTTTCCTTTACTTGTGCTATACGACCTTGCTTTGTGCCAAATCTCATGATTCTAGGTCAGCGGGAAGTACCCTCTAGGTTTTGATTCCCTTGCGAAGTCAAGCAATTTCAGCAAAATTGAGACATATGCGGTACCTTTTGATTGCGATGAGCTATAAGTTTATTTTTTTTACAACTTTAAGAGATCACAGACTTGAGTTAATTTCAACTTTATACCTCCATGCGTTACTGAGAAAAAGTCTTAACAGACGATGAGACAGACAGACAGACAGAAATTTATAGTTTTCAGATTTTTCCCTTTACTTGTGCTATAAGACCTACCTTCATTCCAAATTTCATGACCCTAGGCCAACCGGAAGTACCCTATAGGTTTTGATTCCCTTGCGAGTTCCACGCGAGTTCATACAAATCCAGAAAAGTTATGACATAATATCGCGGTATCTTTTGATTGCGTGGACCTAGAAGTTTAATTTTTTCACAGCTCTAAGAGACCATAGACCTGAGTAATCGATATTAATTTCAACATGATAAAGAAACGGACACGCGTTCTTGAGAAAAGGGGTCGTGACAGACGGACAAACAGACAGACAGACAGACGGACAACAAAGTGATCCTATAAGGGTTCCTTTTTAGGGTTCCGTACCCGAAGGGTGCCAAACGGGACGCTATTACTGAGACTTTGCTGTCCGTCTGTCCGTCCGTCCGTCCGTCTGTCACCAGGCTGTATCTCATGAACCGTGGAAGCTAGACAGTTGAAATTTTCACAGATGATGTATTTCTGTTGCCGCTATAACAACAAATACTAAAAATCAAAAGAAATTTAATATTAAGGGGGGCTCCCATACAACAAACGTGATTTTTTGCTCATTTTTGCTCGATATTGATAATGGTAGCAGGTAGACGCTTAAAATGTTCACAATATATTGAGTATATTATTTACTTAAAAAATAAATAATTAAATTAAAATTAAATTAATATTTAGGGGGGGCTCCCATACATTTTTTTTCCGGTTTTTTATAGATAATGGCACGGAACCCTTCGTGCGAGAGTCCGACTCGCACTTGGCCGGTTATTTTTCTTTTAAGGATCGGAACCCTAAAACCGTTAAATGTTTCGAATTGTAATAAGAATTTGTATTTCTAGAAAAGAAACATACTTATAGGTTCTTGAACTTTTCAAACAGTATTACCATCTGGCTACTTATTTATTTGGCAAGTGCCTACTGAATCCAAATTCTCAGGCCTTTCTTGTGACAATATAAAAGCTTATCGAACTTTCTCTTTCCATTTCAGAACTTTTATTGACTACGCCCTGACAGCTACTTATTTATCGGCTCTTTGTGTCTACGTGGTATTCATTGCCGAAAACTTCAAAGAGGTAAGTCTGAAAATTTGAGAAAAATAGAAATATTAATATCACAAACATAAAGCAGAAAGCGGGTTATTAACACAGACACTAAAATATTTATACTAATACAAATAGACCACCTAGAACAAAATATGACACCACCGGCGTAAACTGAGATACGACGGAAGCTTCTTTAGTTCCAGGCTATTATCGCTTGGTGCAGCACCATCGAAAAATTGCAAATACCACGAGATGGCGCTAAGATATATAGAATTTATTCTAAGATTAGCGCCACCCAGAAGTATGTTAACTGAAACCATAGCGTTTAAAGTACAAATCTTCCTCGGCTTACTCCTCACGCCATCTCTTTTTTACGAAGGGTTATTAATTCTAATTTGTATGAGATGAGCACCCTGAGGTATTACTAAACTCGTGTAAACTTTTATGTATTAAAATGTGATAAATATATTATATTTCAATTTGCCGTTGTGTTGTGAGTTTTGGAGCTGTGTACATATATGTTAAGGGCGTCAACTCACGCGCATCAACTTTATTAAGAATAATTTAAAAAAAACTTTAGTAATCTTGGAGAAAACGCAAAAAAACCGTGAAATTTTTCCTCCATGACATTCCTCCATAAGTTTTGGTCTGGGCGGTCACCGGTCAGCTAATTTGTATGGAGAAGTGAAAAATAAAGTTGCTCTGATCAAATAAGTAAATATGGTTTCGTAGTGAAAGTTGCGCAGAATAATGTCCCAAACAACCTCCGCCTTTAACCCCTTCACTCTCAGAAGCACAACGCTCGAACGACCGAACAATGGCGAACTATGTTAAATAAGATTTGTCGGGTAACCAGTTAACCATTTGTCCAGTGCTATGTTTCACCTAAACACTAATATACTAGTGGCTCTGTGAGCTGTAGACCTCGCGAGTATGTCGGTGGGAAAGCTGAACTGCTAACACACATAAAAAAAATAACCCAAATAATTTTCTTTCAATAACACATACAAACTTATGAATGTACCTGGTTACGTACATACAGTATGAAAGTAGCCGCACCAATAACTTTGTAAACTACATTTCGCGATCTTTAATACAACCATATTGACTTTTTACTAAAATTATATAATCTGTTTCACTCTCATGGTCTTTACGAATCCAACGACACCTCATTTGTTAATATCCATCGAGCCGTTTGGGTTGTAGCGATTTTTTTACATTTTAAAACCCCATATCTCCGCCATTTTGAAAAAAATCAAAAAACTGGCTCGAGTAAAAAATTCTATTTATTTTTCCAACCTGCTCACAAAATTTCACGAGAATCGGTTCATAAATGCGACCTGTAGAGGAGAACAACCGGACATACGAAAGCATTTTTGCCCAAACCTGAAACGGAGACGCATCTGTTTCACTCTCATGGTCTTTACGAATCCAACGACACCTCATTTGTTAATATCCATCGAGCCGTTTGGGTTGTAGCGAAATTTTTACATTTTAAAACCCCATATCTCCGCCATTTTGAAAAAAATCAAAAAACTGGCTCGAGTAAAAAATTCTATTTATTTTTCCAACCTGCTCACAAAATTTCACGAGAATCGGTTCATAAATGCGACCTGTAGAGGAGAACAACCGGACATACGAAAGCATTTTTGCCCAAACCTGAAACGGAGACGCTTCGCTCGCTTCGCTCGCTCGGTCAACTACGAAATATTGGGTTACATCCTGTATAGTCCCCTTCCCCGAAAATTAGTTTCGATGAAAAATATACGATAATTTGAGTTAATATAATTATGTACTATGCACAAACATTATAAACCTACTAGCATCAGCATTACCCTTAATTAGCCTTAGCATTTACTTTACACACACAAGCTGCTGCTTGAGGCCTTGTAGTATTCTTGTAATCCCCGACGAAAAAAGACGGGTGTGATAAGTTTCAAGCGTATGTCCGTCCGTCTGTCTGTGTGCGCTGGCGTCTAAATGGGTTGACGGATTTTATTGATTTTTAAGCTTTACAAGGAAATCGACTAGTTTGCTTGTAAAGCTCGCACTTTAGACCTAAGGTTTCCACTACCCCTGAAACTTTTATTGTGTTTTAATTCTTTAATTCATTTGCGATACTTCAATTTGTATTCATTTATGTACCTATACTACTACCTATATACTGTCTATACTAATAAATTTTGTTACATTGCAAATTTCACTGCATCATTATTTTCTCCAGGTCCTAGACGAATACATACCAGCCTACAAGCTATCAGTCGCGGCCTACTGCGCCTTGACTCTTCTACCGCTGGTCATCATCTGCCAGATACGGAACCTCAAGTACCTGGTGCCGTTCTCCGCGATCGCCAACGTGTTGCTAGTAATCTGCTTCGCGATCACGATGTACTATCTCTTCACTGACCTGCCGAACCCTAAAGAGAGGGAGATGGTTGCCAGTGTGACCCAGTGGCCGCTGTTCATGAGGTAAGGGTATCATCATGAGCCTGTCAGGGAACGCACTGTTGAGCTTAGACTTCCTCATGTATACGCCATTCAACTCGGTCCGATACAACCCGCGCCCATTGTTTTCCTGTTCGCTATGTCATTGGTCCATCTGGCAGGCGGTCTACCGACTGATCTTTGGCCTTCTCTTGGCCACCGCTTGGTTACCGACCTGCCCCCTTATTCCCTGCAATTACCGTGTAACCAAAAGATATCAAAAAAATGTCGGTTGATATTAGCCGACTTATTTTGATCTTTGGTTAACTAATAGCTTCTTAATTTTTCCGGATCATCACTGCGTAAAACGAATAAGGGGGCTGGTCCTGGTCTATTAAGGGATAGTAGTAAATGGCATCCTTCTTCATGGCCTAGCGGTATTCGCACATCGCACATCGGAAACGATCGTGCGGGCAGCTACATCAGGGCCCGAATTCTACTGTACACAAGCATACCACAAGCCTGGCACAAGCTTCAATACGACGCATTTGGTATTATACTAAAACCGAAATCGCAATTCACAAGCGCCAGCCTGACGCCAGCCTACTTCGTATTCTACTGTCGGACAGTAGGCTGGCGTCAGGCTGGCGCTTGTGAATTGCGATTCCGGTTTTAGTAGAATACCAAATGCGTCGTATTGAAGCTTGTGCCAGGCTTGTGGTATGCTTGTGTACAGTAGAATTCGGGACCTGGTCAAGACGGCCAATATGTGGGTGTCCGTTTCTATGTGGTGCATTTTTCGGGTTTAGGATTTCTTCCTTGTTTAGGATGACAGGGCTGCAGGTCCCGGCTACTATCAGTAATCGGTGGTAATAGTCGTAATGCGGTGTCGTAGGCCCGAACAGGACACAAGCCCGACACTTCTCCATGTTCCATTTTTCGTGACTTCTCACGCTGGAGATGTAGGTTCGAATCCCGGTGCTGACCGTGTACCAATGAGATAAATCATTTATCTTAAGTTCGTTATTCTAAGTAAACATCGTGAAGAAGCGTCGTCGCCGCCGCCACCCCAGGCATATTTATTTAGCCTTTGGTCGCTGTCGTCTACGTTACAATTTCTAAATGTCAGCTTGAGCATCCATTCGATAGCCTGATGAAATTTGAAAAGGTGTGACACTATATCATGTTCTTCGTCCAGCACGGTCATCTTCGCGATGGAAGGCATCGGCGTAGTGATGCCGGTCGAGAACGAAATGGCGTCGCCACAGCACTTCCTCGGCTGTCCAGGCGTGCTCAACGTCGCCATGACGATTGTCATCTCGCTGTATGGAGTCGTCGGCTTCTTCGGGTACATCAAGTATGGTGATGATGTGCGCGGGAGTGTGACGCTGAACCTGCCGCAGGATGAAATGTGAGTGGTATCTTTACAGTAGATCTGTTTATAATTCTCCCTTAGTTCTTTCCTTCATTTATTCCTTTCTTATTTTCTTAGTTTGTTCTGTTATTTTTCCTCATCACCCTTACTTTTTAACCGACTTCAAAAAAATATGGGATTATTAAATTATTACTTCCTTTCTAACTTTCCTTGCTTGCTTCTTTCCTTCCATCCTTCCATTTCTTACTATGATTTCATCTTGTTATTGTGTTACTTTAACATTAATTTCTTCTAAAATAACATACATAGTTGATGTGATTCAATTAATTTTAGGGTTTCGATCCTTAAAAGGAAAAAAGAAATACCCTTATAGGATCACTTTGTTGTCCGTCTATCTGTCTGTCTGTCTGTGTGTCAAGCAGGACCTTTATATTGAGAAAGCGTGGACGTATCAAGCTCAAAATATCAATTGAAAAGGTCTATGGTCGCATATAACTGTGATAAAATCAACCTTCTAGGTCAACAATCGAACGTTACGACCGCTTATGCTGTAAAAATGTTGGATTTTCATAGTAATCGCAATGGACCCAAAACCTATAGGGTACTTCCCGTTTCTGCAAAAATATGTAATTTGGTTTACACGAATGACATCATACGTTAGTTTTTTAAATGGAAACCTAATTACACCAGTTACGCTCTCTAAGTGTGATCGGAACCCTTGGTCCGCAAGTCCTACTCGCACTTGACCGTTTATTATGTACGCTCAGAAGAAATCGTAAGTCTTAAATATGAATATTCTATGACAACTTGCTAGCTCATTGGCTGTAGGAAATCTAAAAATATGTTATCTCTTAAATTGGATCAGCGAAGTTAACATAATGTATTTAAATTTATATCAATAAATCGTAAACTCATCTGAAATCTAGATCAAGAAGTTTTAAGTACATTGCAAATTGGAAAAGTTTCCTGAAATTACTCAAGTGCGGTCAAATTATTTCGGGCTCGAAAGTATGACTAAATCCAAATTCATAGGGACATTTTAATGCTCAATTCTCGTCACACTGGCCGTCTGTTACTTTCTCATGTATATTACGTTCATTAATAAAGGTTAGGTTAGTGGAGAAAAGGGGTTGATCAAGAATCATCATACATTCTAAGCACTATTTAGGGTTCCATACCCGGAGGGTGCCAAACGGGACTCTATTACTAAGGCTCTGTCTGTCTGTCTGTCTATCTGTCCGTCTGTCTGTCTGTCTGTTTATCAGCGGGCTTGAACCCCGCAAGTGTTTAGAAATAAATAGCATTATTAATTAAATAATAGTGCCTGACATGACTGAAGATATACTGAACTGTCAGGCACTGTTTCTTGTACGATCGATGGTGCAGAAACCTTCGTGTAAGAGACCGACTCACACTTGACCGATGATTAGAATATAAATTTATTTATAAATAGTATCGAAAGTGACAGTCCCGTGATATATATCGATTGGTGACCTAAAAATCGAATGTGATAACATATCAGCAATCTGAGAATCGACCTTCTTGTGTTTTTACTTTAGGGCACAGGAGCTTATTTATTTAATCGTATGGCTCGAGTGAATAGGCTACAATGGAATATTTAATGAACTAAGCCAGTTGGCTGCGTCAGAAGGAAGGTCAAACAGATCTTAGAGTGCTTTGAACACCAACTTTATTTGCAACTTTGAACTATAGATATGGGATATATTCAGGTCCCACAGAGCTACTCCATGTCATCTGGTAGAGGAGTTTCTACTTTGTCTTCAAGAGAAACGTCTGCGTCCCAAAGTTTTCTGTCGGACGGACGAACGATGATTCTATATAAGGTCCAATGGTGTTTTCCTTTCAAGCATCGGGAGCCTAAAAATTGAGTTTTTGCGACTGACAGTATTATAAGACAAGTTTTTTTTACCGCCTCGAGTTTGCTAAGAATTTATTGAGGTATTAGGTGGGTGTCGGTGTTTTTTTGTGTCATTTTTTTTGATACACACTTCCGTGTAAACAAATTATTTACACTTTATTCCAAAAATAGCAATTGATCCACCTGAAAATCTAAATTGAAATTGACGTTTATTTATAAGAAATATCTTTTTTCAATTTCTCAGCGATCTGAGTTAGGAACTGAAGAGTGCGGCTGATCACTGCACTGGTAATAAGAGAGAGAGGAGATTACTCCCTCCACGCGGCAGTCAGTGCCAATAATCTTGGTGCAACCTGAGTTAAGGCACCCGGTATAGGTAGTCAAAATTAGCAAGTGGATTTGTGGTGGTTGGAATATTCACAAATATAAAAATAATTATGATAAAATAAAGTATATAATGGCGTAAACTGCAACGCGGCCTTTCCTTCGGTCGCTGTGACAGAAAGGTGCAAAAAAGTGTGTTTTTTGCAAATTACGCAAAAAACGCTGATGATTTCTAAAATGTTTAACACTAAATTAGGTATATATTTCGATTTACTATTTTTACACATAAGAACCTTACGTACCAGCGCTTGTAAAACTCCTGGAATAAGTCGTTTTAGGTAAAATCAACTATTAGATATATTTTTTCATACAGTTTCCAATGGCATTATGATATTTTCAAACACAAAATTTTTAGCCAAGGGATGCTTTTATATTATTATTATTTTTGGATTCAGGAAGTATCTGAAACTGCTGAAACATCTTTTTAAAGATGGTCATTTTGCTGGACAATAGTCTTAATTAGAGTGTTCGGTCGTTCTACAGTCACAGGTGAAAGTGTTAGGTAAATCGAAATAATTGACCTAATTATTTGCGTATGTATAGGTAATACTATAATAATCGATCAAGTGCGAGTCGGATTCACATACGACCTCGTAAAACAAGTGCCTTTGACAGTTATTACGTTACTATTTGATCTTCAACTCGTTTGCTATCCAAAAATGTCAGGCGCTAATATTGAAATTTTATTCTAAACACCCTTATTTTTTTGTGTATTTTCTGCTGCAGCGGCAACAAATACACATTCTGTGAAACAAATACACATTCTGTGAAACAAATACACATTCTGTGAAACAAATACACATTCTGTGAAATAACTTTCTATACGCCCGCTGACGGACAGACAGAGAGACGAACAGCGGAGGCTTAGTAATACGGTCCCGTTTGGTACCCTTCGGATACGGAATCCTAAACATGAGTGTTTTTCTACTTTTTCCCACAGCCTAGCCCAGACAGCCAAGATCCTGATGGCGTTGGCGATCCTGTTCACATACAGCCTGCAGTTCTACGTGCCCATGGAGATGATCTGGAGGCAGCTCCACGATAAGATCTCCGTGCGGTACCACAACATCACCCAGATCTCTATCAGGACTGCGGCTGTTGTTGGCTCTGGTGAGACATTTACGAACTTCTTAGGCTTAGTTTACGAAGAGGCGAGGTGTTGAAGGAAATTAAACATTTACCCATTGCTAATGAAAATATTTGCAAGGTGTATACCTACGGGCGGCTGAACAGAACCTTTTATTAGTAAGGTGGTGAGTTAATATATCGAGCCCTTACCGCCGGGTGAGTGTAAGTAAAGGGCTCTACTCACGATGCAGTCGGTCGCCTGCAACTTTTATTTCCCTCTCTGTCTATCTTTCTGTTCCGTCCTTCTCTAGCGGTTGCAAGGCAAACTGCCTTCTATGAGTTGCAGCGACCGATTGCAAGGCAGTTGCATCGTGAGTAGAGCCAATAACACTTCATCCGAAACGCAATTTTTATCGTCAATTACAATGTGACTTATACTTTGAAAATCTGTATCAAAGTGAAGGAGAAGTTATAGGCATAAGTTTGTCTAGCTGTAATCCTCACAAACTTATGCCTCTAACTGCAGAACTATGATGGCACTAATTATTTCCATTTTGGCACTAATTAGCACTAATTACTGGCATTGTCAGAATTCATTTTCATGAAGCTTTCAGATGTGAGGGTTATTGCTCGACTGACATCCTGGATCGCGGACCGCTTGATCGCCTGATGCAAGATGGATCGTTTGGTGTGGATCCAGCTAGTGAAACTCCTCGCGTACCCACTTCCTTACTCCATGCTTCTGACGAACTGGGAACCCAGCACCTGTTTGCCCCCCTCTCCTTTAACGAGGCCTTAGACAGCATTGAGGAAATCAAAAACCAGTTCGAAGTTGGCTGAGCATAAATATGTTATAACTAAGCAATCTGTATCATCTTATAATCGATAAAAAAGTTTTATTTATTTATTTTGAACTGGAACTTGATGATAAAGTATCATTTCCTCCCACAGTGGCCCTCGCAGCCGCCTTCCCCGACCTGGAGCTCTTCATCAGCCTCTGCGGCGCTATCTTCCTCTCCAGCCTCGGCCTCCTGACGCCAGCCATCGTCGACACCGTGCACAAATGGGACCGTGGGCTCGGCCGGTTCCACTGGGTGCTATGGAAGAACGGGTTCATCGGTCTGCTTTCCTTGACGGCGCTTGTCGCTGGGTCTTATGTGTCGGTTAGCGGGATTGTAGACAAGTTTGGGATAGTGGCCATGGAAGGAAATGGGACTGTCGTTTTGAATGGTACTGCGAACTGATAAAATAAAAAAAAATACGCGTGTAGCACCGTACACGTGTTAGAAGTAAAACTTCTGTAGCTAGATCATTAAGTGGTACCTATACTATACACCTATACCTACCTATACTAAAAGAGATTTAGCTTTCCAATTTTGAGATCCAATCTCTGCTTCAAGTTACTTTTAAGTTTCAGACGTCCGATTATTTGAAATTATTTTATACTTGTACTTACTTTTAATACGTCATGTCATTTATTTCCCACCATTCCTTATCTACAATTTGTCGCGCTCGTGGTGATATACTTAACTCATTCAATAGTGTCACTACTATTTGCATCTCGCTCAGATTATATACCATCTGACGTCACGTCTTTAAGCCGTCTCGCTCAAATGTATGCATTGCTTTGCTTGTCTCTGTGCCCAGTCCCTTTATTTAATTGATCGAGTACGTATTTTCAACTATTCCAAGTTAATGTGTACCTGCGGGGCTACCATAAGGCTTGCCACTCACCTCAGTCGCGCAGATAAATGACAAAGAAGATGGCTAAATCAATATATGGACGACTGCCCCAGACATGTACAAAGATTTCTCAACAGCCAATAGCATTTAAATATTCATTCATAAATTTAATTTACTGCGTCTGTATTTAGTTTGTAGAACTTGAAGAAAAAAAAAATTAAATATAGGTAAATAAGAGTTGTTACTCAATACTCCGTGATTCCAATATGATTCCGTGACCTTTGCCGTCGCTAGAAATAAGCACCATTTTGCAATAACATGCAACATAACGCCATCTAGCCACTCCTCTGGAAACCTCCTGTTTTCAACAGTTTTGCTAGTTGGCAATTATGTTGCATGTTATTTTTAACGATGGCAAAAGTCACTAATCAATGGCGGAATCATAGAGTATGAAGTGACAACTCTTAATTATTTAATCATTTCCTTCAAGTTCTACAAACTAACTAAAGACGCAGTAATTTATGAGAGAATATTTAAATGCTATTAATTGGCTGTTGAGAAGTCTTTGTACATGTCTGGGGCAGTCATTTTGCCAAATTGCCAACTCCTTTCGCGTCTCAATGATGTTTCTCCATAAAATAGCGCGCATTCATTATGATATGACATTAAATTGTGACAAAATGCGTGGCTGGGGTGACTGGCGTGCCGTATGCTACCCCCGCTAACCTATACATACCTACTTTGCTAGGATTTTTTAGGGTTACTTCATCGCGAAGCGATGACGTAACTCTTATTTAATTTTATTCTTTACATTTCCTTAGTCCGCCATACGACATACCTCGATTTTGATATTTTACTTCAACATTATTGACTGGCATGAAGCATTAACTTTAAAATTACAAAAGCTTATTAAAATCAAAATCGTATAATTTCAACAGTTATAACAACAATTCAACTTTAAAATATGTATTACAAAAATTACATACAAACAAATAAGCGAAACAATAAGCCATTAAACTTATAGCTCTGTAAGCTGTAGACCTCGCTTTGGCCGTTTACTACAGATAATCATTAAATAGGTAGGTATAACACGTACTTAGTAGCTAAACTGCTAATTTGTGACTTGAACTGCACTATATAATAAAAAGTGGCTTTAGAACAGTTCTAGGTACCTACTTATTGTTTTCAAGAAGTCTTAATGCAGCCATCCATCACATCGGAATTTGCTTGAAAACTAAATATCACATTTGGATGATTCTAAGTGACTTTATGCGATTACTAGCTGCCCGTTGCGCGACTACGCAGCGCGTTTTAGGTACCTATTCCATAGTTACCGGCCACAAAACGATTCGTTCATCATTTTAGAAATCCATATCGACCCGTATGTGACATTGATGAAACTCTTTTCTTACAAACTTTATGGATCGCATCGCACAGCTGTCAAACATAAGTTCCGGTTCCAACAAAGAGGTTGAACGAAGTAGTTTTTGGTCACGTCACTGGTTTTGTTTGCCAGTGTTTGCCCCAGCCAGCGGCGGCGGCGCCATCTTGGCCATACCGGAAATCAAGAACTCGTGGAAGAATGCTTAAAATAATTTTTATTTGTTAACGTTTCATCAGGTTTTTCTCTCACTAATTAACATTCTTTATTGTACTAATGTATTATTATCTTATCTGATTAGTTAAAAACCGTATTGAAAATAGTTGCGGTTTTAAAAGTCTTCAGCCGACCCTGACGTCACCGATTCCAATTTCCGTTACATTTCTTAGCCACTCGTGATAGCACCCGGCTAGTAGCAAGTGAAAAGCAAATATATGAATAACCCACAGTTGAGAGGTTAAATAAATTTTACCCCCGTGCCCCAAGAAGTTTTACTTCAAAAATATAATTAAGGGGGCTTCCCATCTCGGAGGAATTGTTTGTGCTCCCTATGGTACTGAAACAAAAAAAAATAGGTTTTTAAAAATTACGTTGAGATTGCTGAAATCATTTTTCCTTCCAAAGTGGAAAAAAAATATTGTCCCCCCGCTCTAACTTTTAAAGTAAGAGGATGAAAATTATAAAAAAAATATACATATATAGTAATACACACTCTCAATGAAAATTGATTTGAACAAAATAAAATAAGCAGTTTGATATAAAACATACATTTATTATAAACCGCAAAGATAACTTTGTCATTCATACAATCACTATGAAATACAAAGTAATTATTTGCTGGTGAAGAATGATAGTGATATTTGGGCTAGGTGTATCAGGTGTATTATGATGATGCTACTACGGAACCCTTCATGGACGAGTTCGACTCGTACTTGGCCACTTTTTATATATTTTTTTAGAGCAAATTTGAACAAAATATTATTTTAATCGGATTAAACAGGAAAAAGAAAATGACCCCGATAATAGCTATCTCTTTTACAGTACCTACCATAGAGTAACTTAAAATATAAGTTTGTACTACGTTCCGTCCAGAAATATTAATGTCTGCATTTTAAATAAGTTACCTTTTTATATTGAAAACATGGTTGTTGAATGTACTCATTAGGAATGTTGTGAATAGACTATTTAGGATAATGAACTATTCAATAGATGACTATCTCTCTACTGTACCTACTTACGAACTGAACCTTCAGCATATTGCTTCCGATCAACTTTGGACTGAATCTCAGAGGAATACAGTAAGAAACTGTTTAATTTGATATATCAAAATAATATCCGTGTGTAAATAAAGCACAGTTACCTGCAATGTTTATATAATTGTTGATAGATAATCTTAGGTGAACGATAAATGTTGACATTCCAAGAATTTATATAAATTGCAAATACTCTATTTACATAACTAGAATGCCATAAAGGTGTCACTTGACAAGTTATCAATTCCGTTGCATGATTTCCCGATTAACTCATTATGCTATTGTCTCGCACTTCCTATGTAACAGCATTCGTAGGCTATAATATGTTTTTTTTTAATAATTACCTAAATCTGACATAATAATAACATATTAGTGAGTAGGATAATAGAAGAAATCCCCCACGATCTGATTTCTGGGACGCTGGTCGCTACAGTCTATTCGTGATAAGAATGCAGTGAAATTTAAATTTAAATCTGTTAACACACACTCACAGGACAGGACACAACCTTCGCGTTCGAAAGTTTGCCTTCAACTGGTCACTGTGAACTTGGCTTGATAATTGAAAACGATTTGATTGGTTACTTACGGGTCGTGGCTAGGCCGCCGGACAGTGATGACTTTACTGCATTTTTATCACGAATAGACTATAAAATCTACCGAAAGTAATAATTGTAGACGAGTGAAGACAGTATTAAGGTGGGCGCACACCAGCACCCGTAGCATGCCGAACGTGGAGAGAGGTTTTATCGCGGAAGGTGAGACTTGTAAAAGCTCGTGCTCGGTCCTTCAGTCTCTCGCATCGCGACCTCCCGCAGAGGCAGGATGACACGGGAGCTGTCAAATTGTACGTAGTTTTTTGTAAACAAAGTTTTGAATCGTTCCATCCTCAATGCAGTGCTTTCAAAAAGTAGGAGAATAATTTATTACTATAATAAACCGCTAGCGAAACATAACTTCGAATTCTTTGCATGTTTGCCTTTTTACCAGATAAACTTTTTTCCAGCTATTGTCGCATTTCTCCTTCGAATCTCAGTTTGAAGCTCATGCACAGTCTTCAGACTTTATGGTTCTAAATTAAATTTAAAAGCACAAAAATAGAAACCCTATACTTGACACTGACGTAAACAAGGTACAGTCACCGAAGCGCCATCTGCGTTTAGCAAAAGTCAATAAATTGTTCCTATACGAGTGAAAAGTTATGGGTAAGTACAACTCTTCTTGGCGGGGACACGTTGATTTTGACAGTAATGGTCGTACTGTGTGAACTAAAAAAAGGAAATACTCGTGCAGCACACTAAACGTAATTTGAAGTGTAACTCGTGCTCAATTTATTTTTTTGCCTTCGTCCGAGGAACACAATGATAGTTTTACAGCATTAGAATCGTAAAAAAAAAATATAATGATTTGGCTAAATAAGTACTTAGTAATAATACTTAGTATTAATTACTACTATTATTACTAAGTATTAATTACTACTAGGTACTAAATACATAGTATTAATTTTTCCCATTAAAAAATCATACCGTCCATTTCGTTCGAAGTTTCACATAAAACAATTTATTAAATCCTTCGAAATAATAAACCTACGATTTGTAGATGCGCCATGTAATATTTTTATCGAATCGAGTCTATTACCCTCATGAACTGTGCAGTTCTAACCCGACCTTGCACAGTTTTTTATTAGTAAGGAGGGTGTTTACATTTAAAATTGTTATGCTCAAATTTTGTCCATCACTGGACAAGTAGAAATTGTCGATAAAATGCAATTAATTTCACTTATAAATTAGTATTCTCTGCTTACCCGTCTGCCGGGAAAAAGGTCGTGAGCATAATGTTTGTATGTTAGTTTAAGTTAGTTTAAGTAAACATATTTTGTACTTTTAAAAACGATGCAAATGTGATACATAGATTTAAAAAATAGCATTTAAGTTTTTTAATGACCGAATAAAATCTGAATAGAGGCTTTTTTTTTCTTTAACCACATTAGGTCGACCCAGCTCATGATTGATTAATTTTTATTTGCAGGATATTTCTTTGTTAGGACGTTTCATCTCTGTCAAATTAATTTGTACAGTACCTATTTTATTATGAATTTCTTGTAATAACTAATGCAAATGATGAAAAATAATGACATTAGAAATATTTTTCAACACTTTGATCATATTAATATTTCCTAAACAGTTTTCGCTGCTCAAAACGAATCATATGGTGTAAAAGTACACAGAGGCCTTCCCTTTACAATAAATGCAGGCAACGCGATTTCTACACGACTAACTCTGGGACTAGTCATCACGAAGTATCTCATAACCTTTCAATGCAGGCTCGCACACCATGCTACTGGCACAAAACGTATTAATAAACACAGACTAAAACAATAGTAACTTTACTTCAAGAATTAGGCCAACAATATTAACAATTTCAATCACCTGGTGTAAATAATGAGTAACACTTATCTGACTCTACTCTCGGAGTAAAAGTATCTTACGCTGAGTTCAACCTGAGAGTAAATAGTCTCAGAGTATGGAAGTTTTAACAACAGAATAGGGCGTTATTACTAACATGACGGTATGTGTCTCAAATTCGTTTGAACGCAGGAATCATTCAACAGATTGAGACACGAGAATTCCAGACTCAAACTTGAATTTGTGCTTTTATTCTCTGCAATGGAACAGTAATCGGTAATAAATGGTAAACGGTACAGAGCTATAACTCTAGAAAACATCACGAAATAAAAACAGCCTATGCACCGCACTTATAATGAGAATCTTAGAGCCTTGCTGTGATAAATTCTGCTACCAAAATAAACAAAATAAACAGTCTACTTATTAACTGTTCAATAACTGTTTTACTTGTCTGTCGAAATATGCATTCACTGACATTTACGAGTAGGTATATTATGCACTGTGATATTATGAGCTTTATTTGGTCTTATTCCATATTATGCAATTGTAACACTCAGACAACCTTTCTAAAAACGCATGTCTATCAGTGTTTGAGTTAGCAGGGCGTTGTAAATTTAACCGAGAGTTCAATCTAATCAAGAGTTACATAACACCGATCGAAACATAAGGTTGCAATGGTTGCATGACTGCTTCTGGCTGAATTATACCATAATTTGTACATAAGGGCTATTGCGGTTATCAAATTGTTATATTTCATTTTATAGGTGTGCATCCAACAGATATAATGTTTTCCACAGTTTAGTTCAGTTTACTATTAATTTAACTATGATATATGGTGACCGGCAGATGTAAGTATGTCCAAACAAACGGAGTCAGCAGCGAGGGGAGTTTCATTTGCTACTCACCTATCCATTATATACATTCCTTTGCTATGTACATCATCATCATTGGATATAAATTGTATGTATTCAGTTGAGTTTCGTGTAATTTAAATAACAAACAAAACAATCCCAAGGTAATAATCTTGTGTGGATAAAAACACGAGAGGAAATAACAGATAAGAGCAGTAATTTTATCCACGCGTTATCCTAATCATAAAATCATTGCGGACGTGTTAAATTACTTAAGATTACCTTAGCAAATGTAAATTATATGCATTTACAAATAAAAAAAATGTTGTAAACTTAACAACTTTTTTTGCCTGTAGTATCCCACATCTGTCACCGGGCAAATATTAGCAATGTCAGATCCAAAGGAATTCATAGACAGTAATAAAAATCTGTTGCTATGCATGCATGTCGGTGAATGTACGTCCAGCTAAATAAGCCCATGTTGTTTACCTTCATTGCGACCTTATGAAGGATGCGAAATAATTTATTTAAAAAAAACAAGGTTATTGTACGTGTTCGATTGACTCATTCGTGCTTAGTGCCAATGTTAAGCCTCATTGCCATGCCATCAGTGTAGCGTGCAAATAGTTAGCCACGCATCCATCGAATTAAAAATAAACACTGGAAAACGTACGCAGTTAGGTTTAACGCATGTGTTTTAACTATAAATAATCTAAATGAGGCCTGTGTCCCCACCGAGGGGTTCATGTCTTACCCGGATACGAGTAAGATTGAGACATACTCTTTACGTGCCATCGGAAACAAGGAACATCCGGTATTGTACTTAACCCCTTCACTCTCAGGAGCACACCGCTCGGACGACCGAACGATGGCGAAATAATGTTATATGAAACGTGTCGGCGAACCAGTTCAGATAAATGAAATTTATTGGTACATGGTTAGCACCGGATTGGAACCTGCATGTCCTGCGTGAGAAGAAAACATCCACTAGACCACCGGAGCTCTAGCATACACTAAAAACACTTTTATTAGAAAACGTACGTAGCCCGGCTTCTGATATATCAGCTCATGATAGTAATAATGACTTTTTGATACCAGTGGAAGGTCATTTAATAGCAATTATAGCTCCAAAATGTGTACCTAATTAAAACATAAAAGCCCCATTTGAAAAGTGCAAACCTGTGTTCATCAAGTTAAATATATTTCCCTTACCCAGGTTTATACATCCATGAAGTAGGAAAATTTGTAAAAACTAACCAACCATTTATTTATGAAGGGGCTCAGGAAAAATACTCGAGAAACACAAAAAAATTGACTAGATTAGTAGTATCTAACCATATCCCACGAACATCGCTATATCTCAAAAATTGTTCTGCATCGTGTGTAAAAATATTTAATATGATACCTGATGAGCACATAAAACAGCTTCCAGTAAAGAGGTTTAATACGGATCTGTTTATATGGTTAATACTGAAATGGTTTTATTCAATAGATAAACTCCTTAATCAGAAATGTAATTATTTGATAGAAGTATGTTATGTAGTTAATGTAAATACTTATATCATTATTATTTCTGTGTACAAAATTCAATATTTGCATGCTTAAATTAATAAATGATTGATAAGGTGTTCTTATATATTATACAACCACCTACATATACCCTTATCTTAGCAAATAAAAATCTTTATCTTTATCTTTTAAACTATTTAGTTACAACACCTTAAACATTATGCTGGGCTGCAAATTTCATATAAGTTACCTACACAAACTGCTGCAAGATGTCAACGTATCGTAGTAGTCGTAATGTAATGCCTGATCCATACGCTAGCCAAAACTCTACAAACCGTCAAGTGTGGACAGAGGGTTTGGCATAGTGTGAGTAGGACTTGTTAGTACATTTTACGTTTATAGAGATGTCAAGTTTACGGCAAACTTCTGGATCGAGCATAAAACCCCTCCACCAACCTGCATTGAGCCAGCCTGGTGGAGTAGGGTTCAATCTTACAGATCCGAGTAAAACCCTGTGCCCCTCAGCGGGAACGGCTACATTTATTTAAAACATTACAGCGTCACGCCTTTTTCCCATACGGGGTGGCAGAGGCACAACTGTGCCCACTTTTAGCCAGTGATTCAATACTTCATTTTGCGTGACACGGGCTAACCCATCGCCGCAACTACAGAGTAATGAAGGTTTTCTCACGATGTTTTCCATCACCGTTAGAGCGTTACATTTTTTTTAGAAAACCATCTAGTGGATGCGCGCCTACATCACCCGTACCAAGGTGGCTGCTGTGATGAAGGCCGATGAAAGGGAACTCCGAGCGTCTAGTATTGCGAAACCACTCGCGAGCCACACTGACCTCTCAAACCGCCTAACCAGCCTTCCACCGCGGGTCTAACCAAACTGGTCTTTGCGTCGAACAATAACTCCGCAATGTTTGTGTGGATTTAATGCCATATTTGAGCAGCCAGAGGCAGCACGTGCGGTCGAAAAAGTGAATTTTAAATGTGCTTGTGATTATTTTTTGGTGAATTTTTTGTTTGTGTTTTTTTCCTCTGGAATATTTTTTGTAAGTTTTTTTTTGTTATAAATATGTACTTCCACCGACCGTACTGAGCCAGCTCAATATCTTTACAATCAATATCTTAATAATCGTATTTATCCGACGACCTCTATGGCGCAGGCGGTTTCGCATCTGCCTACCTTGCGAGAGATCCCGGGTTCGAATCCCGGCTGGGGACAAAAAAACCCCAGGTCTTGGATGTTTACATGTTTCTAATGTCGCTGTTTCTAGTTCACATGACACAGGGTATCCTAGTGTGGGGCCAGAAGCAATGTATGTGCCTGTATCGTAATTTTTTTATGTTTTTTATCCTGGTAAAGGCCTTTTTCACTTCTCATGCTCGTAAAGTTCGTCTTTATGTCGGGTATAGCCAGCATAAAATCAAATTTTATGTTCTAGAGCATAAAGTAAAATCTTCGTCTAAATCTCAGACTCTGACAAAGGTCGTCAGGTAAACAGCCACATACACCTATGCTAAGTGCCACTGCCGGCGGCCAGAGCCGGCTGCGGAGGCACGTCCAAAAAAAAAACTATAACATTGAACATATCTAATTGCTCAAATAGTTATTTCAATTTTAATTAAAAAAAAAACTGTTTAATTTCCTCACAATCGAAGTGAAAAGCAGAGTGTAATAACTCGTACATAAAACCCATTTTACCCTCGACATGACTATCCACGTGACTGACTATATGTACGTCTCGGGTAAAATGGTGCGTTTTATGCCCTTGTTGTACAATCTACTATTCTTCTCGGTGGTGACCTTGGGCTACATTTATTTGTTTGTTTAAAACTAGATATAATTGAAACTCCATACAAGTCGTTTGAGATTTTGGTCAAGCAAGAGTAACAATTAATCAAAGAAACAAGAAATAATTACAGACACGTTCTCAAATAACGAGTCGGTAACATTTGTGAGACGAAACAAGCTTTTTGCGAAGTGTTTTGACCTTTAAGTTTTAATAAGAACAAGTAATTATAAATGCTTAAAAAAATCTTTTCAAGCGGATGATAATAATATATTTTTCAATAAACATTCAAACAAAAGTTGTATAATATTCTAGGAATAAACTAATTTCCCTTTACTTATAAAAGTAGTCCTGGGTAGGTACGGAGCGGGACGTCTAACTGTATATAGCCTATCCCTTTTTAAGCACCTTAAACAGTTTTTATTAGTAAGGCTTGGATTGAGAGGGCTCTCTCTGAATAGTGTTATTAATCAACCTGTCAGTCACCGTCACAAAAAATTCCAAGAAATAAATTCCGCGGAAAATTCTTTTACAGTCACACAAACACTGTTTGTCCTTACACCTAAAGGGGATTCTCACGTCAAGAGTAAATTCTCTAAAGCCTTCGTAATCCTATAACTACTGACGTCGTTTGTTCGTGAAAATAGCAGAGCGGTCTTAGAAGAAACAAGAGTCGGCCAAGTGCCCCTCACAAACACAGGATTCCGTACCTCCGTACAAGAAAAAAGGCAATGACAAAAAACCGTCTCATAATATAGACCCACTTTATCTTTAACAGCCGATCCCAATAACCTATCTCTATCCGTGATCTGCAGATTACGCGTAACATTTGACAGTTGCGCTATGTGATTTATGTCAGAATTGACACTACCAATCTCAAATCTGCAGATTATGGATAGAAGATAGGTTATTAATTTCGGCCGTAAATCAGCGTGTAGTTTATTGTTTGTTGCTGTACCAAGTTCAAAATCATACATATTACTTAGTCAACGTCAATATAATATTAATATTTTTGTATACTACCGCCCGTTCGGAAGTTGTGGGCTTAGGGATGGAGCAAAGAAGGGCAAGAAACCTCCCCCGTACCTCTTTTAAAATATCAGAGCCTTAAAAATACAAATGTTATGTATTTCTACTTAAGTCTAAGGAAATACACCGAGGAGAGACGTACTGACTCAGTACCGAAAACAGAAATACACATTACTTGGAAATTTCAACTCTCTACCTACCAATTATATTGGTAGTTCATGAGATAGTTGCAGCCCGCTGCCGGACTGACGAACGGACAGACGGACGGTCGGCGGAGGCTTAGTAATAGGGTTCACTTCAGATCAGGAGTATGTACCCTAAAAACTATTATCTTGATATTGCTTAGTACAACAGAATGAAATAGGTTTCGTGACAAAACTTAAGTCCATTTTGGAGTTTATTAGATCTAGCTTGTACACAGAGATTTTGAAATAATATCTAATAATAATTGGCACGTACATTACACAGGCTCTACTCCAGACTATTTGGTATTAAAATTATTTAGATACCGTAAAAATAAAGGTCGGGCGCTCAACCTTTTTGTTTTGGTACCGATATATTTCGGTGTGATTCGATAACCGATATAATATTGCATGACCGAAAACAAATACATATTGCGATACTCATTTTACATATTTCAGATTTCATTTATTTGCGTAAATGTACCTAGTTACAGTAGTTGGTTTAATAAATAACACTTTTTCTTTTCGATTCGGTTTGGCAGAGACTATGCCGTCCCCTATTCTTTATCCAGTTGTATGATTGTCCATTTTGTATGACAGGGAGCTGGCACATTGCCGAAGTTTGAAGATGAGCCATATTTACATGAGCCATGCACAAAACCTACACTATTGAGGTTAGTTCATGGCCGATATGTTTTAAATTGGCCACTTATCAGGATTGAAGGGTTAAAAACAGCCACTTGCGTTGAGTGGTCATTAGTTAATTAACTACCAATGGATTTAAGTATTATCTTGCAATTGAGCGTGGCTTGTAAAGTTACTACTGATTGGTACTAGCTTCACTCGGGCAATCGTTAAAAAAAAATAACCGGCCAAGTGCGAGTCGGACTCGCGCACGAAGGGTTCCGTGATATCTATAAAAAACCGCAAAAAAAAATGTATGGGAGCCCCCCCTAAATATTAGTTTAAATTTAATTAAATTATTTATTTTTTAAGTAAATAATATACTCAATATATTGTGAACATTTTAAGCGTCTAACTGCTACCATTATCAATATCGAGCAAAAATGAGCAAAAAAATCACGTTTGTTGTATGGGAGCCCCCCTTAATATTAAATTTCTTTTTAAACGACTTCCCAAAGGAGGAGGTTTACAATTCGTCCGGATATTTTTTTTTTTTTATGTATGTGCCTCGATAGCGCCTAGACGGATGGACCGATTTGGAAAATTATTTTTTTGTTTGAAAGGGTTTACCTTCCCATTGGTCCCATTGACACCAGGTCAGGATCTGATGATGGGATCCTGGAGAAATCGAGGGAACTCTTCAAATATTATAGGCAGACATATAGTGATTTTTGTGTTTTTCATAATAACTCGTGCAAATGCACATGGTAAGCATAATATTGTGATGCGGAACTGCTGATGAAGACCACATATGGCCACCAGATCTGCTCAATACCAGGTACAAATACAATGCGTGGCTGACGGGCAGGCAACGCATAGCCTAAACCGGTGGACCTAGAGCCATGAAACTTTGTACAGGGGTTCCTTAGTAGCGTGGTGTAGCACTGATATGAGATTTGACAAAATTAATTCCCCAATGGGGGGGGGATAAGGGGTTACAGTTTGTATTAAACTCAATCTAATCAAATAGGGTTTGTGGAAGTCGGTTTTTTCTAAAGTTTACTTTTTGTTTCAATTATGATTTTTAGTATTTGTTGTTATAGCGGCAACAGAAATACATCATCTGTGAAAATTTCAACTGTCTAGCTACCACGGTTCATGAGATACAGCCTGGTGACAGACGGACGGACGGACGGACGGACGGACGGACGGACGGACAGACGGACAGCGAAGTCTCAGTAATAGGGTCCCGTTTGGCACCCTTCGGGTACGGAACCCTAAAAATGGTCACACATACAAACTTTAATTCACCTCCCATGGGGAACAAGTGAAAAAACCTCTGGCATCTTGCACCTATAAACCTGCAAAATGTCAGCTTCTTAAGGCTGGATTCGACGAACAAAAAGTTATCCGCAGAATAACTATCCTGGGGATAACTTGTAACTTTTTCATAGACACCAGTGACACCTAGATCAGATCACCTCATTTTGAAATGTCATTTGTCATACAAGTTATCCCCGGGATAGTTATTCTTAGTATAACTTTTCGTTGGTAAAATCCAGCCTAAGGATTTTTCATAGACACCAGTGACACCTAGATCAGATCACCTCATTTTGAACTGTCATTTGTCATACAAGTTATCCCCGGGATAGTTATTCTCCGGATAACTTTTTGTTGGTCGAATCCAGCCTAAGTCAAATAGTTTTACAGCCTACGGTACCCCTGTACAAAGTTTAATGACTCTTGGGTCTAGCGGTTAACATCCAATTTCAACAGAGACTATATATCCAATTGACTGCGCCTGCGGGGAATGCGGCTCGCCAAACGTTTTTTGTATTCAACAAACGTTCGCATACGCAACCTACATACGATGACGGGCCGCCAAACATTTTCGCAGCGGCTGACCAATCACAGCGCTCTTACCTCGTCCTCCGCCGCCCGTAAATTGGTGAGTTGTGTTCCAAAGGAAAATGTATCTATGCGCTCTCCACTGGATAAGTGTTCCCTGTTGAAAACGGACGCTAGTTAGGCTATATGTTGTATGTCAGTGTAAATACCAGTAAGTGCTTATACAAAGTTAAACGAATTAACGCAAAACGAGAAACTACTTTGTTGGGGACATCATTCTGAGCAACTTTCATTATGAAACAGATTTGATCAGAGCAACTTTAGTTTTCACTTCTCCATACAAATCAGCTGACCCACTCAGGCCAAAATGTACTGGGAAGTGAAAAATAAAGTTGCTCTGATCAAATCGGTTTCATAGTGAAAGTTGCTCAGAATGATGTCCCTATCAAAGCAGTTTCTCATTTTGCGTTATTTCATTTACACGTTGTATAAATCTAGTAATATTGTAGAGTTACGTTTGAAGTAGTTTGCCTGTGCGCCGGCCGCAGTCACGTGACTCATTTGGCTGGGTGAAGGAAGGAAGGAAAGAAGGAAGACAAGATCGTGGAAAAACCCGCAGACTCGCCGAGTCTGTCATGGCGGTGGCGATGGGGTAGCGCCCGTGTCTCTCAAAGGAGTATCAAATGTAGTATTACATGACTGGCTAAACATGTGTGAGAATCTACTACTATCACCGGAAGAAAGACTCGTGATTAGATTTTAGTTGGAACTACAGTGCCTTCGATTCCGAAGGCGACACGAACTATTAAGTAAACTAATTAAAAGGTGTGTTTGAAAATGGAATCTGTGGCCACCGCGCAAGGGCTGTTGGATTTGAAGGTTGTCAGTTTAGTGCCTTTAGTTCCTCTAGTTTAGTGGTTTTGACCCCTCAAGAATAGCCCACATTTTTTTCTGTTTCTGTTTATTTGGGAACTGAGTCCACGGTACAATACAATACAGCCTTCAAACGAGACTTTGGCATGTGAGTGACGTTTTCAGGGAGGTGCCAGTTCTACATAACTTAATGCAATGAAATGAACCTGTCAAAAAGCGTTAGTTTCTTCCTGTCACCGCACGCCAAATAATCGTTGGACAGCTAGATAAAAAAATATTTTTCACATACGCCATTAAGGACTCTCAAATTAAGTCCTTTATTTATCATTTGTAATTTACGCACATTCACCTTTCCTATAGTTTACATGCTTACATAGGGGTTAAGTAACATAAATCGTTTTGTGTAAAGAAAACTGTGATGAAATAACACTCGACAACACGCTGATAAGAGCACTTCATCATTAAACCTCTCAATCCTTATGATTGCGAATTTGATAAGAACGTTACACTATTACTCCTGTCTTACTAACATAATGTTATACAGGCAGAAACATTAACCAACAATCACATTTTAGGATGTGTATTTCAAGATTAGCCAGAGAATAACCAGGGGGGCAATTCTGGCGCAAGCGAGATCATGTCCAATGGCCATGGTCGAAATATCGATTTTGAGAGACCGAAATCTCTATCAAAAACAAGAAAAAGCTATTCTTACGACTAGCCTTTCGACCAACCGAGATATCCCGACCCGTTTTCGATCGAAATAAATATAAATCGAAACCGTTTTCGACGGATCTAATACCTAAGTAGTATCAAAACCGATATCTCGACTGGGGAGATGATCTCGATAGAGCGATAATCGGGGGACAGATCTTACTAAATGAAAAGTGAATATCATTTTTTCTTGTAAATAAAGTGTGAAAGAAAAATAATAGATAATAATATGAGACGTTCTGTCTTCATAGCGTCACGTATTTTCCCGTACGGGTGGCAAAGTCCAGCCAGTAATTTAATACCTACTTCGTTTTGCGTGACAGATGACAGGGAGCTAGCCCAACGGCTACATCAGCTCAACATTTATTTCATTTAATTAAAGTCTACTGTCGAAAACTGACCAAAAATACCGATATAAGTTTTTTCTAAATATTTATGATGTATGATGATATGAATGACTTAATAGATGACAGTGTACAAACCATCAGGTTTGTATGGTACGGTGGTGTAGTGAGCAGAGTCGTTAAATTCAATTTAATTGCGTGTAGCAATGTATAAAATATGTATATCTACGCCCCGGGCAAAAACTCGACTCCACAAAGTCGTATAACAAAGGCGAAATACTTCTTTAGTTAGTCTTCTCAGTTAAATTATTTGTGTAAACTTTTCAGACGCCTTAAGGCCTTTTTCCACTTTCTCGCGGGCTCTGTCGTAATGTGTTTTTGTACAGTCGAACATGACTACAATATACCAGATTTAGACTCTATGGAGTTGGTTTACAGCCCAATACAGGCAAGGACTTTTTGGCTGATCGCACATGTAATTTGTAGGTAAATGGTAGAGGTACTGCGTGACAGAATGAGTGAGGGTTTCTGTTAAAATGGGACATTTGTTCCTAATGAGTTGTAATCCTGGTTCGCCAAATCTGGCAACTAAGTAGATAATTTAGATAAGCGTCTGCGATATTGAAACGTTTTTTGTAGAGTACTTTACTTATCAAATCTCCATCTTCCTATTTGTAAGCATCACCACTTATAATCTCGTGAAACTCAGGGTAAGTGTCGGACAAGGGCTAACTTTGTTTCGACCATTGGCGTATTTTTAGGGTTCCGTACCCGCAGGGTGCCAAACGGGACCCTATTACTGAGACTTCGCTGTCCGTTTGTCCGTCCGTCCGTTTGTCCGTCCGTCCGTCCGTCAGTCCGTCTGTCTGTCACCAGGCTGTATCTCATGAACCGTGGTAGCTAGACAGTTGAAATTTTCACAGATGATGTATTTCTGTTGCCACTATAACAACAAAAATTACAACAAATGCCGCTATAAAAATCAAAAGAAATTTAATATTAAGGGGGCTCCCATACAACAAACATGATTTTTTTTGCTCATTTTTGCTCGATATTGATAATGGTAGCAGGTAGACGCTTAAAATGTCCACAATATATTGAGTATATTATTTACTTAAAAAATAAATAATTAAATTAAAATTAAATTAATATTTAGTGGGGGCTCCCATACAATTTTTTTTTTGCAGTTTTTTATAGATAATGGTACGGAACCCTTCGTGCGCGAGTCCGACTCGCACTTGGCCAGTTTTTATTTTTTTACTCTCGTTCACTGATATTGTTATCATTATTTGATTGCACTACCAATGCGTGCCGAATTATTGCGAGGACCTGCGCCAAAAGCTGGGCCGAGCCGCCATACGTACATATCTTTATATGAGGAATAATAATATTTGTATGTATGTTACAGTTTAACTATGTATTATTATTATTACTATGTTACAGTTTAACTATGTTTAACTACATATTTATTTATTTATTATTCAAATGCAATTGTACAACATTACAGACGAATACAATATACAGTGGAAATTTTAAACATGACCTGGAGGGAAAGTCCTCTAAATAATGTAGGTAGCAAATATCATGAAAAGAAAACATTCCTTTTTTTTTAAAATAAACAAAACTGCATTTAAAGTTTTTTTTTTTAAATACGCTTTTCACAACCAGGACTCGAACCAGCTAAAATTAAAAAAACAAACATTCTGTACTTTTATGGTGTCAATCGACAGGTTCAATCATAAGGATCAAATCTCTCTAACAGACTTGGTTAATTAAATTAAAGGAAAACCGTGAAAGGCTAGTTAAGGCACTTTAATTCAAGGATTCATCGGATACCTTATTCTATTCGTAATTTACTGAATGAGAAGAAAATTGAAATTATCTTTACACGTGATTATGATGCAGACTTTTTAAAAATAATTTATTGTGAACCTGTAACCTACGGTATCCGATGGATCCTTCAGTAAAAGTGTCTTATCCCGTCTTTCTTTGTTTTCCTTTAATTTAATTAACCATGTTTGTTAGAAAGATGTGATCCTTATGATTGACCCTGTCGAACTGTCGAATGACGCCATAAAAGTACAGGATGTTGTTTTTTTTCCGATTAGCTGTTTTTATTTTCGGAGTACCTAAATATAAGAGTTTCAATGTAACTCTTTTTGTACTAAAAAAACTATGAAGTATGATATTTCAGCCCCGAAATTTCAGATTTAACATTGCTTGTTATAGAAATACGAATAATATACAACCTTAGAGTACAACACTATGTTGCTAGGTTTCTACAAAAACTATATTTTCCTCGTGCGTAATATTCAATTTAGAAATACGAGTGGTTTTTCAACCACAGAGTCATTAAATCAATCATTCAATTACACGTCATGTCATACATTTTCGTACGACAGAGAAATTATAATAAACTCATGTAATTTCCCAGTATGTGGTCATGGAGATAAATGTACAGATGCATCATAGTGTCAGTCAGTAATCATCATTCATATGAACTTACAGACTTGCGCGCGCACGCCATTTCTACCAATGTTAGATAACAGTGATCTAAACAGAAAAATAAAGAAGCCGTGTTGCTCTCTGCTGTTAGAGGACGAGCATTATATCATCATTCCTCTCATCATAAAACTTTCGCGGCTTTCTTCGATCGAGTGTCGGCGCTCTTTCAAATTAGTTCATAGCGGCGAGATCAAAGGACACACAGAAAATGAACAGAGTATAATTTTATATCCGGGTTATTTTGACACCCGCCCCGCCCCATGCACCACCCCGCCACAACACCCCGCTACCAACGCACGGTAACGCACCGGGGTGTTAAGCCGAACCTTTTATTTATTAGGATAGGATTAGGAGGTTAAAGGATCGCGCACATTAGGAAGGGCCGCAGCGAGCCAAGGCGAGGCGGGCCGCATCGCCGCCGCATACAAAATCATGCGGCCCGTTGCGCCCCCCGACACAGTGTGTTCAAGTCTGTTAGGGACCGAGTGCGCTGCGACCCGGCACTCTGCGGCCCGTCCTAATGTGCGCGTAAGTGGAATATAAAAGCAATTATTACTGTTTTACACCGAAATGCGAAAAGAAATAGTCCTGTTTTCGAAGAACCTTACCTGTCTAGTGTTTGTAATTCGTTTGTTGTCACTGGATGCCTTTGAAACCTGACATCGTCGGCATAACGAAGTACTGAATAATTTACAGAATTGCTTTTCTGGTAAACTACGGCAAAGCGAAAAGGAGGGTTATGATTTGATCGATATGTTTCTTTGTATGTATGTATATTGTTATACAGGGTGACATTTAATTAATATTTTGAGGAATGATAGTACCAATCATTACGAAGAATTTTCCCCAAGGAACATAATTATGGTCGCAAACGAAAAAAAATTTTGGGTCTCCCATAGTAACTTGAAATCAGCTGATCGGGGTAATGTACAGGGGGACGAATTTTTTTTTCATTTGCAGCCATGTTTCATAGGGAAAGTTGTTCACAATGATGGGTACTATCATTCCTCAAAATATGGTCGGCTAATTTAATTTCACCCTGTAGATTATGTATGGGTAGTATTTTATGAATGTTCATTTGTTTTACTAGAACATCTGGGGCTCAGACTAATAACTGGGGTATGATTTTCGCGCATTCGATATAAGGATATCGACCTCTTTAATCGGCTCGCTAGCGTTAAGACACATGCGTTAAAAGACATAGCGAACATAGGTGTGGGTGGGTGCGAAAGGGGTATATCGAGTGATTCCCATCCATTTTTTTTTTTAAATAAAAGTGTAGATATATTATATCAAATTCGCGAGAATCATCAATAGTTCATATCGAGGTGTTTAGTATGGAGTCGGGTTTAAGTTTTCGAACTTATTGTCCTAATTTGATTCTTGTTTTGATTCTTAGCTGAAATGACGCGCCCCACTCCTTGGTTTTGTATGACAAGTAAATACAAAACCTAGGAGTGGGGCGCGTCATTTCAGCTTAGACGAGCTCTCGAGTGCTGGATCGAAGGTGTCACAAATACAAGTTTTTACGTTTTATGTTTCGTACGCCTACGTTTACGAAAAAATATTCTCTTGATTGATAAGAAATCAGATATCAGATATCCAATTTATTTGATTTGTAGGGCATATTGACTTACTGACCGAGTGTCTAAAAGACGAAAACAGGAGCGTGGGTCGACAGCCAGTCGTCGCTCGTAGCGCAAATGAGCACAAAACAGAGACTCAACAGAAAAACTGTGTATTGTATCGATTCAAACGCGCATATAAACGCTTCAACGATTCCCTGAATAAATGATACTGATATTATCTTCTTTATCTTTATTAATTAATTAATTAATTAATTAATTTATTTATTTTATTTTATTTTATCAACAAAAAAATAAAAAAAATCTTTAACGAGTTTTGAACGCGCTTAACGTGCGCGTTTGTATCGCGTTTTAAGCCCGTTCCAATCTATTCAAACGGAAACATCGGCATCTACCGCGCTGAAAACGCGCGTTCATGAATCGTGCGTCGTCTGCACGTTAAAAATACGTCGTGTGCAACCTCTCTTAGCTGTAAATCCCGGCTTCTATTGATACTCGGTTGTAGTAGTCGTAAAGTTGTGTCAGAGGCCCAACAGGGCAGCTCGATAACTTCTGACAGCCGGGTTGGCAACTAGTCCAACACCCCTCCACCAACCCGCACTGAGCCAGCATGGTGGAGTGTGGCTCAATCTTACTCGTATATTTGGTTAAAGGCTTTTGTGCCCCTCGGTGGTGACATTAACCCCCTAAGTCAAGCCATTGTCATTCTCCTGGCCGAAAATTTGACAGTGGGTACCAACGTAAAAAATTAGACATTCATTGACTTCTTGGTACCCACTGTCAAAATAATTTTAATGTCATTTTTTTTTTATAATTTTAATGTCAAAATTGTTCCAAGGACTCTTTTGTCCTTACGCGACAATGGGTGTAATGGGCTACATTTACTATCAGTAGGTATGGCTTTGATCGACAGAAAATTGATTTCTTACTCTCACTTTACGTTTACATTCTTACCCCGACCGGAGAGAATAACGGCATGAAGTCGGTTTAAGTGTTTGTTTAACTTGGTAAATCATGTTCTATTCTGATCTATTAAACTACAAATTGTTAAAATACAATGCACATTTATAGGTATAGAAATGTCATGAAGAGCGCAACTAAATGGCTGTGAGGGATAATCAGCGATAATGACCTCAGCCATGAATTGTACCATCATCAGATATAACAATTGGTGCTGTTGGTGTTTATTGCTCAGAGATACGTTTGTCATGCGCTGATAGTACCCAGTTTATGTAGGGCAAGGCTTCAGTGGTAACCAACGAGGGAATCATCGCTGTCATTAAAGAGTTTTTAGTGATGCGATGATGATCATTGAAGTGTCGATTGTTATGGAATTGTATGCTGACGTTGTGGATTGAAATCCCTGTCAAAGACAAAGCAATTGGCATTAAGCTAAGAAGTTATAGCGACGTTTATTTTTAATTTCTAACAGCTCGTATGGTAAAAAATACTGTGGTAAAATATCACAAAGTCTGACACAATACATCTATTATGCTGTTTATGTGGCAGATTAATTTGTCATCATAATACATATACAATATATAAGATTTATCTGTTCAAAAGGTCTTAACGAGACAATTTGGAACAGTGCATTACATTGTCATTAACTACTACTACTACTATTGTGTACTAGAATACCTAACTCGAGCGATAGAAATAGAAATAGAAATATATTTATTTGACAAATAAACACAGGGATAATAATAAAAAAAATAGTACACAGTTTATGGTTAAGGTTTAAATGTCAAAATGGTTTGAACTCAGCATATGTAATGTAACTATACAATACAGGATGACTTTGGGGTCGTGATTCTAACCTATTGTTTCTAACTCGGTAAACGATTGCGGTTTCAGCTATTCAGATAATATTTAAATAATTACAACTAAATATGCGTCGGTAGGTTAATAAATAAATTATCCTAGTTATGTAATTTTGTGGTTACACTACAAAACAATTCATGTTAAAACCAATTTAGAATAAACTAATCGACGAGTAAGAAGTGTCAAACCCAATACCTACCAGTCTAAAGTCAAAAGTCAGTTGCTTGTAGAATGTAGTAAGTTTGAAATTTTTAATCGATGCCAAAAAGTTTACCAAATATACAGCAATGCCAAAGTAAGTTTACTTTAGTTGTTTATTGCCATAAATTACACGTGTCATTGTCTATTGGAGATGCGCTTTCCAACAAAAACCACCTTCAACATCAAGTCACATCTGAAGGGCTACCAGTGCAATATGATCTTAAATTCTACTAAACAATCTGGATGAAAATATATCGATACGATTTTATTTGAGATATAAGTATGTTTGTTATATCAGGCACATAATCCGATTTTTATCTGATGAACTACCAATAAATTCATTTATAAAGTGCCGCTTTCATCAAAATAGAATATCTACTATTAGACAAAATTACATTTTATATGGAAACCCATGTTACAAATATTACAAACTAATGTATAGGTGGTGAGTTGGTGACTGACTGAACATGACCCAAAATAGGATTTTTTTCCACAAAATAATGATGACTTAGCGAGCTCTAATCTACAGCGTTACAATCCTAATTAATAGGGAAATCTAAGTTTACTTAGTAGCTACATGACACAGCAGTCACCCTGTATACATATTTAAGCCTTGTATTGGCCAAAATCTGCGTGCTGAATTGCTGATACACAGATTTGACACTGCGTATGTTTAGCAGGTGAGCCGTATGTTTAGCAGGTGAGCCGTATGTTTAGCAGGTGAGCCGTATGTTTAGCAGGTGAGCCGTATGTTTAGCAGGTGAGCCGTATGTTTAGCAGGTGAGCCGTATATTTTGAGATACTGGATCGAAAAAAATATCCAGAAACATTTTCGTATTATTCTTAACTGAATACAAGCCTCATCGTCCACCTATCTATTAGTTGATTGGAAGTATTACGTACATGTACATGTTTTACAGGCACATACATTGCTTCTTCCCTACACTAGGATACCCTGTGTCATCGGAACCAAAAACAGCGATGCCACACACTTAAAGCCATCCAAGAGCTGAAAATGTCTTTTATTTCTTCCCAGCCGTGATTCGAACCTGGGGCCTATCCTATCCGCAACACCACAGAGGTCATTTTATTTATTACAGGAAGAAATGGGACGTAAATTACTGTTTAAATACCCGAATAAACAAATAAAGCAGTATGGCTCTCAGACGCAGATAAATCTTTGAGATGAAACACTCAATGCGATTCGGTGAATTTGAGTCTCCTCGTAAAATAATGAGATATTTTAAATGGATTTGGTCTTAAAATGTTAATGGCTTTCCGTACTTAACGACGCTAAATTGAAACATAATTGCGAATGGAGAGAACCATCATAAAGTGTGCTATTGTGAGGTAATAAAAGTTATCTAGAGTAAAATAGGTTTAGTAGTACGATGACATAGCGTGGATATAGCAGGAAAACAATAGACGCGGGTGGCACAGGACCGAGTTGAATGGCGTGTACATGAGGAGGCCTGTACTCGACAATGGGCTCGACAATACTGATAGGCTGATAATGACGGTAATAAAATATTACTTTGAAACCTTACTTCATATTGAACTCGATCGATCATTATCTCAGTGGCATCATATAAAGATGCAATGTTTGCAAATGGTGACGCCCGGCTTGGCCATATAATTTTGTAGAACAACCACATTTTACTGTTTCTACGATAACAATAATTTCTATTTAACGGCTAAAATAAAGAGGACTTCTGATTTAAGAACCTATCAGAGTGTTAAGTGCCACAGGTATTTCAACGCGATTAACTAACATATAAATATGTTTATTTAAGTTTTACTAAGTACCTACCTACTTACTTAGGTCCCATAACCCAAACTGTACAAGCTGTTCGAAAGACTGATCGTCCAGCGCATGCGCATGGCACCGTCAGTCGACCAAAAGCTGATCCCTGAACAGGCTGGTTTTTAACCGACTTCCCAAAGGAGGAGGTTTACAATTCGACCGGATGTTTTTTTTATTTTTTATGTATTTGCCCCGATAGCGCCTAGAAAAAAAAACTCTATTTCCTGGTGTCGCTCAGTACTCAATACTCAATAGTTTATTTGCATTCCATAATGGTACATTTGGTCTTAATAATCATAATAAATTGTCTCACATTATGGACCCTTACGGGAACAGCAACACAGGGAGGGAGAAGACAGCTAATTTATTTTTGTAGGCTATCACTTAAATAATCTAATAACGTATAGTAGCTTTTATTAACATTAGTTTTAGTTTTTTAAAGAAAATGCTATCTTTTGTTTCATTTGTCAATGATTTCGGTAGTTTAAACTTTTATTGCCATAATATGTGGACTGGTTTCAACCTTGAATGTGGTAAATGAAGTCTGTTCTTATGTCTCAATTTTTTTTTGATTCATTTGCTCACGGCGGCGATTGAAAAAATGATTGTATTTCCGGACTAATTTACATAGTTCCAAAATTTAAATTAAAGGGAGGGGAAGGAGTTTATGTTTTTGAAAAAAGGGTCGACATCTGCTCGAGGTGTCTGCTCACATCTGCTCGAGGTGTCTGCTCACATCTGCTCGAGGTGTCTGCTCACATCCACTCGAGGTGTCTGCTCACATCTGCTCGAGGTGTCTGCTCACATCTGCTCGAGGTATCTGCTCACATCTGCTCGAGGTGTCTGCTCACAGCTCGAGGTGTCTGCTCACAGCTCGAGGTGTCCGCTCACAGCTCGAGGTGTCTGCTCACATCTGCTCGAGGTGTCTGCTCACATCTGCTCGAGGTGTCTGCTCACATCTGCTCGAGGTGTCTGCTCACATCGAATAACTTTCTTTGCCGCTATTATAAATTAATGACATATTATTGTCAATGTTGATAATAACACCATTGTTCTAATCACACCTGTGGAATAATATTGTCATTGTCCCCATTTAAACCTGGGTTAAACAGAAACATACTACTCGTACACTGATGTTGTGTGTTATTTAGTGCAGTTCAATTATTCTGTGAATATGGAATATATTAGTAAACTTTCATTTACTGTAACCTGTCAATATATGTATTTATCAAAATATCATGTACACCAGAAAAAACATAGGTTTACTTAAGACTTTAGGTCATAATCATAGTATTAGCACTAGAAATAAAAATAAGATTGCTATATGCCCGCATTCAGACTCAGTAAGGTTGCTAATTCTTTTATGGGAGTGTGTGTTAGTTTTTGAAGTAAAACTTCTTAGGGCACGGGGGTAAAATTTATTTAACCTCTCAACTGTGGGTTATTCATATATTTGCTTTTCAATTGCTACTAGCCGGGTGCTATCACGAGTGGCTAAGAAATGTAACGGAAATTGGAATCGGTGACGTCAGGGTCGGCTGAAGACTTTTAAAACCGCAACTATTTTCAATACGGTTTTTAACTAATCAGATAAGATAATAATACATTCGTACAATAAAGAATGTTAATTAGTGAGAGAAAAACCTGATGAAACGTTAACAAATAAAAATTATTTTAAGCATTCTTCCACGAGTTCTTGATTTCCGGTATGGCCAAGATGGCGCCGCCGCCGCCGCCGCCGCTGGCTAGGACAAACAAAACCAGTGACGTGACCAAAAACTACTTCGTTCAACCTCTTTGTTGGAACCGGAACTTATGTTTGACAGCTGTGCGATGCGATCCATACAGTTTGTAAGAAAAGAGTTTCATCAATGTCACACGGGTCGATATGGATTTCTAAAACAAGCAAAGCAATGCATACATTTGAGCGAGACGGCTTAAAGACGTGACGTCAGATGGTATATAATCTGAGCGAGATGCAAATAGTAGTGACACTATTGAATGAGTTAAGTATATCACCACGAGCGCGACAAATTGTAGATAAGGAATGGTGGGAAATAAATGACATGACGTATTAAAAGTAAGTACAAGTATAAAATAATTTCAAATAATCGGACGTCTGAAAATTAAAAGTAACTTGAAGCAGAGATTGGATCTCAAAATTGGAAATTTAAATCTCTTTTAGTATAGGTAGGTATAGGTGTATAGTATAGGTACCACTTAATTATCTAGCTACAGAAGTTTTACTTCTAACACGTGTACGGTGCTACACGCGTATGTTTTTTATAATAAAAAACCTAACGAAGCAACGGACCTACCAGAAAAGAGGTTCAAAAACTAGGTATGTTGAAAACGGTCTATTAAGAAGTCTTATTACAGTGTAAAAGAATATTTAGATGACAAAACTGCGTGGTCTTTACCATCTCGGCGCACAGAAACCCAAAAAGGGGCGATGGACTGAGTCAGTACGTCTCTCTTCGGTGTATTTCCTTAGACAAGTAGAAATACATAAAATTGTATTTTTAAGGCCCTTCACATTTTAAAAGAGGTATGGGGGAGTTTCTTGCCCTTCTTTGCTCCATCCCTAAGCCCACAACTTCCGAACGGGCGGTAGTATACAAAAATATTAATATTATATTGACGTTGACTAAGCAACCTGTATGATTTTATGGTCAATAAAAAAAATCACTTTGACTTTAGAACATAATAAAGAGATGGCGTTAAGAGTAATATTTGTACTTTAAGCGCCATGGTTTCAGTTACATATACTTCTAGGTGGCACTAATCTTAGAATAAATCCTATCTTAGCGCCATCTCGTGGTATTTGCAATTTTTCGATGGTGCTGAACAAGCGATAAAGGCCTCGAACTAAAGATGCTTCCGTAGCAGCTCAGTTTACGCCGATTTATGCAGCTATGGCGATAGGATGTAGACAGACGAGCTCGTCACACGCCTGCCGCAGGGACAATGTAGGGTGTTATAGTGGAGCTGCCAGCTATTAGTGAGTAGCCTGCTTGGAGGGGGAGGGGGGGGCGGGGTGTACGCACACAATCAGGCGGCTCCACTATTACACAATTATAATTTAATTGAAACACATTGAATTCTGTTTATTTTTGTAATGTAACTTGTCCTGTTTGTAACCCCTGAATAAATATTTTTTACGCCCTAGATTGCCCCTGCAGCAGGCGTGTGTGTTGCCAGCTTTACATCAGCCCGTTAGGAATTACCAAACTTGGTGGGGAGACGGGTGGAATGACGTAGTTGACATTCCACATCGCTGGTCGCATTAAGGCCGGGCAACCCGAAAAGGGTTATAGAATTTCACCTTCGGATTATTTTCAGAGGAATATAAATTGAAGTGATTGAGACTCAAGCCGAGGTTTAACAGAGCGACATAAATTAATATTTTTTATTGCACAAAAAGCAGAAGGCGATATAATCAGCAGTGGGCGCAAACAAGCTGCCAACGATGACGATGATGATGATGATGATGATAGCGATTCAATAAACGATAAATACATCAATTTAAATCTGGTGGGACTTGTAAAAACATAAATTCTGACCGATTTTGTATTAAATTCAGGAGACTTCTATCGAGCAAAAGTAATAAAATTACGTTTTTCTTTGCTAACGAATGGATGCCGGCACTCATCATAACTAACAAGCTATTATAGTAAAGAAACAAACATCAACAAAACTCAATATTTTGCGTAATTTCAGTATTGCTGGAAGTTTTGCTTAATTCTCTCGCAAGCAGACTTCACAAGTTTACAACAAATACTCAGTGGGAGAATTTCACCAAAGTGTACGTTTCCGTACGTAATTGCCTTTAACTTTTCTCGTCTCTATCGAGGATTGTTCTACAAACAGAATACATTTATGATACAACTTCTTCTTATGCTTTTCTCAAAAAAATGCTGATTCTTTTCCCTTTGTAGGAAATTATGATATTTTTTGGGAAGATGTTTCTTATTTGTTTGTATATTTTATGCAAAAAAAAACAAAAACAAACGACGCTCGGTGGTCGGCAGGCAAAAGGAAAAACAATTTATGATACAGTGTGCTACACAAAAAGCAAACAAACACTTCTAAGTATTGAGCTAAACTAGTTTTAAGTTTAGAAAATGAACAGATTCTTTTAGTTATGGTTTCTGAATCTGTATGTTTTGTTATTAGTATGAGTGCAATTAATATTTTTTTTTTACTATAATTTTAAACTGGCATCTTGAAATCCAACAGTTTTTAGCTTAGACAGATTGATTAGATTTCAAGTAATTATCTAGGAAAAATCACCAGGCTATCAACATAAAAATATGGTTTCAACAGCCAAGTCTTCACTTTCAAGCTCGGGATGCGAATCTATAAACACTAATACACGCTGAAATCTCTACAGGCGCAGGCACATCTACTTACATGATATAAAAAATAAACGATCCTAATAGCCAGTTTTTTTTCGATGGCAATGACCGTAACAACAATTAGTTACAAATAGACAAAAAAAACGTAATTTGGTATACCTGGATGACATCATACTTTCAGTTTTCCATAGTAGAACCTAACTACTGGCACTAAAGAGTTGCTACTGGACTAATTTCTAATAAAACACTGTGAAAAAAAAACCTATTCTTTCACAAACAACGGCTTTTCATCGGCAAATACAAAGAAAATATTCCGACGAAAGATTTATTTGTGTTACGGACCGAGTAATTTAGATTAACAAAGTTGTTATTTTCATTTGAATTCGTTTCATTTGAAATGTTTTCAATTCGGAAAACATTCCACTTCCGTGTTTGAATTCTGAAACCTATCATTCTACCCTTAGGATAGTATTTAAATCATAATAATTGTAGAACCTAAACTTTTAACAATTTCGGGTCATTTTCAAGTTCATTGACTAATACGTTCATAATGACTTTGAATACGTTTTGGTTAAATACAAGCATCACGCACAAACCTCCGTGGTATATGTGATGTAAATGTATTTAAGACAGTTACCTCCATTTGTTAAATAAATAAAAATAATTGAAACAAAAAGTAAACTTTAGAAAAAACCGACTTCCACAAACCCTATTTGATTAGATTGAGTTTAATACAAACTGTAACCCCTTATCCCCCCACTCTTGGGGAATTAATTTTGTCAAATCCCATCTCAGTGCTACCCCACGCTACTAAGGAACCTCTGTACAAAGTTTCATGGCTCTAGGTCCACCGGTTTAGGCTATGCGTTAAAAAAAAAAAAAAAAACATACGGGTCGAATTGAGAACCTCCTCCTTTTTTGAAGTCGGTTGATAAAATAAATAGATATATGGAATAACGAAAAACAAATAATGTGACGGTCGGTATATTTCGTATAAAATTGCATATAAAAGACAAAACACAAAAATATACAGAGAAGGAATGTACAAAGGCAAGCTTAGGCAGTCTGTCTGCTTATTGGCAAGTCAGAGAAAAACATCGCAAAGCGCGGCAAATTTAAAAATTCTTTGTTTCATAATTCATAATAATTTTTAAATTTGCCTACATGTCTTGTGTGTTAGTCTATGTTACCGGCAATATATGATAAGCTCTAACTAATTCTTTGTTAAGTAAACCATACTCATATAAAATTTTCTTCTTTTCAGATGCGACGAGCTGAATGACAATGATTGCAGATACTGGCACATTTCATTAAATAATTTAGCAAGAATTTGTTACCTGCAAATATGGACAAAAAAGCAACCGCCCCACCTTTACACATCGTCATGGATACCTACAGTTCTAAGTAAGTGATTTTTTATGTCGGCATCATAATTATTAAGGATTTTCGATTAGCCTTGTTTTAATTACAGATAAATCATAATTATTTTATATTAATAAACATCTTTATCTTTAACAGGCCCTAAGTATTAAGAAATGTTTCTTTGTTAATTATTTTTATAAATAAAATTGATTTCGTAGTGCTGAGGATTGTTTAATAAAGATGGGAACTGACAAACGACGTTACGAGGTTACATGTTACAAAGCGAGAATTCATGCAGTACTGTATGAACTTTCCCCATAACACTACGTCCATATCATTACCGGTTAATTTTTTTATTTATAACCATTGCAACTTATTTATTGTATATGCTGTTATGCCGCGCTAACTTGGAGGAATTCTGAGCGCGCTAACGATAAGTACAGAAAGTCAAGTTTTAAAAAAATGAGTTACATACAGATCACAGACTATAGGGATACTAAGAAGATTCAGAATCAGAATAAAAAAATAACATAAATATATTTCGCTCAGTTTCAAAGTCAAGACAAGTAATATTGTGATAAAAACTTTGAGCGCCATTTTCTTGGTTTCATGTCCAACATACTTACTGCTAATTGTGCTGCTAATATTGTAAGCGCGGCAGTGTTTATGTCTTAAATAAAATAAAAATAAATAAGGGATCTCTCCCAGCAATCCAAGTTCCGATGAGAGAGGTTGATAGCTGAGCAGGGGTAGGCCAGGGGTAGGTACAATAATTGAAACAAAAAGTAAACTTTAGAAAAAAACCGATTTCCACAAACCCTATTTGATTAGATTGAGTTTAATACAAACTGTAACCCCTTATCCCCCCCCTCTTGGGGATTTAATTTTGTCATCATCAGCAGTTCCGCGTCACAATGTTATGCTTACCGTGAGTAAATGCACGACATTATAGGTAACTAAAAACACAAAAGTCACTATAGGTCTGCCTATAATATTTGAAGAGTTCCCTCGATTTCTCCAAGATCCCATTATCAGATCCCGACCTGGTGGTTCATGGTACCAATGGGAAGGTAAACTCTTTCAAACAATAAAATAAAGTTATTAGAATAAAAAAAAAACGCGTGTAGCACCGTACACGTGTTAGAAGTAAAACTTCTGTAGCTAGATCATTAAGTGGTACTTATACTATACACCTATACCTACCTATACTAAAAGAAATTTCAATTTCCAATTTTGAGATCCAATCTCTGCTTCAAGTTACTTTTAAGTTTCAGACGTCCGATTATTTGAAATTATTTTATACTTGTACTTACTTTTAATACGTCATGTCATTTATTTCCCACCATTCCTTATCTACAATTTGTCGCGCTCGTGGTGATATACTTAACTCATTCAATAGTGTCACTACTATTTGCATCTCGCTCAGATTATATACCATCTGACGTCACGTCTTTAAGCCGTCTCGCTCAAATGTATGCATTGCTTTGCTTGTTTTAGAAATCCATATCGACCCGTGTGACATTGATGAAACTCTTTTCTTACAAACTGTATGGATCGCATCGCACAGCTGTCAAACATAAGTTCTGGTTCCAACAAAGAGGTTGAACGAAGTAGTTTGAGTCATGCTAGTTGGTTTTGTTTGAAGTCCCAGCCAGCGGCGGCGGCGGCGGCGGCGCCATCTTGGCCATACCGGAAATCAAGAACTCGTGGAAGAATGCTTAAAATAATTTTTATTTGTTAACGTTTCATCAGGTTTTTCTCTCACTAATTAACATTCTTTATTGTACGAATGTATTATTATCTTATCTGATTAGTTAAAAACCGTATTGAAAATAGTTGCGGTTTTAAAAGTCTTCAGCCGACCCTGACGTCACCGATTCCAATTTCCGTTACATTTCTTAGCCACTCGTGATAGCACCCGACCTAGTAGCAATTGAAAAGCAAATATATGAATAACCCACAGTTGAGAGGTTAAATAAATTTTACCCCCGTGCCCCAAGAAGTTTTACTTCAAAAAAACTTTATATTTACGGTTGGCTATATTTAATAGAATTTGCATCTTTCCACATTCTATGACCCAGAACTATCTCTGAACTGTTTACTATACAGACATTGTTCATCTCATCAGCCATGCAAATAAATATTATTTGTAACAAATCGATTCCCATTTGACCCTTATTTGTAGCACTTATGGTAATGTGATGAAAGAGTTATTATTCATTGCATCATGTCATTTGATAAATCGTTTTTGATTTATCAACCATCGCTTTATTGACACGAGGAAAGATGAAATTGCCTTGAGTACGCCGTATATTGAGCCTTGATTTAGACTGATTTTGATGGCATAATTAAGAAATCTGCGCTCTTATTCAAAAACTCAAGTTTAACGAGAAAAATATCAGTTATACCATAAACTATACGTAAATTTTGATATAATTTTAATAACCTTCTTCTTCCACCAGGGGGATAATGTGCCTGGGCCTTTGTGCAATTTAAAAATATTGATTAATATAGCTTTTACAATAAATTACACGTAACGTTTTATTTGCGCAGAGCGGAACTAGCACATAATGGGTCGAGAGAAGACTTGGACCCGTACGTGCCGGCGCAACACAGACCTCTCGAGTCCAACACTTCGTAAGTAGAACACACGTTCATCATTTTTGACGACCTCAGTGGCGCAGCGGTTGCGGAACTGCCTACCATGCGAGATGTCCCAGGTTCGAATCCTGGCTGGGGACAAAAAAACCCCGGTCTTGGATGTTTACATGTTTAGATCATCTCCCCAGTCGAGATATAGGTTTTGATTCGGTCTAAATTCGTCGAATACTATCTCAATTTATATTTATTTTGATCGAAAACGGGTCGAGATATCTCGGTTTGTCGAAAGGCTAGTCGTAAGAATAGTTTTTTCTTGTTTTTGATAGAGATTTCAGTATCTCAAAATCGATATTTTGACCATGGACATGATCTTGCTAGCGCCAGAATTGCCCCCAGGCCCCCAATCCTGGAGCAATCGAGATCATCTCCATAGTCGAGACTCAACAAAAAGAAGAAGAGTGCAATAAAGAATATGAATATGAATATTAAAGAAGAAGAAGAAGCCGATCACCTAGCATTAGCCATAACATGTCCACTCGGCAGGAGTTTCGGCGCGCTTGCGCACCTTCTGAAGGCGTCCCTTGGCTCCGGGATCCTGGCGATGCCTCTTGCCTTCAAGAACGCAGGTATTGCGGTCGGCCTCGGCGGCACGGTGGTCGTCGGCCTTATATGCGCACACGCACTACATATACTGGTGAGTCAGCGGGCTACAGACTTGAAGTCGGTGTTAATCTAGGTTGAAGAAGTGTTAAATTGGAGCTGCCTGTTGTGTGCATTTGGAGTGGTGTCACAGCAGGCAGCTCTAGGTTAACTCCCTGCTCGCATAACTATTGTTCGCTATTGTTAGTTTGGCCCACGTATGCCTTAACGCGAGCGAACCTTTTTACACACTTTTAACCTACCTGCCAAATAACAGCTTCAAAGGTCAAGTAATATTTTGTTTCATACAAGCTTTGCCCATCCCCTTTTTTCCCCTGCATCGCAACTCCAGGTGGATCCACTTCTTAAATCCATCCTTTGGATCTACAGATCAATCCAGCCAAAGAATATCTCTTGTTCACGAAACGCCGTTTAATAATTGCTCGTAGAACATGAGCTATTATTAATTATTAAAAGTTGCTCCAGGAGTAACTACGGGACAGAACTAGAGAGAGCCTGTCTAGCTTTTGTAATAAAATAATGTCTTAGATCTTGTGACCTTAAATTATTCGGCATGATGTTTCACCGAAGTTGGGCCAACCTGTATATGATGAAGAAAATATTCTACGACATAACCCAAGCCAAACATTCACGAAGTATTTCTTGCCTCTTCTAAATAAACACAATAGCAGAGAAACCTTATGTAACGAACTAATGAGTTGTTTGGCGTTGTTTGCTGCCGGTGGCCTTAATTTGGTAAAGCCTCTGTAATATGCAATTTCGTTTTTATTCTGTTCTTGGGAACTGCTTTATGTAACTTGCGGGCGCCGTTTGACTTTATTTTTATGTGACTGTGCGTGCACCATTTGACAGCAAGTTACAAATGAACTCGTGCCTAAAAATGTAAATAGGCAGAGCCCAACAGACAGAGAGAAAATAGGCTTGTGGCCTGTCAAGTCATAATAGATACTTTTTATGAACTGTCAAAACGGAACTTTTGTTCCTGAATTCTTTGAAATAATACCAGAATGACGTCATGTAAGAGTGCCATCAAATGCTGTCTTTTTTGCACAAAAAATAACTGTATAAAATATATCTGCTGGTATTATACAATTCTGAGAATGTCAAGCCATTTTGTTCCTAGATTTATTGGATTACCTTGGCCACAAGCCTATTATACTGAAAAAAGGTATTTTTTTGTTGACATCTTTTCTTGCAACCCAATTAAATCTCGACTATACCTAACTCAAGATACTGATATTAAAAATTCCATTTAAATTGAACTCGCGGAACGCCTTGACATAAGATGACGTTAAGCCAGCAACTGACTTCATGGTAAATTGTTTTATCGACCTACCAAAATATTAAAGTAGACTAGTTTTGTGCTAGGTACATACAAAAAAAAACTTTGTGAACTTGTAGTAAAATAAATTTTAATGATACTATGCAATAAGATAGATAAATGAAAAAGAAAGGTCAAGTGCGGCAATATACACATTCTGTTAAGCATTTCATCTCTCTAGCTATTACGGTTCGTGAGTCTGAGCCCTATGACGGACAGACGGACAGACGGACGGACGGACGGACAGCGGAAACTTAGTACCTAATAGGGTATCGTTTGGCACCCTTCGGATACGGAAACCTAAAAATATGTCTTTCCCATTGTAGGTTAAAACCTCCCAGGAGCTGTGTGTGGAATCAAAAAAACCCTGTCTAGGATACGCCGACACATGCGACCTAGTCTTCCAATACGGTCCGAAACCAGTGAGGAAATTCGCTCCTTTTGCCAGGTTGGTAAACACAGGCGTCGTCCTAATAGAACGCGCCTGCCAACGCGATTGTCGCAAGTTTGCGCGAATTTTAGTCGTACGAATCCGCGATCAAACATTATGGATGTCGAATAGGTGTCCTATTTGCATTCGCACGATGCGATGATCGTGGTCACGGGTCACGATATATTAGAACACCTAGCGTAATAGCATGTAATAGTATAATCAGTGGGGGGAAATTAGAGATTTGCCCTAGAAAAAGTGGAGCAGAAGAAATTTTGATTTGTATTGCTTATATATAGGCTAGCCATAAAAAAAATAAGTTTTCGACCTCAAGGAGTGTCTGTGTTAGCCGCTATTTTGAATTGGAGGGGCCATTTTTTTTCAACCGACTTCAAAAAAGGAGGAGGTTCTCAATTCGACCCGTATGTTTTTTTTTTTTTCTATGTTTGTTACGCGATTACTCCGCCAATAATGAACCGATTTGAACAAATCTTTTTTCGGCGTATAGGTAATACCTCAAGGGTGGTCCCATTGACACCAGGTCAGGATCTGATGACGGGATCCTGGAGAAATTGAGGGAACTCTTCAAATATTATAGGCAGACCTATAGTGATTTTTGTGTTTTTCATAATAACTCGTGCAAATGCACATGGTAAGAATAATATTGTGATGCGGAACTGCTGATGAAGACCACATATGGCCACCAGATCTGCTCAATACTAGGTACAAATACAATGCGTGGCTGACGGGCAGGCAACGCATAGCCTAAACCGGTGGACCTAGAGCCATGAAACTTTGTACAGAGGTTCCTTAGTAGCGTGGGGTAGAACTGAGATGGGATTTGACAAAATTAATTCCCCAAGGGTGGGGGGATAAGGGGTTACAGTTTGTATTAAACTCAATCTAATCAAATAGGGTTTGTGGAAGTCGGTTTTTTCTAAAGTTTACTTTTTGTTTCAATTATAATTATCTTTTTAAATAATGCATCAACGGTTGACTTTATGATAAAAATATCTACGAGAAGAGTAAGGATGATACAATTTCTTTTTTTTATAGAATCCGGCCCCTGTAAGTAAACGTTATTTTTTTGCAGGGTCATAAATTTAATTATTGTTAAGTTAAACGTTTCCAGAGAAATTGCTGACTGGGCGCTAGCTTTGACGCATCTTGGCGCCTGCTGTGTCTACATCGTTGTAGTGGCAGAGTCTTTCAAGCAGGTAAAAATATATAACTATAGGAAGCACAGACTTCAATAGTAGTAATTTTTTGGCCAGTTTGAAGTGATGGAATGGGCAGTTCATAAATGCCAGTTTAAAATGATGGAATTGGCAGTAAAAATTACTAAATCGGCAGTTCCGAGTGGCAGTTGACAAATCGGAAATGGTTGGTATGATATCCTATTCTAAGCGATATAAGCAATGAGGCGGTAAAACGATTTTTACTGCTCACTCAAAACTGCTGATTTAGTCTTTTATACCGCCTACTCGGAACTGCTAGTCATTCTTACTGCCACTCGGAATTGCCCATTTAGTATTTTTCACTGCCCACTCGAAACTGCCAATTTAGTTGGAAAAAATATGACGTTCTAAGTAAGTATATTTGTAAATATCTACAGAAAATAAATGTTTTTGAAGTAAAACTTCTTGGGGCACGGGGGTAAAATTTATTTAACTTCTCAACTGTGGGTTATTCATATATTTGCTTTTCAATTGCTACTAGCCGGGTGCTATCACGAGTGGCTAAGAAATGTAAGGGAAATTGGAATCGGTGACGTCAGGGTCGGCTGAAGACTTTTAAAACCGCAACTATTTTCAATACGGTTTTTAACTAATCAGATAAGATAATAATACATTCGTACAATAAAGAATGTTAATTAGTGAGAGAAAAACCTGATGAAACAAATAAAAATTATTTTAAGCATTCTTCCACGAGTTCTTGATTTCCGGTATGGCCAAGATGGCGCCGCCGCCGAAACGAAAACAAAACCAACTAGCATGACTCAAACTACTTCGTTCAACCTCTTTGTTGGAACCGGAACTTATGTTTGACAGCTGTGCGATGCGATCCATACAGTTTGTAAGAAAAGAGTTTCATCAATGTCACACGGGTCGATATGGATTTCTAAAACAAGCAAAGCAATGCATACATTTGAGCGAGACGGCTTAAAGACGTGACGTCAGATGGTATATAATCTGAGCGAGATGCAAATAGTAGTGACACTATTGAATGAGTTAAGTATATCACCACGAGCGCGACAAATTGTAGATAAGGAATGGTGGGGGAGGCAGTCGCTCACGTCCGAAGGAATTACTTGGAACCCACAGCCCTTCACGTCCTTCCCGGGTAGTGCTAACGAGCGAAAAATCATCATAATCATAGTCATCAAATCATCTCAAGACATTATAATTTCCAGGTTCTCAAATGAGAACCTGACCACTTGACACTGGCAAAATTAACCTCAAAAGAGGTTAGGACGCCATTAATAAAAAGAAGAAGAAGAAGAAGGGATGGTGGGAAATAAATGACATGACGTATTAAAAGTAAGTACAAGTATAAAATAATTTCAAATAATCGGACGTCTGAAACTTAAAAGTAACTTGAAGCAGAGATTGGATCTCAAAACTGGAAATTTAAATCTCTTTTAGTATAGGTAGGTATAGGTGTATAGTATAGGTACCACTTAATGATCTAGCTACAGAAGTTTTACTTCTAACACGTGTACGGTGCTACACGCGTTTTTTTTTTTTTTTAGTTTTTATATTTAGTTATTTTTACAGCCAATTCCATCATTTTAAACTGGCATCCATGAAATGCCCATTCCGTCATTATAAACTGCCCATTCCGTCTTTTAAACTGCCACTTTAAACCAATGCCTTTATCTATTTGTCTCCGTCTTTCTGTATATTTGTAGAATCGGGCAGTTTTAAAAAGATTTCGTCACCAATTCCCGTATGGTGTGGCAAAGGCACTGCACCCGCGTTTAGTTAGATATTTAATAGGTGATGTGGTGCTAACCCATCGCCGCAGCTACGGAAAGGCAGAATGTCTGGGACAACAGAAAATTTATTTCCCGTGGTCAGTGGAGCGACGTAGCGACAATACATACAAGGCGTGGACAAAAAGTGACGTAGGAGCGCCGTGGTGACCGAGCGACGTAAAGACAACAATTCGTCGATTCAAAAGCGGAGGAACCACGGGCAATAAAGGGTTCTGTATCCATGGTGATTCGTTGTCTTTATGTCACTTGTAGTTTACGCCGCTCTTGCCTGCGATGTATTGTGTGGGACGTGTGGGACGTCGCTCCCACCTTGAGCGTATTCCCTACGTCACTTCAGTATTGATAGAACGGGAATAATTCAAATGGACGTGTGTGTAGCCCCTTATTAATAAATAATCGGTTAAGTGCGGGTCGGTATCGCACACGAAGGGTACCGTACCATCGTACAACAAATCAAAAGCACTCAAAACAATAAAAAATAAACAAAAAGAAAATTTAAAAAGTTTATGCCTTCACGAGATTTGAACCGACGACCTCCGGATTGAGAGTCTACACTACATCATACCAGCTAACCACAACCATGTGGGTTGACGCGAAATATGCTATCATATTTAAATGTGTAGTATAGTATGTGTCTATGACATGGTTGCTATGACAATAAATAAACAGTTTCAGTCAAGATCTCCATTTTGAAATGCGTAAGTGTATCTAAACACGTCTCTTGTATCGGGGCCCCCTTTAATTTGCAATATCTCTCGTATTTCAGTATTTGTGGTTGGTGCGGCAACAGATATACACATTCTGTGAAAATTTCAGCTTTCTAGCTATTACGGTTCGTGCAGACGGACCCGGTGACAGACAGGACGGACGGACGGACGGACGGACGGACGGACAGACGGACAGCGAAGTCTCAGTAATAGGGTCCCGTTTGGCACCCTTCGGGTACGGTACCCTAAAAAGTCACTTGGGGAGTAAAAAGTTACTCTTGGATTAATGTTTTACTTCAGGGGTGACTTTATTAATAAGATTGTAGGAGGTTCAAAGTACCAGGCTGCCGGCGAAACTCTTAACACCATATTATTATAATTTTTCTAGGTCTCGGACGTATACGGCGGACCTGAGTGGCCAATCACTGTATACTGCGCTCTTACCTTAGTTCCGTTGGTACCACTTACTCAAATCACCAACCTGAAGTACCTGGTACCATTCTCAGCACTCGGCAACTTTGTCTGGCTGGCGTCTATAGCCATATCCGTGTATTACTGCCTTCGCGACGTGCCCAGTATTCATGAGAGGAATCTGGCTACCACGATTAGTGGGATCCCTTTGTTTGTGAGGTAAGGACATCTTCTTAAAACATTGATTGTACCATTGAGTATTTACGCGACTTTATAAAAGAGTCCTAACTCAACCGAAATACAATATGAGCGACAGACTCTGGAGTGGCGTTTTCAAACAGATTTTTTAGTCGCACAATTAGTTTTATGTTCTCTCTGAGAGAGCTGCTGCATCTCTTTTTTCCTTTCGCCTGGTGGAAGTAATTCTGAATTATCTTTTAGCCTCCTCTGAACTAAATTATGAAACCATTTTATAAAGATTTTCATTCTAGCTCCACTGGTTTAGACTGTAAGTTGGCTGTCAGTCAATGACAGTCAGTTTCATTATGAAGATGGTGTGTTCTTACTACTATGTAGTGTGCTAATGAAAATATCTTCTACTTCCAGCACAAGTCTCTTCGCCATGGAAGGAGTAGGCGTGGTCATGCCAGTAGAGAACGAAATGGTGAAACCCCAGCAGTTCCTGGGCTGTCCAGGAGTCCTAAACATAGCCATGTCGGCTGTGGTAATCCTGTATGGGTTCGTTGGGTTCATGGGCTACTTAAAGTATGGTGATGATGTCCGAGGGAGTTTGACACTGAATTTGCCACAGGATGAAGTGTGAGTATTATTTTAGATTCAATTTCTACTAATCTTGCTTCATACAGAAATTATGGCACTAGCAAAGTGGTCAGAGAGTTGCTCACTGAAATCAAGGGATCCTTGAGATCATTCATCAAAAAACCAAAACCAATAATCGGCCAAGTGCGAGTCGGACTCGCGCACGAAGGGTTCCGTGCCATTATCTATAAAAAACCGCAAAAAAAATGTATGGGAGCCCCCCCTAAATATTAATTTAATTTTAATTTAATTATTTATTTTTTAAGTGAATAATATACTCAATATATTGAGAACATTTTAAGCGTCTACCTGCTACCATTATCAATATCGAGCAAAAATGAGCAAAAAAATCACGTTTGTTGTATGGGAGCCCCCCTTAATATTAAATTTCTTTTGATTTTTAGTATTTGTTGTTATAGCGGCAACAGAAATACATCATCTGTGAAAATTTCAACTGTCTAGCTACCACGGTTCATGAGATACAGCCTGGTGACAGACGGACGGACGGACGGACAGACGGACAGCGAAGTCTCAGTAATAGGGTCCCGTTTGACACCCTTCGGGTACGGAACCCTTAAAATTAGCCAGCTGATAATGAAACGTTGTTCTCATGCGCGAGATTACCAGCCGGGCTAGAGACATACCGGAAATACTAATTTTACTACACGATGAAATATTAATTTTGTTCTTTTCGGGGAGTGGAGTGATAGTATCAATCAAAAATTAAAAGTAAATAAAAAATACATATTTTAATAAAGCTTTTATTTCATTCCCTAAAAATAAGAAAATATAATTTCAATTCAACCAAATGCGTCATTTTATTACATTACATAATTTATACGATAACAATAACAAAGTTTGTTGCGAGATTTACTTGTGTAGATTTAATTAGGTATGTGTAGGCACCTATTTGCACAATTTTAGATAAATCCCGCACTGCACCAAACTAATGTTTATGTGAGATAACCCTTTCTGCTCCTGCGGAGCCATTCAAAACATGGTCTACCTCACTAATGAGTACTGATGAGTACTGATGACTGTCCTCGTCCTCTACGAAGGACTACAAAAGGTCCACTCCGCTGACGAAGACGCTATCCAATCGAAGATGACAGCAACCAAACGCTAAGTAAATACTTATTGATCTTCACCAGCCTCGCCCAAACTGCCAAGATCCTGGTCGCGCTAGTGATGATGCTCTCGTTCGCGCTGATCTTCTACGTGCCGTTTGACGTGGTGTGGCGGCGGGTGCAGCCGCGGGTGTCGGCATCGGCGCAGCGCTGGGCCGTGGCGGGGATACGGCTGGCGGGCGCTGTGATGGCAGGTTGGTGATGTTGAAGGGCGGATCCAGTCAAGATAGTCATTTGTTTAGGGGACTGACAACTACTCCGTGAGCTGTCGATCTTGCGGGCAAAACTACTTCACACATTCAGGCTTTCCCTTTTTGAAAAACACTGAGCGTCGTCGTAGACAGAGACAATGCGTCATTGGCGAGGTGTCACATGGCTCACGGAGCATCGTAAAGATCGAGCGACGTAAAGACAACAATTCATCTATCTTTAACCCATCTAGGTTACTAAACCTACCCCACTTCCGGGAAATAGACGTGAGCACATCTTTCCAAGTCTAAACCAACTCATCCTATTTTTCTCCCACCAGTGGCCATCGCGAGCGCGATACCCCGACTAGAACTCTTCATGGAGCTGGTCGGTGCAGTATGCCTGTCCGTCATGGGCCTGCTCCTGCCGGCCGCCGTCGAGACAGTCTGGAGATGGAATCGAGGGTTCGGGCCGTGCAACTGGATATTATGGAAGAACACTGTGATTGCTCTGTTCTCAGTATTAGCTATGGTATCTGGAGTCGCGTACTCGATTAAGGGGATTGTTGATAGGTTGTGATGTGACTATCAGTTTAAGAGTACCTACCTACCTATTAATAAAAGGAAGATCAGGGAGGCATTTGTCCCGAATAGGATAAAAAAATGCTGTAGCAGTCGAATTCGAAAGGAAATGCAGTTTGTGACTTTTGTGTGATACTATTAGCGTGAGTTTCCTTTATTGCCCGGGGTCTCCCTTGTCTCTCCATCCCTTCAAAGGGATTTCAAGATGGACAATCCTCGATTCTAATTTATGGAAGACCCTAGCTAATGTGAGGCAACCCGCAAACTATACGCTATTCTAGTGAGTTTTACAGCTAATAGCGATAGTTTTATAAACTTTATTTTCAAACACAAAGTTATCATTAGTGGAAATACCCGTAACACTTTAATATATATTCATGAGCCCCCAGGGAAATGTCAATGACGTACGATCTACTAATTACGGCTGTTGATTTCTCAAAGGATTCCTCATTGCGTAAGCACCTCGGATGGTAAACATGGTTCAGGATTGAGCTAAGTAAACAACAAGGACAACAACAAATTCCATTTCAGTACATTCCATTCCATTTCATAGCTGTTACAGAATGCTAATAAAAATATACAATAAGATCCCACAATCAATTAAGATTTTGCCATTGACTCAATTTAAGGCTACACTACAAAGGTGGCTGTTAAAATAATGTTTTTATAATGTAGAGTATTGTAATCTTAAAACAATTAATATAGTACAAGGAAATAATAACAATAATGTATTGTGTTATTGAATTATGACAACTTTTAGATTTAAGTAAACAAATTTTGCATACCTGGACAGGTGAAATGTGTAGGGCTCATTACGATTACCACCTTACTGTACTGGATTACCTACCTTGGACGCAAGCCTCGTGCAAAGGATTCTAATAAGCATTGGTAGTAATAAAAAAATGTGATATTCAAAGCAGTAATAATTATTGTGATCTTTGATTAAAGCTAAGCTTGATGTAAATATTGTTTAGGCCCTACTAATATAGTAAATATTGTTCATTACAAAGTATTACTTTAATTTTAGTGGTTGAAAAACCTACCCATTTTCGATGTAACGATATAATATAGGTATTACACTTCTGGGAGTTCTAATAAA